>VXAL01013844.1:26931-83331 GCA_013399475.1 Chauna torquata
GCGCCCCCCGCTCGCGCCCCCTGCAGCCCCGGCCCCGCGCCGCAGCCCCGGGGCCTGCCCGTGCCCGGGGGCGAGGGGAGGAGGAGGCCCGCGGAGTGGGCAGCCCGGGCACGGGGATGGGGACAGGACAGCCGGGGCGTGGATGGGCCACCGAGGACGCGGGGCCATGGGCAGGACGCTCGGGATACAGGGCACGGATGGGCCACCGAGGACCCAGCCCCATGGCCAGGCCACCCAGGACGTGTGGCATGGATGGGCCACCGAGGACATGGCCCCGTGGATGAGCCACCCGGAGCTTCCAGGCACGCAGCCCCACAGACGGGCCGCTGGGGCCATGCCACTGGCAGTCCTGTGGCCTGGTGTCCTGGGCACACGTGGGCAGCCCCACGGCCCCCTTGTCCCCAGCGGGCAGGCAGGGCAGCGCCGGCCCCACGGGAGGTGGGCGCTCAGCAGGGGTGCGAGGCACGAGACTCTCCAGTCTCTGTTTCCGCAGGCTGCGGTGGCGTGGTCCTGGCGTGGGGGTCTTCTCCACAGCCACGTGCCCAACGCCAGGACCCGGGCAGCTCACTGTGCCCAACCCGCTGCACCCAAAACCTCTCCTGACCCAATGCCCGCTACCTCCTGCAGCACCTGAGGCCCCGTGTTGGAAGCAGAAGGGGTACTCTGCTACGTGGCCCTCTTGGAAGTGTTTTTCTGAGATGGTTGGACCTGATGATCTTAAGGGTCTTTTCCAACCTAAATATTTCTGGCTCTGTGTTTCTTCTGGGTTCATTTGGCACGGTCAGTAGCACAGTGCCATCTAGCACCGATATCCTTTTTCCAAGGATAAAGTCCAAAAAGAGATCCATACAAAAATATACAACAAGAGGGAGGAAAATCTGCTGTGGAGGAGATGACGTGAAGAGAAAGCAACAAAAAGTTTGTCAGGAAACAAACCAGTAACTGCCTGCTTACTAGACGCATAGTGAGACCGTGTCCGCACACCCCGGAAAGGCCAGCCCAGCGGGCCACTGCCACGATGGTGACCCCGGGCACGCGTCCCAGGAAAACAAGCACCCCGCAAGTCGTTACACGCTGCCAAGCCACCTAATGCAGTACCCCTGGGGGAGAGGTTTCTGCCCCCGGCTGCTGGTGAATGTCCACCTGGAACCCCAAGGATTGATAACGCACGTCAGAGCGTTTTGGCAGCCGGGTGTTCCTCGCCACGGCAATCTCCGCCTCCTGAAAAACACCGAGCCATTTGTCTCGGAAATACCACGCAGCAGCAAGCTCCACAAGGCAGCCTGCCGTCGAAAGCAAGTCAGAGCAATTCACTTCTCTTTAATGAACCAACGGCATACTAGGCTTTTGTTGAGAATCCTGCACAGACCGGCAGTCCCCAAGCGATCACGATTGGAGCTGCAAAATAACAGCGTCTCCTGGTGCGTGCCCAGATCCTGCTGGTATCGGCAGGGCTCACCGCCCTCCCGGAGATGAACAGCCCCGCCACCGCTCAGTTCTTCCGACACTGAACTTCTTTAGTCTGTTTGAACTTCCAGGACTTCCTGCAGCTCGCATCTGTGCTAAAAGCTGTTGTAATTCTACTTTATTTTTTTAATTTTTTTAAAAAAACATTGCTCACTCGTTTGTTTCAAACTCCCTTGCTTGGAAAGCAGCAGGGAGCGTGAGGAAGGATGTGAGATGGTGTTGGGAACAAGAGGAAACCCAGTCCCGCACGCACGGGGTGCAAGTTGTCCAGGTTCAGGGGTAGAAATTCCAAACAACTTCAAAGAGGTGGGTGCACCCGTAGGTGCAGGGTCGCACTGCTTGTACAGGAAGAGTTTTGTATTTCAGATACCCGACGGTGGGGATTGTGTCTTTAATCAAGAGAGCTTTCTGCTGCCCTAACGGCATTCCACCTCTCCAGGGCTGTTTTTGGTTTTGTTGGTTTGTGTTTAACATCACCTCCCTCTGGACTAACGCTTACGAAATGTCTTGCTCTTGAAATTTCCTGCAATCTTGAACACACAGATCAGAAAAGCTCTAATGGCCAGTACTGATCAAAACCACACTATTTTTCATAAACATACTTTCCCTTCTTCTGTGGTGTTGGTTTTTTGGGGGGTAAAAAATAGACCAGCTAAAGTCATACCATTCTAACCAAAAACTTGTACTGAAATACAGCTTCTTGATTAAAAAGAAAGGTCCAGGTCCATGGAATAAGCGTGCAAAGGGGAACTGAGAAGCAGAGTTACCCAATTTGCTCTCCCTTGGCGCAGCAAACGGAGAAACCAGGAACAGAAGCTGGTGGCGGTGAGGCTGGCGCGCTGCGCACCTGGAAGCAGAGCCCTAACCCCGCACCCCACCAGCCCACGCATCGACCCCACTGCAGAGAACAGCTGGGAGCGAAAGCAGGCGCAGAATCCGGCGCGTACCTTGTCCCTCTGCTCCAAAACAGCAGCGCTCCTCCGCAGCTGGGATGGAAACTTGGTAGCCTTCCCTTTCACACCAACCATTTGATTGTTTCCTCTCTCGCTGATTAAAACCAAAGCCGTGAAAAGGAGACGACATTTCACTAAATGAGATCGCATGAGACGCGTTGTCCACGTTGGGACACCGCGTTTTGAGAAAGACACGGAGTGTCTGGGAGAAAGCCAAGACGAGAGCAAAGCAAATCATCAGCTGTCTACGAACTGACCTACCAGGGACGAGGGAAGAACTGGATTTGTTTAGTCTCAAGAAAACAGCTGAGATCTGGTAACAGCCTTCAAGTATGTAAAAGGGAAAGAATTATTGTGCTTGCATTGCAGAAGAGGAGAGAATTTATTTTTTTCCAAGCACGTAAGCTAAGAAGTTAAGCACAGAAATGGACCGTGTACAGGGACCAGAAGATCTCCCTCAATGGCATCTCTTAAGAACAAACTGGACAAACTGGAAAGGCTGGGGAGTGGATCCTAGTGTGGGGTGGGGATGGAGAAGCTGACCTGTTAAATGTCCACTGAACATCAAGCAAGTGGTAACAGTAGTTAGAAAACTGGTTTTCACTGTCAGCTGGTGCAGGCCACAGGCTGCAGAAAGGAAGATGTCTGCTCTCCTAAGAGTCCATGAAGAGCTTGGGTAGAAACTCTTGAGCCCAAGGGAAAACATTCCCGTGTCCCTTTGGGAATGCTCCTGACGTACAAAGGATCAGATACTCGCAGATATTGCTACCAGCTGAGTGTATTCTGGCACCAGACAGCCTGTGCTGTTCCAGGACTAGTAGATAATCCAAAAATCACCAAAATCAGTTGCTGTCAGCCCCAGAAGCAAGCGCAGGACGTCCAGACAGAAAAACCTCTTCCATTTAGCTCCGCAGATAACTACCTTCTGCTCTGCAGCAGAACACCCCAGGCCCAACAGAGGAGCTTATTTCCGAGCAGGATTTGCCAGGGAGCAGCCGACCCACCGGCCCCGCAGAGGGGCTGGATCTGAGGTTGATCCAGAGACCGCAGCAGCCAGGAGAGTGGCAGACTGGACAGTGCTGGGGTGGTCGTGATAACGACTCTGTGTCCTTTCTCCACCTACTTAACGCCCTTCATGAGGAAAATGATGTGTCCGTGCCACTATGAAAAAACATTCAGAGAGGCAGACGTGAACACAAATCTTGCTTTTCTTAGAGCTTGTTTTGAAGTTACGTAGCTGACACAGAGCTGAAGGCGCTTTTTGATTTCTGCAAACGTTCAGCCCCGTGGCTGAGCCACCGCTGTGCCCTCTAGTGGAACTCTCCTGGTTGTGAAAGGGAAGCTTTTCCTCCTCTGTCAGGTCCTTGTCTTTAACTAATTTGTTCTTATAACGTATGTGACATTTTGTTAGCTCATTCTGAAAAAAATAATTAACTATTAGAAAGAAGTAATGCTAGGATGTTAAAAATGAAAAAGATCACCCCTGGCATTTGGACAGTAATTACTCAGATTTTAACAGAAATTTGCCCAAGAATGCAAAGCCATTTCTAATGGAGTATTTCTGAAGAATGCTTGCTCTTGCGGAAGGAGAAATACTAGAAATTAAATTAGTTATAGGCTAATCCTAGGGTTAATTAGACACAAAAACATCACTTGAAATGCAGCAGAAAACACAAGCAGCTGAACAATCGCCAAAGGGTAAACAAATCCAAAGTCCATATATTTCTTGCAGTGCCTGCCTGTGCAGGCAGCTGGTATTTTGAATATGTTTTTTTAAGTATCTTCTAATCCAATCTGCTGCGCACAACACTATCACTGGGTCCTTGCTAACAATAACTCTCCCTTGTGAGAGCTGCAGACCGAGAACTCGGCGAGACCAGGGTCCTCGGAGGAGCAGGCAACAGACAGGACCTTGGTCCGAGGCCTTCTGAAGACCTCTCGGCAGTGGGAGCAGAGGCTCACCCGCCCACGGCAACAAGCCAAAACTGGGTCATTTCTGAAGTCAGCAGCAGCGCCTCGTGCCCGTCCTGTCTAGACATGTTAGGCAGGTAAGTAAGAGCGCAGGCTAACTGTTTGAGTCTGATCTTACGTCTTGATGACATGCAAATATAGGCTAATATAGCGCCCACTTTCGAGGCATACTTCGGATGCGGATGGATCGATGTCCCTGCATACACCACAGGGCTGCTGTCGTCGTCCAGTGTTGTCACCATTTCCAGGCACAGGGGCTTTAGCCTCTCAGGAGCTAGCCCAGAGTTCTGGAGCACTGCTGGAGCTGGCGAGGGGACAGACCGCGGAAATAACACGATCAGCCCATCATGCCATCAGCTTCTGTACTGCCTTAGTGGAGTAGTTTTGCGTAGGAAAATAATTTGTTTTCCCCACACAACTAATTATCAATGATGCTGCATTAATGCTAAAGCAATTATCGTTAAGTAATTCAAGTGTCCTACACAGTGACGCTGCTTAGCCAGATTTTATAACAGTTTTCCACAGAAATATCACTCAGAAGCCTTCAACCCTGAACGTAAACCCAATTAGCACAGCTACTACAACTGAGATAAAGTTTTCCCTAAAGAGATTCAAGCATTTCATTACAGCCAAAAAATTCTAACAAGGTGGAATTTGGCACTAAACAGAGAGAAAACAGTGATCCTGTTATCACACACAGATAAAACTGTTTGCAGAGTTTGGCCTTTGTGGAAAGGTCTGAACTTTCCCCCTCAAGTCTGAGCTGTCTGCTGTGGTTTAGTGGCTGAGACCAAGTCAAGAATAATCCTCATACTTCCTTTGTCTAACAGCTAAAGACTTTTTCTGTAAAGTGCTCTGGTACTGGGTTGTTGCATCCCTAATTAGTGTTTTGATAGATACACCTATGAAGTATAGATGTATATTCTTTTCCTACTCAACACCCACATGAAAAAGTAACCCAGAAGCTCTCTAAACCACTGGTTTTCATCCTTGTATACTGAAAACCTCCCAGCGTTTGCAGACTACCTTCCTTGAGCCCCTAGACTAAGCCAGAAGAGCTAGCCTATTTTTAGACAGCATACAGCTTTAAAATGGCGTGCATCCAAACAGATAGTTTAAGAGGTCCACAAATTGACGTTAAAAAGAAAACACTTTGCCTTAAACTAAATGCCAGGAATCCATGTGGAACTCTGCACCACTGGCTATGAAAGTTAACTGTACGCAAGAGTCCACAGATGCTACTGAGCTAGGAATGACTAGCTTAAAATCAACACGTCGCTAAGAATAGTTCAAAGACTTCCGCAGCATTAAGAGTGATGAGCAACAACTACGCTGGGACAAACCAAAGGCTCAGTGAGCCCAGCCCTAACAGCAGCCACTGGTTGATGCCTGAGGAAACGGCACAGGAAACAAGGCAAACGTGTGGCACGCCCTCCTCAGGACATGCATTCAAGCAAGCTGAAGACATAACACAAAACCAAAACAGGGATCCACTCTAAAGAACACAGGCAAAGAAGGTAACAACGGAACCAAAATATCATTCTCTTAGTTTATTTTTTGTACATCAGCTTTATAAATTACTTGCATTAGGCCAAGATCAGCTGTGGAAGTGATCAGAAGAAGAGCACTAGGCAGGCTGGTACGTGAAGTGAAATCTGTTCACAACCAAGCGGTCACAGCTGCTCATGGCTGAGAGGGACACCACAGCCTGTTGCAGAATCTGTACTGGGCATTTCAAGTTCACCTCAAAGCAGGTCTCAGCGGACGGATGGCTTCAAAACACTCAGTCCAGCAATAAATTTCCTACAATAAACACAAAGCAGTCATTAAGCAGTGCTTCCTGCAAAGTGCTGCAGCAGTCAACACTACAGACAGACTTCAAAAACCTCCAGTATCCATGCAAGATGTTTCCGTTACAGAAGCTGATACACAAACACCAGAATCCAGACTTTTAAGTCTCTTTGGAATGAGCCATAGGCCACCACAGCAAAATCCTCTTTCTCTACTTCTGTACAGCAGGATGCTTTTTTTCAGATGGTTTCTGCACAGTGACACATCAATGTTCTTACTTGAAAACAGAGAACATAAGCTGTGGCCTCAGGAATGCATCCACGCACCTACTACTGGCCAAGACAACCTTTAAGTAAAAAAAAGTCCTTAATGCACAATTTAATTGCTCCTACGTGACCTGAGAGCTCTTCCACTGACTTCTCCATAAACATCTACAGTCACCTGAGATGCAACAACCACAGCTGAGTTTCCTGAAAAAATGTCTTTCATACTTACACCAAGGAGTAAATAGCCTGTTTGATGCACATTTTGAAAACGAGGAAGACACAGTAAAAGATTTAAACTCCAAGTATCTCTGGGAAAAGAGCCTTACAGAAGTACTGATGATCTTTTCTGTGACTGGTTTCTCTGTGAAGTACTGTGTAGCTTGAAGGCAAGCATCTTACTTTCATTCACCAACATTTAAACATAACAGTTATTCTGAGCGGAAGAAGCAAGTATCGTGGTGAATACAGCTTCCTGTTGGCCTTTTCCTGCCAGCATCCTTTAATATAAGGCAAAGTCTTCATAACTCTCTTACACCCGCAGCAAGGAATAAACTAGTTCCAAGCCTGCTTACTGCGTGCGTGTGTATTTAGAGGCCCAGCAGAAGGTATTGTCTAATTGCTGCTCTAGCTTTATGGACAGCCAGTCTTACAAAAGACTCGTAACAGTACGTTTCATATACAGTTAAAAAGGGAGAGGAAAAAACACCTCGACAAAGCCAATAAGTAAGTTTTTGCGCATAGTAACCAGCACAGAACTCCTAACTTATTTTTAATAACACCTACATGGAACAGAAAGGCGTCTGAATTTGCCTAACAGCAAAACCAGCCTTGAGCCTGAAGCCATTCTAGTTAAGATTAGAAGCAAATGGATCCCTTAAAAGTTCCAAATTACCACAGAAGACTCGATTCGACTTCTCAAGAACCTCAGTACATTGTGAAAAATCCATTGCTCACAAAATAATCACTTGAAAATAATATTCTTATTAATATTTCACCCTTCAGGCACTCTGCAAAGCCCTGCCCATAAAAAACAAACCAAAACAAAAAACACTGAATAATCAGATTAAGTAGTACTGTTTTGGACCAACAATTTGATTATGCCCTGGAAAAATAGGATACATCAACTGTCATAGCCACACAACTCTACTTCTCAAGCCAACAGATGCACAAACCAAACTTACCGTTAGAGGGAAGCTTACTCTTCACTTTTATACTTGCCACCGATGTAGGGAACATACTGAAGGATGAGCTTCCAGTCTGTGATCCATATTAAACCGGTACCAGCTACACCACCCCACGTAACAAGGGTGGGAGTCCTAAAGAAGAGAGACAGACATGCACGAATAAACAACTAATTCTCCACTGCCAAAGGTCTGGCAAGTGCTCATCCCTAAGGCACCTGGGAAATTCATTGCAATCAAGAAAGCAGCTTGGCAAAAATTTTGAAAGAATCCCATATACATAGGAGCTGGTTCCCAGGATAACTAAGACGTTTTACAGGAAAGGGTTGAAAAGCTTTTATTTAAGGGAGACACTGCCAAGCTGAGAAAACACATACATATTGGTTTATTATTCTACTTTTACAGCTCGTGTCCCCTTTACTCTTGCCTGTGGCCTACCTCATTCTCCCTCACCATGAACTGGCAACTGCAGGCACTGCAGCAAGCACCTCTAAAACACTTTGAACACAGCCAGAACAATCCAGAGGCCAAATGCACAGCAGCCAAACCATGGCGGGATAAAATCCATCCTCACCTTACCCTGACAGCCACCTCTCAGTGCTTCAAACCCAGCTACAAACCCGCTCTGCACCAATGGAGGCAATCCTGATGGGGATCACAGAACCACAGCACGGTTTGGGTTGGAAGGGAGCTGAAAGCCCACCCAGCTCCAGCCCCTGCCGTGGGCACAGACACCTCCCCGCAGCCCGGGCTGCCCACAGCCCCATCCAGCCCGGCCTCGAGCAGTGCCAGGGACGGGGCACCCACAGCTGCTCTGGGCAGCCTGTGCCAGGGCCTCACCGCCCTCACAGTGAAGAATTTCTTCCTTAGATCCAACCTAAACCTCCCCTCTTCTAGTTGAAAGCCATCGCCCCTTGTCCTGCCGCTGCACCCCCTGCTGAAGGGTCCCTCCCCAGCTTCCCCGCAGCCCCCTTTAGGCGCTGGGAGGCCGCTCTCAGGCCCCCCCGGAGCCTTCTCTTCTCCAGGCTGCACGTCCCCAGCTCTCAGCCTGTCTCCACAGCAGAGGTGCTCCAGCCTCTGGCCACCCCCGTGGCCCTCCCACAAGGGGACACAGACCTGCGGAGCAAGAAGGGGAGCGGGAAGGGCTGTGGCACGCCCTGAGCTCCTCGGCTGTGCGGAGCGGGCCGCGGTGAGCCCTGGGGTCCAACGTGAGGGGAGCGGAGCAGGCCGCGGGGGGGGTGGCCCAGGGCCCACCGCGGCCCCTCACGGGGAAAGAGCCAGCCGAGGCCCCCTCCACACACCCGGACCCCACCGCGAAGGGCCAAGAACCTAGCGAGCAGCCCCGGCCCGGGCCTCACCAGTTCTGCAGGAGCTGAACGTAGCGCGGCCCCAGCACCTTGCTCAGCATCCCGCCGCCTCAAAGTGACCCCCAGCGCGCATGCGCGGCCGCGCCGCCGCACAGCGAAGGACCCCGGCGCACTGCGTGGGGCTGCCCGCGGCGCTGCCTGAGGGAAGCGGTGTTGTCATGGCAACAGCCGCCTCCTTCGTCCCTCGCAGGCCCGTGGCGTCGCGGTCGCCTCGGGCGCGTCCCCGAGATGGGGATGGGGCTGTCCCCACAGCACGGCAGGGGCACTGGGGATAGGTTGGCCCTGTCCCCACACCAGGGCAGGGAGGTGTGAGCCCTGAGGGTCTGGCCCAGTCCCCACACTGGGCAAGGGACACGAGCCCACAGGGCGTGGCCCTGTGCCTACAGTGGAGACCCTGAGAGGGCTGGCCCTGTCCCCACACTGGAGAGGGGACATGAGCCCTGAGGGGATGTGACTGTCCCTACACTGGAGAGGGGACACAAGCCCCAAGGGGGCTGGCCCTGCCCCTACACAAGGGGTGATCGCCCTGTCCCCGTGCTGGAGCAGGAAGGTGACCCCTGAGGATCTGGCGCTGTCCCCACGCTGGCACCAGCTCTGCTTCTCACACCGTGCTGGAGGAAGGTGGCATCTTTCCAGAGCAGTTTCTCCAGTGCTCATCCGTGCCTCTGCGAACCCTCCTTGCAGCTGCCACTCAGCCTTTCCCAACAGGAGAGGGAGTTCCGAGCCAGATTTTTTTCGGAAGACAGCCCTAAATCCACCACTGGTTCCATAAAGTTCCGCAGACTTCTCAAGGCCAGTTCAGAATCTGCAGGTCCCACAAAGTCCAGGGGGACGCCGGAGCCCAACTCTGTCATCTACCTGAGCTCTGTGGCTGGACTGCCACAGCCCCAGGGCTGCAAACCCCTTCAACGCCGGTGTCCAGGAGCGATGCCAGCAGCCAGCCTCTTCCTTCGCACCCTGCGCTGCGTGTGCATGTTTCACAGAGCCCAGATCCACAGGGCTGAATCTCTTGCAAAAATCCGGCCTGTTTTTTTTCTCACCAGGACGCGGAACAACTATTTTATCAGCTCCTTGCATGATTAACTTCACCACCACATTTTATACTGACGGTTTGAGTTTTTCTCTGCCTAGATACCAGCAGGGTGACGCAGGTTGCTGAACCATGCACACGTTTGGGTTCATTTCTGCGAGTTGTTTCTCCGTTGCCCACGCACCAGCTGGTGCATGAGGAAGTCAGACGGAGCTGCACGGTACGCGTTCCTGCAGGAAACCGGTGCCTTTGCCACCACCACTGTGGGTATGGAGGGGGAGAGAGCCTGGCGAGCAGGCTCTGCACAGGTTTTGCTTTTTTAATGATGTTTTAGCTCTATGTTCTGGAGTCACGCAAATGCAGGAGAGCCTCAGCTTTCACTTCGCAATGAAAGTTTCCTAGATGCCAAAAAAAAAAAAAAAAAAGGCAAAATAACTCCAAACTCAAGACGCAATGAAAAACATTGCAACGTGTATCTTCAGAAAAGCCTTGGGGTTTTCAAGGCAATCGTGGGGGCATTTCCTGCTGCTTTACCCCAGTCCAGGCAGACTGTGAAAGATACAATAATGCCACCAATTTCCTGGTTAAAACAAAAGAACAGCAATATTAGCATTCTTCCAATATATTTTGCTGTCATCTACAGGTCAAGTGCTACGCAAAGGCATTTGCTGTCTGCTCTGGACACCATGCTGCGACACCACGCTTGCTTGTTCCCTCCAGAAACTCCTTTTAGCTGCTGGCAGGAGAAGGTCGCTCACACCACAGCAGGGACAGTCCCGTGCAGAGCTACACCGTGAAGCCCAGCTCCTGAAGGTAAGATGCCACCCAAGGTGAGGGTCACTTTCTTCTCTGGCTGGCTTCTGTGGCACAGGTGTCACTTTAGGTTCTGAAGCAGAAGAGAGGGCAGCAAGTCTGGTTGCCCAGAGCTGCCTTAGGGACACCGCAGTAAAGAGTGGGGCAAACTATTTGCTCTCAGCCACTCTGCAGCACCTCCTGTGTTGCTCCTACCCTCACCTCTCAGCCCAAACCCGCTCTGGCCGCTGGTGCTTGCGTGCTTTATGTTCAGCCTGGTGCATCTCCAAGCGTTTGTCTTCTGAGCTGCAATCTTGCTCCCAAGTACGCTTTTCTCTCATATCTGGATCTGGTACAACCTTGGTTTCTCAGTCCTCGCCCTTCCTTGTCCTGACAGGGGTGGATGGCTCCATCCTCACCCCAAGAATCATCTTCACCCCCTGGCCTGGCAGCTCACATCTCAAATTTCTCAGTAACCAAAGTATTTGGTGTCTTGAAGCAGCTTGGCTTATCTGGACCTGCCCTGGCGTTTAGCCAGCTCAAGGCAGGAAAGCAAGTAGGCTGAGCGCAGGCACCAGCCACACGGCCATGCAACTCCCAGGGCCGAGTGAGCGAGGAACAGTGCAGGAAGCAACCCCCGTGAGGAGGCAGCAAAGGCAAAGAGGATGAGCTGCAGCATATCAGCTGGGACAAGCAGACACTGAATTAAAAGGACAGTCATTTAATTCACTCGGAGTGGCTTGGGAAGAGCACTGCACTACCTCCAACAGAGCTTGCTTACTGCTGAGAGAAGGGCAGCCAGGGCTTAATGACATTTAACTAATTACTGCAAGAGTCACTGCTTAGTTAATTTGGACTGTTTTTCCTGTGTGGCCAAGCCCTGAGCGGGAGCAGCACAGCAGAAACGCAGGCAGCAAGCCTGAGGAAGGAGAGCTGCTGTCGGGCAGCATCTCCTTCTTGACGCCAGGGCCTCAGAGAGGGTCTGCTGGGGCTCGGTGCTCCTGGTTGCAGCTGCCACAGCTCTGTTTCCCCCAACGGTAGCTGCCGCTGTGACGAGCAAGCCGGCGGCAGAGAGAGAACCCAACCACTGAAACCACAAGGGTTAAAGTGATGACGATTTTGGGAAATGCCTGTTGATCGGAGGGGCAATGCACAGGGGACCTGCCCAGTGAAGCCTGGAGGACAAGGCAAGGGAGAGCCCGGCCAGGCAGCACAGGGGTGGGCTTGAAGCTGCAGAGGTGATGGAGGGAGACCAAACATCACGCCTGACGCAGCTTGGCCAGGGCACCGCCTCACCCCTAGGATGCACCGACGAGGCTGGGCTACCTCCAGGTGCTGGCTCCAGCCCGTTCCTGCCGGGTTTAAGCCCTCCTGAACACTCTGCCAGGTTTCTCTCCCATTAGCAGGCTGCGCTGGGCTCCTAGCAGGAGCTGGGCACGTTTATCCCAACTGCCAGCGTGCACCCGGCCAGTCCCACCCTCGCTGGGTGCTCCCCAGGCAGGGCCGAGGCGAGGAAGCAGCAGCCGTGCTGCGGCATCTCCTCCCCGCCGGGCAGGGGCTGCACGCCCAACACAAATCATCCTAGGCCTCTGCTCCTCGTAACATGGGCTGAAACGCTGCCAGGACAGCAACACTGCGGGGAGGAGGCAGAGCACCTCATCGACCATGGCACGGCCAAGGGAGAAGCTGTGACAGAGAGCCCAGCGCCAGCGGGTCTGCCGAGGCTTCACGGCCGCTGCTGGGGAGGCTGCCCAGGTCCCACGGGGATGGGCAGAGCTGGAAGCCTTCACCGGAGGCAGCGCGCGAGTTCAGGCTGCCCCACAGCGCCGATTCGGGTGGGCAGGACCCGTGCCCAGAGCACAGGGACAGAGCGAGTGGACAGCGACAAAAACCTGCCGTGGTTCGTCTTTTCTTTCTTTCTCTCTCTCTCCCCCTCTTTTTTTTTTTAGT
The DNA here is from genome assembly GCA_013399475.1 of Chauna torquata. NCBI lineage: Eukaryota > Metazoa > Chordata > Aves > Anseriformes > Anhimidae > Chauna > Chauna torquata. The sequence goes on from VXAL01013844.1 coordinate 39,700, forward strand.
ACAAGGTAAAACCTTTATTACAACTTTTCATTCATAGGTATACAACATCTGAAAGACAGATATGGGGAAAAAATGTAATATTGTTATAAAATGTCACATTTATTGCTACATTACTGTTATATACAGGACAGTTCTCAAAATCTACTTTAAAAAAGTTAGGATTATTTAAAAATTCCAAATAATCCAGCCAGCTGTTTTGACACTTGTATAAAATTATTTAAAAAAATGAAAACAATTCTTATCTTGAGGCACTCAGAAACACAATTTCATCCCCCAATTGTGATTCATTTCAAAGAACAACGCATTTCCCCACCCCCAAATACTTTATTTTTATTTTTTTTTTGCTGGGTTAGGCATATATATATATATATTTACTANTTTAAGAACAAGGATTTCAGCCACTTAAGTACATCTGGATTTACAGGTAGGCAGCATAAACATCAAAAGCAAGGACCATTTTTTTTAAAGGCCAAAACCCAAAACCAACCCAAAACTTTCTACGGGGTTAAAAATAAACAACTTCCGCAGGCATCTCCCATCTGCTCTCCCACCCCCCCTCCTACAAAAATATATAGAAAGAGCAACCAAGTAATGCTTCGTTTTCTCAATGAGCTCGTTAGAAAATGGGTCATTTCCCGCAGACCGCGAGGTCCAAGCGTGCGGTCGGGGTCGTCCCTGCTCGGCCTCACCGGGTGCCTCTTTCTCCTCTCCTGACCACTCCAACACTCCTGGCGGGGAGCACACGGCCTCCCGCCGCTCCGTCCCTCCCCGAGTCCCCACGTTACAAGGTTTGCTCAAACGCTGGTGGGTTTCAAGTGATTTGGGAGACGTGGGAAGGGGGAACGGCGGCATCCCCAGCTTGCTGCTGCCGGCAGCGCTGCGGGGGCATGGCCCAGGGATGCTCTTCAGCAGCAGGCCTATGGCACAGGTGTCACTTTAGGCTCTGAAGCAGAAGAGAGGGCAGCAAGTCTGGTTGCCCAGAACCCAGGACACCCCATTTTAAAGCACAACCCCCTTTGCTTCCCGCCGGTGCCACTGCGCCCACGTGCGAGAGGGCGCGAGGAGTTCTCTTACCCCTCCTTCCAACACCAGGGGAGCTGGGCTGGACCAGGGTGGGAATCGCACGACCTGAGGAGCAAGAGGCGTACAAAAGCAGAGGAAGAGGAATACTGGTGCGGAGCCCCACGGCAGGGCTGCCTCTCGCTCCCCGAGGGTGGCACGCAGGACAGGAACACAAGCAGAGAGGATGCCACCTCGGTGCCTGGCTCACGCGGGAGTCCCGAGGGCAAAGGCCCTGAAGATGAAACCTCTGCAGAGAGCACCGGGGCCCCCACGCGTGCCCAAGGGGCTGCGGGGCCGCGAGAGGCAGCCGTGCCGCAGGACCGACCCGCGGCGGGACCCGAGACCCTCTGCAGCATCCGTCATCCCCCGAATCCCCCTAGCCCAGCAGGTGGGCTTGAACCACCTTGGGGCTGGAGGTGGATGAGGGAAGCGCAGCCAAGCCAAGCGTGGGCTCAGGCGTTAGCAGGGCCGGGCAGCAAGGAGGTGGGAGGCAGCTGCTCCGTTCAGAGGTACTGGGGGAGAGGGTGCGACATGAGGGATGCCGGCAGCGAGCTGCTGAGCATCGAGCAGAAGGCACAGGAGGGTGAAGCGTGCATGGAAGAGCCCTAGGACAGGCCTTGCCCCTCCAGTTCAGTGCTCAGCTCCCGCAGCACGGGTTGGAGGGGGTGTTCCTGCACTCTCCCCACTCGCCCACCCCCCTGGCTCCGGGACACAGGAATGGAGATGCTTTTGGAAGCTGCTAGAAATGAAGCTGGACCCTGAGAGCAGCAGGGAGCAGGGGCTCAGCAGTCACGGACAAGAGTAGAGAGAACAGGCTGGGCTGGGACCTGCAGAGCCCTGGGGGAGAGAAGAGGGGGTTGCATAGGATTTAACAGGGCGAAGACCTTGTGCAAGCTTGTGGTACGGAAAACAGGTCTTGCTATTGCTGGTGTCAAGCAGGAACGGGGGAATCCAGCGGCCACGGCTTGCTCCAGGTGAGCCAGTACTGGGTCTGGGGCTCACTGCTTGTCCCAGCCCAGCTCCAGCTCTGCTTCACCTCCCCGCTCCCAGCCCTTTTCCAAAACCCCAGGCCAGGGGCTGGCTGCACCTGGCGCTGGCCCTGATTCACCAGCGCGGCACGCAGCAGGGCCTGCAGGACCACGGGCTCCACCGGGACATAAGCTGGCAGCCACCTCATGAAGGCAAAGCTCAGGGATGGAGGGGATGGGGAACGGGGGGCTCAGAAGCCTCCCGCTTCTCAAGGGCCCCCTCTCCTCTGCCTGCTGAGGGGAGGTTGCGGTGAATCACCCAGCCAGGGCCCAGGCCCCAACGGCTCTGCTGGCTTCAGCGTGCGTGAGACACAAAGGACCTTTGAGAGAAGCTTCTGCACTGAACCTGAAATTGCAGACTCCTGGGGAAATCCCAGCCTGATTCTGCCCTTCCTGTTCAATCGCTACGGGGCGGTGAGGGCAAAACCTCTAGGAAACCGGCTCATCGCCAACGTACCGACTGCTCACTGAAGTCACGGCTGGGGAGGTTTCACGTCGCACTTCTGCATTTCTCAGCTGGAGAGGGCAAAAACCCCAACTGCAAAGCAGCCAGACCCCGGGCCCCGAGCGATGGGAAGGCAGAGCACGTTCCCCCCACCGCGAGGCCGCGCGCAGCTATCCCGATCGCCCCGATTCTCGCAAACGGCCGCCCGGGCACTGCTGCGTCCCCCGCTCCCAGGCTGGAGCTCGGTGCAGGCAGGAGGTGGCACAGGCTGCGACCCAGACGTCGCAGCTCCTGTCCCCTCCTGCCAGCGCAGCACCTTAGGAAACCAGAGCGAGATGGAAAAGCAGGGGAGCAGAGAGCCCGAGGAGACGTTGGCAAAGAGCAGGAGCTGAACTCCAGCCAGGCAGTTGGCGTGGCTGGGGATGGGTCTGGTGGTGGGTCGCAGGCAGGGGAGCGGCTGCCAAACCAGGGGTTAGCTGGAATTTGGCTCCCCGGGGAGCGCTGGCAGCGGCTGCGGGGCCGCGAGCAGGCGCAGGCAGGCTGCCACCACCTCCCGCCGATGCCGAGTGCCGTCAGCGCGAGACCATCAAGGTGCAGTCTCGGGGAGGCTGCAGCTGTTTTGCTCTGGGGCAAAAGCAGGTGAAGGTGAAGAGAGGGAGAAAGAACAAAAATCTACAGGTTTTACTGTTAATAAACCAGATTCCAGACACTCCCCAGCAGCTGGCGGCAGGCTCAGCTCACAGGCAGAGGGATGCAGAGCCCAGGGGAACCTGTGCACGCAGGGCAGAGGGAGGAAGCACAGAGCCAAACGCCACCTCGCAGCGCGTCACCCATCCGTGACACTTCTCTGGGCTTCCCACCGACGCTAGGGACAGGCAGACAGGCAGGGAAGCGAATGTGGGGAGAAAAACGATAAGTTTGCCGGCTGAATGCCAGCAGAGCCTGGGCTGTGGGCTGGAGGGCACAGCCCCTGCCTCTCCCTGCCCATCACACCTGAAGAGAGTTTCATCGCAGCAGGCTGATGCTTCAGGGCTGGCCTGGTGGTACTCTGGGGACAGCACCTGGCCAATGATTGTTTTTTAGAAAAGCCCCTTTCCCCGGCAGGGTACAGGCACCATGTTCACTCCGAGCCAAGCACACCAGCAAGCCAAAGTCACTTTTCCTCGCCACGCTCCGCAACCGCTCCCTGTGCACCCACAGAGTGGAGATGCCACCGAGTCCGCGCTGGCCGAGTGCCCTGCGATATCGGGGCAGCTCCCGGGCGCAGCAATGCCAGGCCCCCGCATCGTGCTTCCCTGCTGGAGAACGGGGGAACCAAAATCTCCCCAAACCCTGGCACAGCGGGGTTTATGCTCAAGGACCAATGCCAGACCTTTGTCCAAGCCTTGCCAAGGAAGTTAGCCAGTTTTGCTACCAACAAAACATCTAAACCACCCAAATGCAGATGGAAGGCCCCCTCTCTGTCGCAATGCCTGGCAGTTTGGGGGTGCTGGGCAAGGCTCTGTGTCAGCAGGAGTCCCCCTTGTCCTGCGGTGTCAGCCAGCACTCAGAGGGGATGAAGGTTTCAGTGAAATTTTGGTCAAATTATAAATTTTCTCATATTTTCAATTTTGCTGACAGCTTCTGGATTTTTATAGATTCTTTTTTTTTATAAGATCTTTTCTTTAAATCCATCTGTACATGACCACCTTCTCAAATTCTTGTTGCTAAATCAGTGTTGGGGAAGCACTTTAAATCTTTTTGTATGGTTTCAAGCTTGCCAGGCTGACATCGCTGCACCCCCCACGGCGCTGGGGCTGCTGCGCTGAACCCGCAGAAAGCCCCACACAGTGAGCGCCTGTGGGCCCCGCGCAGCCCTGCCGCCGGGCAGGACCGCAGAAAGCAGCTGACGACTCCCCTCTTCCTACCCTGGAGCACGTATCGGGGTTGTCTGAGCCCCCAGACCCGGTTCGGAGGGGCACTGCCCCCTCCCTGTGTGTTTTCCCGTCCCTAAACCGAACCTGCTCCGGTGCCTGAAGCACGAGCTGCGCCAGCAGGATGCTGCAGCGAGACCCGGCTTCTGCCACGAGGGAGCTGCCCCACCGGGGCAGGGCTGCCACGCGCAGCTGAAAACCTCCTCCGTCTCACGCTGCCCGCTGCTGATTAGGCAGAAGACCCCGGGGAGGGAAGAGTGTTGTAACCCGACAAGCTGATTAGGTGAAACCTGTCTGACACAGGAGAGCAGAACGCGCCCTCCTGGGCTGCGGGGACCACAGGCACCCCCCGCCAGCCTTCCCAGGGCCAGCGCGGGAGGCTGCCGTGCTCTCAGGTCTCACCCCACAGAAGGATGCGGGGAGCAGAGGGCAGGGAAAGCCAAGAGCACCCCAAAGAGCTACGGCCGGACCTTGCAGACTCCCGAGGCAGCAGAAAGAGATGGTCCCATCCTGCTCCAGCACCCGCAGCCGGCTCCTCTCTGGGATGCTGCAGGGGCCGAGCCCGCGGGCAGATGAGCAACGTCCTGAGCGTTTCCAGCAACCTTTGCTAGAGGACGAAGCACAGCTACAAAGAGGAGCACCACGTTACGCCAAGGAAATGCCACGGGACCTAATCCTCTTCGCCAGCCCTTCCCTTTCCCTGTGCTGAAGCAATACAGCTCCCCCAGAAGCACAGGCCAGAGAAGCAAAGAGGGAGAGATGGACCCTGCTGCTGGAGCTCCGGCTGTCCCTGCTGTCCCCACATGCCCTCCAGGCCAGCCCCTGCACCCCACAGACTGTCCTGCCCAACCCGGCCCTGGTCCGAGAGCATTACAGATGCTGCCGAGATGGGGCTCCACATCTCCCTGGGGTGCTGACCCCATCTGCCCGCAGAGTTGGGAAGAACCGGGCACAAAACATTTTTGGAAGTGATTTTGGAGATGGGGAAGGGAAGGAAGAAACAAAAAAAAATAAAATCCTGGTGGATGCTCTTCTGTTGTCAACTCCAGAAGGGCTGCCTGCAGCTCAGCACCACCTGCAGCCCTGCCGAGCTCCCTGCACTTGCTCCTGCGCTGGCGGGACCCCCCGATGTACTGGGGCTTCCTCCTGCTGGGCACACTGGAGCCGGCTGCAGCGACCCCGGTAAGCCTTGGAGTGAAGGGATCGTTGGCACAGCTCGGCTACCGGAGCATCTCGCATGGGATGGGCGCTTGCTGCTCCCCTCCTTTCCAGTACAGAGAGAGGAGCCCGTGTGCAGGTGGCAGCGGCCCCCCGTGTCCCCGTGGCGTGCTGAGCTGAGCTCACCTCTGTGGATGCTTTGGAGACACGACAGCGGGTGAAGGCGGAATGCAAAACCACCCCTCCTCCCGAGCCTGCAGCGTTTGCACTTCCAACGGTCGCAGCTCCAGAGCGGGGAGACGCTGCAGAGACGGGGATCCTGCTGCAGCCGCGGCTTGCCGAGGGCTGGAGGAAGTGGCTGCCCCCCTTCCCAGCACCTCCGGCTCCGCCGCCTGTGTCCGTGCGTCCGTCTGCTCCAAGGTTGACAGAGCAAAGTCCCCGCTGCTGCCTTTGCTCCATCTGCCTCTGCCTCTTCCCAGTCCCTCCAGCTTTGTTCGGTCATCTTTGTTCAGCGCTGCCCCTGGAAGCGCCTCTGACAGCAGGCGTTCACTCCAACGCGTGGGCAAGGGGCGCCTTCCTCCGCCCTGAGTCTTCCTCTCGCATCCGCATTGCTTCTTTGCTTACCTTGGAAGTGCACCGGTCCCTTGGTTCTCTTCTTGGTTCTCCCCGTAATGCCTGCTCTCTGCCGGCAGCTTGTCCTCCCCGTCACGACGCTCTGGAGGCGGGACGCAGCCACCAGCACCCTCCAGGAGTAGAGCGAATCCTGCAGAGACCCTTGGTGGCCCTCGGTCTCCTCCCGGGAGGAGCTGGAGCACTGTGGAGGGATGCTGCTGCAACTTGCTTTGCTGTTTAACTTCCTTTTCCCAAATCAGAAGTGGCCAAAGCAAAGAGATGGTGAATTCAGCACGAGTTTTTTTTTTTTTTTTTTTTTATAATGGAAGGTACAAGCCAGGCAAGGAAGAACATCCCCTTGCTGTGGCTACATTCGCTTTTAGTGGCTTTCAGAGCCGAATCTGAGAATTCCTCTCTTTATATCCAGTCTCTCTTAATACAATTTTAATATTCTGGTTGATCCTAAAGATGCAACGTTAACTATAGAAACAGCAGCAGAAAAGCATGGGGTACAAGACATATTTTTATACAAAAAAAAATTCTTTTCGTTGCTTACAAAACATATGCAAAAGAAGCTAAAAAAACCAAAAGGCATTGCTATTTGTTCTACATAAAAAATCTCATAACTAATGTTCTTTTTTTTAAAAAAAGAAATATTAAGCTTAGGCACAATTTTGCTGCTGGCTGCTTGTGAACAAGCCAAGAGAACACGCCACCCCCTCCTAACTGAGTGATATGTATTGACTGTTCCGCACTTTATACTTAAGGCAATTTTTTTGTTTTCGTTTTGTTTTTGACAAAGTGTTTTTCCACCCCTTACGTCACGCCAGGATCCGTCCACGTGTGTCAGTATTAGCAGTACTAAAGTTTATGGTTCGAGAAGGTTGCAGGTCACACTGAGGGTTTTCTTCCTACAGATCTCTGTATCCAGAGGAACAAAAAGATCTACAAATAAAACAAATAAAAGCCCAAGATGAGAAAAATCCAAATGAGAATAAAACGGTGCCCCCGTACCACAGCCTCGTCTCTGAGGGAGAAGTCAGTCCTGACGGCTCGATGTGGCTGCAGCAGAGCTGAGACATGAGCTCGCTACTTTGCCAGGTTCCCGGCTTTTACCTTTTTTTAAATATTATTTTTTTCATTTTTGCACAGCAGCACCATGCACCCAGGGGACGTGGGGCTGCCGTGGGGGGACCGTGGGCAGGGAGGCCTCGCTGTTGGCTTAGCCCTGACCCATCTCTCCCGGACCTGTTCAACCCCACATCAGCACCCCTGCACCGCTCAGCCAAGCACAGAGTCTCCTTAAAAACAGGGAGAGCCCAGCAGAACCTGTGCCTGCCATGGCCTCACCTGGGAATTTCACCTTCTGTGTCTTTCCCAGCATTTCTGGGACCTGCCCTTTCCCTCCCATAGGGCCACCAGGCAAAGGAGTCACTGGTTTCCAGAACCCAACTGGGGCAGGGCTGGGAGGCGCAGAGCAGAGCTGAGCTCGCTCGGGGTGGTGAGAGCATCCAAAGCCTCCGCGCTGGCTACGGGGCGGTGCCTCTCCTCGGGGCGGAGGCTTTGGGTGTCCACAGATGAGCAAACTGCACGCGTGTGCAGCTCAGCCACCAAAGGCAAGTAAAGGAGGACGCCGGCTGCAGCCGAACGAGGGGAGCTGAGCTGCCGAAGAGGAGCAGCGCACGCCGGCGGGCTGGACCCGGCTGGGATCACGCGGCGGGGGACGATACCTTTACATATGTCCAACAGGGTTGTGACCATCTCCTAGACCAGGATGTGAAGCTGAAAGTGTCATCTGGGGATCTCCTACTACTCCGGACACTTTCTCCTCTTCCCGACGCTTCAAGCAGGCTGCTTTAGGGTTCAGATTGCGCTCTATGCCAAAAACAGCAAGGGAGGGAAGGAAGCAACCTCAGTCTGGGCAACAGCATTGTGCACGGCAGCAGCATCCGAAAGAGAGAGCAAGGACAGAGTCCCAGGACAGACGCACAGGACATGCGAGGAAACGAACTCGGTGAAAGCTGCTCTTTGCCTGCCGCTCCTTGCAGTGGCTGCAGTAACTTGGCTGGACCCCTGCTAGAGCAAAACCCCGTGCCCAGCTGAACCACCATGCCAATTTAAACACGTGCTTGCTTTCGGAAAACCCCAAGTGCCCCAGCCAGCTATCGGAGCTGAGGACCGAGTTTCCCAAAGCTGCTTAATGGGATCCAGGTGCCAAATTCCCATTAAGCGTGACGGGAAAGGGACAGAGAGGCTCCGAATCCACCCCGGGCCGTGGCTTTGGAAAGCTCAGCCGACGGCGCGGCGCACCCGAGGGTGCCGCTGGCGACGCAGACGCAGAACCTCGCAACGAAAGCAGGAGTGGCAACAGAGATGCACGCGCACGCAGAGACATGGGGAGAGAGAGGCCCCGAAATGCACCTGCCAGCTGTTACCATACCTCGTACTTGCTGCTCCAGGCCCAGAATGACCTGCACCGCTTGCTGTAGGATGATCAGTTTGGTCTGTGCTTTGTCCGTTTTTAAGTGCATCTGACACATGCGTCCCAGTTCTTTAAAGGCCTCGTTAATGTCCCGCACACGCACCCTTTCCCTGGCGTTATTGGCCATTCTCCTCTCCCGGTCCCTCAGATCTTTGTCCTCCAGTGACAAGGCCTCGTCTGTACTGCTGGGTTCATAGCACCACAGGGATTAGTCAGGGGGGTGGTACCAGGAGGGGGGCTAGACGTTGCCGTGCTGGTAGTGCTTCTGGTGTCCACTGGAAACGGCTCAAACGGCCTCACTTTCCAAAGCCAATTCATCTCGGGCGCTTTCTGGAGCGGCCCAGGCTACTCGGGCCATTCGTCACCTCTGCGAGCTGCGGGAAGGTGCTGCCAGCACGGGGCCGGGGGGAGCTGCACGGATGCGGCATCGACACCGACAGCTTCTCCCCCCGTAAATTTTCACCGTTCTGTCTGTTTTCAAAAGTTCGGGAAGCGTGGGGGGTGCTTCGGACAAAAACATCGGGTTTATCCGCCAGGAAAAAGACTTGTTGGCAGAAACCAAATCCCTCTTTGTACGATTTCCTTCAAAAACCAGATCTGCAAAGTCATCCCAACGAAGGCGTTTGTGCCCCAGCAGCACGGGGCAGCCTGGCCCAGCACCCTCTTATGGGTGGGGGCAGCACCGGGGTGGGAGCCAAGTGCCCCCGGCTGCTGCTGGAAGTCAGTCTCAGGTGCTGACACTGAATCCAAGTCTTCCCACAGGGCTAAAATCCGCCCCCACGAATCAGCCTGGAAAGGGGGAATTTTCTTTTCCAGGCAGGGTTGGGAGCTCGGGAGAGCTTCCACGGCTGGCAGCATCCTGGGGGTGCCCTGAAGAGGCCGGTGGGTGGGGAAGGCAGCACCGTGCTGGCAGCATCTTAAAACCATGGCCTCGCCTGCAGCCCGTCCCCTCCAAGCCCCCAATTTGCTGTACAGACGACCTTCACCCCCAGAGCAAAAATTCTCGCAGGAAAGACACCTTTCTCGGGTGAGACCTCACACCAGGGCAGACCGTGGCCTTCGGCTCCAGGGGAGCCACGCGGTGATAAGCCTCCACCGAAGGTGGGCGGCAGAGGCAGAGCCTTCCTGGGTCCACTCGGGGGTCTGGAGAGCCCCCAGCTGCGCCCGACTGCGTGGAGGGGAAGCAAGGGCTCCCCAGATGAGCGCTTGCCTGCATGGGACTGGGGGCTGCCCACTGTCCCTGCCTGAATCCTCTCCTCTCTGCCTTGTCCCTGCCGCGTCCCCTCGTGGCTGCCGGAGCAGAGCTGCCGCCAGCCGCCCTGGCAGTGCCACGGCTCGTTCCTCCCAACTCACGCTGGTGGCCACGGCTCCTGGCAGGGACACGGCTCCGGCAGCGCCTTGCACGCAGCAGCCGGGCGGGACGGAGCTGCCTCCCCGCCGCCAGCAAGTGCTGCTGGAGGTTTGCAGGGCCACGCGGTGTCCTCTGGGCTGTAAGGACGCGCAGCACCTTGGCCACGTTGTGGCACCAGCCTGCCTGGCTCCCTGCAACACCCTCCCGATCTTCTCCTTCCCCTTCCTGCCCCATCAGCTGCTGACCAAGGCAGAAAGAGCCTCGCAGCCCTGCCTGAGCACACAGGGGCCCAATGGCCCCCCTGCCACTGCAGCCCTGCAGGAGGGGGTGTGGGGGCCGGCTTCTCTCCTGCAGAGCAGCCCGGAGACCAAAACCACCAGAGAAGTGACACCCTAGCTGCCTGTGCTAAAATCTGCTGACAGCAGCACACGGGGCTCGGCTTGCCTCCCCGGCTGCGTCCAAGAAGGGTTTAAAAAGGGACAAGCGTGGGAGACCAAAGTGAACACGGTGCCAACTCTGTCTAACCCGGCCCCCCGCCGCCCCTCGGCTCCTGTCTCCATCCGCAAGCAGCAAGTACAAGGTAGAGAGTGGGACCACCGAGAGGTCACGGCTGGGGACTGTCTGTAGGAGATCAGAAAGAACAGAACCAAAAAATAAAAACTCGAAATAAAAAATAAAAAGGAAGGGGAAATTAAAAAAGAGACAGGAAAAAATATACGTTATGAAAGGCAAAAAATTACAAACTGAAGAGAGGCACAAAGGACTCCAACATCAATGCAACAGCAGAGGCCAGCAGAGAGGAGCACAGCCAGGCACAAACCACGGATTCGTGTTACAACAGCCTCTGCAGAGAGAAAGGGGGTTAACCTGCCCGGCGCCCCGCCGAGCAGGCCCGGGGAGGCAGGAGCATGCACTGCGGGTTGCGGGAACAAAGCAGCAAAGTCCTCCGGAGCGGGAAGCTGAGCCCTGCGCTTCCCCTCCGACCGGGTGAGCGCGCGGCGGCAGAGACAGGCGCGCACACGCGTGGGCAAGGAGCGAGCCTGCCCCGGCGAGGGGGAGAGCCCGCGTGCTGCCGCTGCTGCTGGGCCCTGCTATGGACACGCAGAGCTCCGGGCTCGTATAGGAGACCGGTTCTTAGAGGCAGCGAGGGCTGCCCGATCCTGGGCTCAGCGTCGCTGTCCCGCCGCCCCTCGCGCAGTGCCAGCGATCCCCAGTGCTTCGCCAGGGAGAAAGGAGGCAGCTCTCACCCATGCTGCGGCCGCGGGGAGGGATGGGCACTGGGCTTGGAGCTGCCCTCAGAGAGGTGTCGGGTACGGGCCCCCTCGATGAGATTTGCTGTTTGGTTTGTTGTTTTTTTTTTTTTTTTGCTGGCCAAGCAGCTGAGCAAAGCGCCTGGCTGCAAGAAAGCAGGGATAGCCTCCGGGGCTTGTGGGCGCAGGTGCCCCCTCGGGGACCGGCATGCAGCACACGCGATGGCAGGGGGGAACAAAAGAGAGAACAGCAGGGTTGCAAAAAAAAAAAAAAAGGGGGGGGAAAAAAAAAGGACATCAACAGCCTTGGGAATCCAAGGCCACAGGGGAGAGAGAGAGCGCAAGGCACCACAGCACATGTCACAGGAGACAGACAGACAGACAGCCCCGTGCCGATCAGATACGTAAAATATCACCACTCCGGGACCCTCACTGACCTCTAACTTGTTGCTCCAGGTTCAGTATGACTGATACGGCCTGGTGTAGGATTAGCAGTTTGGTCTGCGGTTTTTCGCTGTTTAGGTGGAGTTGGCACATGCGTCCGAGCTCTTTAAAGGCCTCGTTGATGTCACGGACCCGCAGGCGCTCACGGGCATTATTGGCGACCCTCCTTTCTCTCTCTCTCTCGGCTTTTTGCTCTGGGGGAAGAAGATCGTCCTCCTCATCCTCATCTTGACTAATGGTTTAAAATAAGAACGAGACAGGGACATTCCTCGCGTGCACTCTCAGCACTGGTCAACTCACAGAAAAGAAACACACAACGAGGCACCGAGATGCTGTGCCCCGCGTGCCCCCGCTGGGACACGGGGACATGCAGTGACTTTGGAGAGAAGCAACTGAGACTCTTCTTCTTCCTCCCCTTATTTTTTTTTTTTATACACAACAAATAAAGAAACCACAACAACGCGATTAAGGCCTGAGTTTGTCGCTGGGAGGTCACGCTGTGGCCTGCAGAAGGCGTTGGGGATGACACTGGTGTCCCCATCTAGTTTCGGGAAGAGGCAGCATCTGCCTCCAGGGCAGGAGGTGGCTGCTGTCTGGCAGGAGCGGGGCTGGCACTGCCCCTCTGGGCAGCATCGCCCTGGCGAGGTCTCCAAGCCGATGGCAAGGTTGTGGACAAGCCAGCACGCTGGAAGGACTCTACCTGATCCGCTGCCACGTGTCTGGCTGGATGCGACAGGGGATACAGGAGCCCCAAAGCAGACAGCAGAACCAACGTGAAGCAGGGAGGAGGCTGAAACCTCCCCTGCCTCCAGCCAGGGATGCTGAGCACCCTTTTCCTGCCTGAACACAGCCCACAATGCCCCCAGCAACCACGAAGACGGGCGCTGCTTGTGCGGACAGGGCACAAACCCTCTGCTGTACAAGCACGAGGAAAGCCTGTGGCCACGGGGATGGGGGCAGCAGGGCAGGGCGGCCGGGAGCCTTCCCCAGCACGGTATGGCCCATACCGTGCATCTGCGAGGACAGGCAGGGCTCCTGTGGTGGGCAGGGGCTGGCGGCACCACAGGACGACTCCCGGGCTCACCAGGCCGAGCCCAGCGCCCGGGGGGGCACCGTGGCCGTACCCCAGCCCGAACGCCTTCAGACCAGTACCAGAGTACGTGAAGGGAGAGACCTGTTCAAAGAGCACCTTGTTCTGTTCCGGGAGGGTTTCAGCTCCTTCTTCTCCTCTTCTGAGTTATCTGCCACCGATGTGTTCTCCTCATCCTCCTTCTCTTCCCTCTTTATTTCGCTGGTTCCCGAGGAGACGCTGCTTCGCCCCAGCCCCCCTGACAAGCCTGCGAGGAAGCAGAGGGGTTGGAGGGGGCTGAGCGGCTCACCGGGCCCCACTCCCGCAGCACTGCATCCCACGCTCATCCTGCATCACCAGTCCACAGCCAGCGAAGCTGGGGGGACACTGGCTTTGCCCCATGGCTGCACCCCCTTCACCCCCCATTTCACCACTCACATCCTCCAGAGTCAGAGCCCAACCTGTCCCCAGCAGTGACCAGGGGCTCTTTGCACCCACAGCTAACGGGACAGGAACACGCCGCACAAACCAGAAGCCACGTCAAGGACCTCTGGAAAAGGTTCAGCTTGGAAACCGGATGCCTCAAGAAAGCACCAGCCTTGTGAGAGCAGCCATCTGCCCCGGGGCTGCCGCTCTGCAGGGAGCCCCGAGCTGGACGTAGGGGTGACCCGAACCACCCTGCGGCGGGCGGGACTCAGGCGTGCAGACGTGCAGAGCTGCCTTATTATTTTACGTGTCCTGCTGCCTGCTGAGGTCAGGGAGTGAACTGGGCTGTGACGGAAGTGTGACATGGTTGTGGAGCATGCTGGGGGTACTGGACAGCCCATCTTCGGGGTGACCTCCTCCCACCTACAGCAGAATGAGCAGAGCAAGCCTTGAGGGGTGGAAGTGTCACGGCCAGCGGGCACAGGTCACCCCAAGCAGTGCCACGTGCCCTCCTTGCATGCTCCCACCTGGAGCGCTTGCATGCAGGAGAGGAGAGCCGACCTGCGCCAGCACCAGCTCCCCTCCAGGCACTGCGGTGAGGGCACCCCAGAAAGCAACTCCGTGCCCAAGCTGGGCCAAGCGGGAAACCCCCATCAGTGCTGTTCCCCCCCACGGAAAAGTCTCTCTCTGCTGGGATGACTTGCATGCTGCAGAGGACACCTTGTGTGGCTGCACACATCCTGTCTCCAGCAAGTACCAACGATTCCGCAACCCCCTCAATGCCACCAGAGCAGGGGACAAGCCAGCAGCACGGACTTCACCCCGAAGGGCCTGGATGCAAGGGGTGAGGGTCAGGCAGCTTTCCTGAACCTGCACCCCCAAAAGCTGCACTACACTGGCCAGGGATGGGCAGGACAGAGCCAGCCCGGCTGCAAACATTCCCATTTCTGCAGCTGGCATTGGTTTATAGCATCAGACACACGTCTTGTTCATTGCTTAGTGTAGAGTCTGGGGATCTTGGGAGCAAAGCACATCTGGTTCTCCAGAGACTGGAGATGCATTAACGCTCACTTTGGCAGGGAACCAGACCTGCCAAAAACATGCTCCTGTGGTCACCAGCCTCTGGACAAGGGGGGACCCTGGGGAACCAGCAGAGGACCCCGGGCGTGCTCAGAGCACCCAGGATTACCCACCCCACAGCAGTGCTCCCCATGCAGAGGATGCGGTGCCTGCTCAAGCAGTTTGGAGCGAAGTCCTGCAGTACCTGGCTCCCTGCACCCACCCTGCACTGGATCCCTCTTCTATTCCTCCCCTCTGCATCTCCCGAGGACAGCTTGAAGCTGTTCTGAGGAATTTCTATCCATGTTGTGGGGAACGTTTTACTGCCTCCGTCCCCCTGAGGAGGGGAATGAGCAAACTGCATGCGGGTCTCACACCTGAGAGCAACCGCTGAGTGTGGATTCAACCCCACGTGCACTAACGCAGCAAACCACCGCGTTTCCCTGCGCGTCACCCGTTTGAAGCTGCCAGCCAAGCTGGACCACATTGAGCTGTTCTCACACCGGTGCCCCTCCAGCTGCCGGGGGACATTGTGACGTGGCTCCCCGACACGTCCCCAGCCACCGTGGTGCGCTCCCACACTCACCAGACTCGGGTGCCTGCTCCCCAGGGACATGACCGAGGCAGGGAAAGCCTGGCCCAGGCTGCCTACGGTGGCACTGTGTGCCGGCGCTGAGCCCAGGAGCCCGTGCATGTCCCCATGGTTGCTCGGCATGGCAGCTGTCTGGCCCACGGCGTGATTCCTCAGCACGTGGATGGCTTCGTCCAATCTGTCTTCCATTTTGTTTTGCTTGAAGGACAGGACAGAGAAATTAGTCTGCGTTAACGCCTGCAAAGCCAGCAGCCCCTTGCAGCTCTCTGCGCTAAGGCTGCGATCACACCTCCGCTGCTGCAAGGCAGACATGGGGAGAAACACAGCCCCGACCCTGGCAGTGCCACCCCCCAAGGACACAAGGTGTCTCACGAGCAGGTCTGTTCTGCCAAGGCAGGCAGAAACCAGTGCAAGTCTCTTAGGCTGGGCCAGACCCACAGTGATATGGGTGGGCTGTAACAGGCCAAGGGTGCTGGGCTGTGCCAGCACGGCTTTGGGCTCAGGGAATCAGGTGCCCAAATCTGCTCAAGCACATTCAACCAAACACGTATCAACCAACCATCTTCCTTCGGGTCCTAGACATCTGGGGTAGAGGAGTTTCCCCAGCCCACTACCACCAGGCGCACGACGAATGGAGAAGAAAAGGAGAAAGGAGATCTTTCGGCAACACTTACTAAAGTGTGGAGGCTCCCTTCGTAGCTGGGAGATAAGGCACCCTGTCCACTTGCTCGCGACCACTGGGATGTGCCTGTGAACAAACGGTGACAACTTGGGACCGGGCACAGCAGCCGCTAGGTGGGGCTGGAAGCTGGGCCAGCACGGTGCCGCACGGTGCCACCATAGCACCGCACGGCCACCACGCACTCGTCACGCCGTGCTGAGGGCCACCGTGGGGCTGGGCACGCCACACACACGGGCTGGCACATACGGGTCCGGCCGTGCCACACGCAGGCACGGGTTTTGCCCCTGCTCCTTGTCACTGCTCTGCAAGGCAGCGGGGTGCCTGCAGTTTCGGCGCAGGGCAGGTGCCCGCTTTATCTCACAGAGATGGATGCTGCAAGGGATTGTGGTCTGGTCCCACACGCTGCGTGGGGAAATCTCTGTATAGCCCCCTGCTGCTCTGCCTCGGCAGGAAACTGAGCTCACGTCTTCAGACCTTGAGAGGTTTTAAAATTATCATCTCAGCGAGCAGGCAGCCAGTGCGCACACGCTGCTGGGTCAGCATCAAGGGACACGCTGCTCTGAGCACTCGGCCCAGAGCCTCCGCGCTTGCCCTCATCCCAGTGGAGCAGCAGGCTGGTGGGTTTACATCACTCTGCACCCAGACACCAAGGAGACGGGCTTTCATCGGATGCTGAAAATGGTTTTTAACTAGTTGGCTGCTTCACAGTTCACACTCGGCTGCTCCCACGGGAGGCAAAACTAGGGAAAAACTTTCCAAGCCCCACTGAGATGGGATGCTCAGGGACGGAGCTCTCTGAATGGCGCAAGGAGTTCGAGAGGGTGGCAGAGACGCTTTATCTCAAGCATACAGCGTGGGCCAGGCTCGTTCCTCCAGCAGAGCCACCTGCTGAAATACCTCCGCAGGGGCAAACCCAGGGGCACGCAGAGCCACCACCCTCACGTGTGCCACGCTCCCAGTGCTGTGCTGCGGGAAGGGAGCTGCACCCACGCACTGCTCCACTCCGACCAGAGATGGACATGCAACTACAAGCTTTCTTGTCCTCCCTCTTCGGTCCCCAGCTTTTAGAAATAAATGGGATTTGGTGAGATTGCCAGAAGCGTAGGGTCTTTAAAGAGGGTTTGGAGCTGATCTGGGAAGTACACTGCCTTACACCTCCCGACAGCAAACCTCACAAAGAGCAACGTTTTCACCTACCTGCAAGCCCCTGAGGGGAGCCGACTGGTGTAGAGGGGTTTGATGAGAAGTTATTGCTAGAGTGATCTGGGGAATAAATCTGGAGCGAGAGAAGCAGGGCACAGTCAGTAGCACTCACCCCTGCACTAGCTCTCCCCTTCCCCGGCAGCACCGCCGCAGCGAGGACCAGCATGCCCCTCCTGTCCCAGTGCCAGCCCCCTAATCTACCCCCAGCACCCTGGAAGCCTTTGCTCTGCAGTTTTCCCATTAACACGGGGGTGTCCCCTCCGTCCCCACTGCTGCCACCCCTGTGGCTGCAGCCTCCTTTCTTGGGGTCCCACCGTGGAGGGAAGCAAGAGCCCCAAGAAATTCTTGTGGGGTGCACAGGGCTGAACCCCCCGTCAGCCACCATGCAAAAGCAGAGGTCCCTGCGCTGAACGGGACAGAGGCAACCGCGAGCTCTGACAGCCCAGCAGCAAAAGATGCTGCTCCCCAGGGGACCGCTGCGCCCTCCAGTTTGAAGCAGCACACACAGGGCCAGGGCACCAGGACCCACAAGTCCCACCACGAGGGCTGTGCGGGGCACCCGGCTGTGCAGCGCAGAGCTGTCTTGTGGGCACGTGTCTGCCCCCGGGGCTGTCGAAACACCCAGTGCCTCAGTTTCCCCATCTGCTAAAAGGGGCTTTTGCACAGCACCAGGACTCAGGGTGGCAGCTGTGTTTTTGGGGTGCACAGGTTCACCCGAAGTTCTCATGTGTCCATCTTCCCCACTGCTAGAGGGTCCCCATTACAGACAGGAGGTCTATAGGGACAGGGAGTGGGTCGGGGAGCTGCAGAAGCTCTTACTGAAGCTAGTGCCTTCCCAAGCGCGTCGCCTGAGCTCCCAGCCGTGGTTCCTCTGTTACCTGTCAAGAGAGGACACAGGTGTCACTGCCAGGGTACCAGAAACCCGCTGGGACAAGGCACCTCGTACAAGATCTTCTCTTCAACTGTTCTCATACTGAAATTTCTCATTCTTAGTGCTTTTCTTGAAAAATAAATGGATGTGCAGCTTGGAGCAGCCCGGACGAGGGCATGTGCACCCCAGGAATGTCTCTAGGAGATGCTGGGTTGAAGGCATCATGCCATCGACAGCCATCCAATGTCTCCACAGCAAGACTCAAGGCACCTTAGGCCCCTACAATCCCCAACTTGTTTCCCCTCTCTGAACAAGGGTTTCCCTAGGAATCAAGGCCAAGATCCTCATTCCCCAGGGAACACAAGTTCATTTCAGTAGCAGGTTTTGTAACGGGTTCGGCAGGGTTAGAGATTAAAGCACTCAGGGTTTTAACGCAGCATCTGAATGCAGCACTCCGGATTGAGACGAACGGCTTCACACAGACCCCCGGCCTTCCTGCAACTCAGGTGCAAATCCCTCTCCCAACTCACTTAAGTCACGGCATCCCCAGGAGGTGATTTCACAGATCCCGGTCTCCTCCCAGACCCACTTAGCGTGGTACAAACCCCCTGCTGCTTTGGAAAACCAAAACGCAGCACCCCAACCGCTGCGACAGCCTGCCCAGGTATCCAACAGCGGTAACCTGTCCCTTACGTGATGCTCAAGGGATAAAAAGGGTCCAGGGATGTTGGACACGGACATCACAGCCCTGTCGCTGGGCGTCTGCACAAGGCTTTGAACGGAGCAAGGCAGGTGCAAGCCCAGGCCAGGTGACGCTGGGGGAGCAGCGGGTGCCCGCGGGCCGTACGTACCCATCATGGTGTCTGTCCCGCTGATCGGGGGCGTGTGACTGGAGACGCCGTACGGGGTGGAGGCAGAGGAAAAGCCTGACACGGAGGGCAGTCCGCCGTTAACCTCTCCTGAATGCAGCTGGTAGTTCTGGCAAGAGGGGGAGAGGGGTGAGAGAGGCCCCTGAAAGGCTGCAGGGCTTCAGCCACCGGACCTTTCCCAACAGGGGCTCGGCCGCGGCTCTCAGGGGCCGGTGGGGACGTTACCATGCGTTCGTGCTGATGTAAACTGTTGAAGCCGGCAGACTGTGGGAGCGGGGAGGAGGAGCTGCCCAGCATGGCCCCGTAACTTGACTGGCTCATGGCACCGGATGAACTCCACAGGTCTGGCGAGTTATGGAGCCCGTCTGGAAGGAAAGGCAGAGGTGAGCGGGGCAGAGACGGCGGCACGCGTCCTGCAGCCTCAGCAGGGATCGGCCACCCCGGGCTGGGGGCTGCATCCATCCCCTTCACATACTGCCTATGCTGAGCATCGCCTGTTGAGCAAAGCAGAGCTGTTTTGGGGCTGCTACGTATCTTGTGCGCTCCAGCCCCAACCCACACGCTGTGCAGTTCCTGCCATCGGCCACAAAGGGCCGGACAGCCCCTGCTCTGGCCACCCTGCGTGACACCGGGGTTGTTAGTAACTCACCTGCCATATAAAAGGCTCCGGGATACACAGTGCTGGGAGGTTTCGAGGGGGTATATCCAGCTGGATCCCTGCTGTAGTCATCACCTGAGTTGGATGGATACACCTGCGGGGCAGGAGAGGGGGTGAGGAGCAGCGCTCGGCCACCCAGTGGCCCCGCTTGCTCCGTGGGGGTCACCTCACCCTGCACGGCTTCGCTTGTATTCATCACAGCAGGCGACAGATTTGGCAAAAGGGGGGGGGTCCGAGCAATGGGGACGGTACCAAACAGCGCGCTCTGCCAGGGAGCGGCACAGGGCCGGGGACGCAAGGCAGAGCCGACCTGCCTGCGCCTTCCCGTAACAGCGCCGAAGAGGCCGGCACCAGCACAAGTTTCGACTCGCTGCTCTAGTTCCTTTTTCTGCGGTTATAGCTTTTTATGGGTAACCACAAACATGATCATTTCTGCGCGCTAACCCGCACCCAAGGGCGCGGGCTGGGAGGAGATGGCGCAGGGCGGTGGGGATGGGGACCAGCGAGCCCTTGGGACCGGCCCATCTCCGCAATGCATTCGCTTGCGAACCCGTGGGCTGCAAGGCGCAACGGCTTTATTTTATTATTATTATTTTTTTATAATACTGCTTTAGTCCAGCAGCAGGACAGCCCCCAGAGCCCCAGCCCTCACAGGCATCCCGGGGCTGTAGGGACGTGCACGCAGCCTCCCCGGACCCCACTGGCAGAGCGCCCGGCCCCAGCCCAGCTCCTTGCGCTTATGCACGGGGTCCGGCTGCAAACCACCGAAAATGGGGGGACCACAAAGCTGCGGGCCGAGCAGTGCCTCGTGCGGAATGGCACATGGGAAAGGACGGCCCTTGGAGAGCTTTCGGCCAGATTTTTGCAGCTCCGCTCAGCTATGTTACTTAACAGCACGTTAAGCAAAAGAGATTTTTTCTCCCTAAATTAACCAACCGCATCCTAGAAAGCCCTTACAGAAAATCACCTTGTGCTTGTGCAAAAACATACATTTTTTAAGCAGGAATTCAACACGCAAAGAAACCGAGATGCCACTCGAAATTACGTGAGAACCTTTGTTTCGGCCTATTTTCATCCCCATTGATTCATTCTGAAACCACTATTTGACTTTTTTTTTTTTTTTTTTAAATACCCACGAAAGCAGAGGTGGGCGCAGGGGCTGGCCAGGCACACTTAGCCAGCTCTGCCTGGAAAACGCAGCTCTCTTTGGAAAGGAAACCGGCCTCAAGTTTCTCTTTCCCCACACCCAGACAGCCCCTCCGACCCCTCCTCCTCACCCACACCAGCGGGGGGGCGGGGGGCAAAATTGTTCTCTATTTCTGTAATTGCCCAGAACAATGACAATTTCTTCTTCTTTTGGGGAGGGATAGATTTAAAAAACAACAACAAAAAAACCCTCCGAAATGCACCACTGATTACACTTAAATATATTGCTTCTTTTTCCCCTCGCACCCCAGGTTCCTGCTTCTCAGACCAACTTCCCTCGAGCCCTGCGGGCAGAGCTCGCCCTGCGCTGCAGATTGGCTTTTCTGCAACTGCGAGCTCGGTGGACAGCTTTCCTCTGTGCTGGTCTCTATCCCTGGGAAAAGGTGGCTCCGGCCAAGGCCACCAGCCCCTCTGGCCCCCTGCCTGCTCCCCTTTGGGTGCCAACCTCCATGGGGAGGCTCTGAACTAAATTGGAGCTGGAAAACCCTCCCCAGGGCTGGCACGGGCTTCCAGCCGGACCCTGCGTGGCACTGGGGAGCTAAAAGCAACTTGTGGGCATCAGTGCCACTGGGGAACCAGTGAAAAAAGAAAAGAAAGAGAGAGGGAAGGGTAAAATCTGTCAGACAGCAGCTGCCCTCCGCCCCTTGCTCAAAAAATGAAAATTTGCGGTGCTTCGCCTTTGTGCCGCATCGAGCGCGGCTTTGGCGCGGGGCAAGGAGACCGCGCGTGGGCAGCGCGTGCACGCGGCGGCCGGGGAGAGCAGGGGAATGGAGGAGGCCGCGAAGAATGAGAATCCAGTAAATTGACTTTTCCTATAATTTGATTAAATAGCGGGAGCTGGGACAGGGAATCGAATGAAGCACGTCTAATAGCCCTGCGCCATCTGCCAGGGGCTGGCACCTGGCCAGCGCGCGAGGCAGCTGTGCGGCAGCGGAGCGGGGGGGCCGTGGTGAGCTTCAGCATCCATTTAATAAATCCAGAGTGAAAATAAGAAGAATAAAATAGCGGGGAAGAAGGGACCAGGGTTGCAAAGCAGGGGAGTTCACCTTGCTGCGAATCCGCCCTGCTCTGACGTCCCTGACCCCCTGCCTCCCATGAGACCCCAGGGGTCCTGTTTCACCCCAGCCCCATCGGTGCCCCCCAGCCCCTCCAAATCTTTAATTTCACTGCCCAGCACAAGGGGAGGCTTTGAAAAGCTGTCTCAGCTCGTCCCCACACCAGCGGAGTGGGTGCGAGGAGCGTCCCAGCCCCGCCGCGCGCAGGGGAGCTGGCTGAGCCGCGCCGCCGGCCAAGCGCCGCAGGAAGCGGTAAATCAGCGCCAGGTCCCTGCTCCCCCCCCGCGGCCCCAGCCCTCGCCGGCAGCTCCGGCGTCGGCCTCGGGGACCTCCAGGTGAGGTCATTTCCTCCGGTTAAAACTGCCAGCGCGGCGAGAGCTGGCGAGGGAGCCACGTGAAAAGCCCCAGCGCTGGGAGTCGCAGGGATTTTTTTTTTTTTCCCTTCCCTCTCTGTTTTTCTTGCTGAAATGTACAAACTGGGGTGGGACTCCAGGCAGACTAAAACCAAACAGAGCACTGACCAGACTGCAAATTCACAGGCTGAAGCAGGTCTCAGCCACCATGCTCGCTGCAGCAGCAAAACCCTGCAGGAACCAACTCGTACAAAATCCCTCCCTGGCTTCCTCCGGCAAGGCCAGCCGATGCTCAGGGGCCTCATCCAGCCCCAGGTGCTGTGCCTGGGGATGCCTGCCTGCAGAATAGCACGGACGAGAGCACTAACCCTGCCATCCAGCTCCGAAACAGCTCCTTGTCGGACGGATGCAGCGGCGGAGGCTCGGAGGCACTCCGTGCCCTGGGGCAGCCCCGGCCGAGGCGTGCGAGATGCGGCACGCTCCGCCGTGCGAGCCCGGCACCTAACAACCCCTTTCACAAGAAATAACCCCAAGCGGCCCCAAGTCAGACGCTGCAGGGAGACCACAGGTACCTCCGGGCCGTCCACAGTCAGACCCGCTCGGTCGCAGCTCGCCCATCCCTGCCCGGCATCGCCAGCAGCTGCCTCGTGCGTCCCTCCTTAACCATCTCGCACCGTCGGTGCCTTCGGCACCATCGCTCCCATCTCAACCACCAACTATTCCAGCCACAGACCACTCCAAGTTTCCAAAGCAGCTACGGAATTACAGATTAAAGCACTTTATTTTAATAAGAGGCTCATTAACCTATTTATTTTGCACTGGGTCCAGCGACAACACGGAGCGGGCTCCTTCACAGGCAAGTCAGACACGAAAGAGCCTTTGATCTGCTGCCTTTGAGGCAGGCGAGGGCCTTTTGCCCTCCCTCGCCACTTAGGTGTGGATTTCTTTCTCCTGGCACAGAAGTTCAAAAACAAAACAAAAAGCCAGAGGTCACAGCAAAAGTGCAGCCTCAGCCGGGGCAAGGGGCTCTGCGGGGAAGAGCCCGGCCGAGGCGCTTCTGGTGGGGGGGAAGGCTGGACGCAGACGCCCGCCCGCACGGCATCGAGCCCCGTGTGCTCCTTCGTGCTGCTGCCGCCCAGGGGCTGCTGCGTTCTGCAGAGCATCGCCCAGCCGGTGCCTCTGCCGAGCAGCACCGGCCCACGCGGCAAAACCCCGAGCTTGGCGGGCGAGGGCCAGCCAGGTCGAGAGCCAGCGCTTTCTGGACTGGGAAAGCGCGGGTGCAGGTGTCGGCACGGACACACGCAGGGGGCCGAGCTTCAGCAAACGCCGAGCAG
The DNA here is from genome assembly GCA_013399475.1 of Chauna torquata. NCBI lineage: Eukaryota > Metazoa > Chordata > Aves > Anseriformes > Anhimidae > Chauna > Chauna torquata. Next base: position 62,822 of record VXAL01013844.1, read on the forward strand.
CTCCTCCTGCGAGAATCGGGGCCCTTTGGGCACCGCCAGCGCGACAGGCAGAGGTCCCGGTCGCCTTTGAAATCTGAGGCCAATAAACGGCCATTTGTCGGGGGCAATGTTTTCCCCACATGGCGACTGCGGTTTAGAAGCTCTGAATTTCACACAAACTCGATGCAGCGACACGAGTTCTGCTTCCAGCAGGTTTTCCCTGTTAAAACACAGACTCTTAGAGCAACCCAGCACTGCCGGCTGGAGCTGGGTTTCCGCTTGACACCCTCTCCCATCCTCTGTTCCAAGCCAACGCCAGCAAGCCCTCGGTGCCCCTCCCTCTCTCCATCCTCCCCAAACTGGCAGCTCAGGGCTCATTTCCAGACGCAGAACCCATGGTGGAGGTTTCAGACCACGCTTTACATTAGCGACAGCACAGGAGCTCCCACACGGCTGGACGCCCACGGGTGTCCCCTTGCTCCACGTTGCGCCAGCATCAGCTTTGGCAGCGCCGGGTACGATGCGCTCCGGCAAGAGCCACGTCTTCGGCGCAGCCCAAAGCCCAGCTCCAGCCCGCCCGTGGGACACAGCCCGCCCAGACCCCTGCGAGCACGCAAACGCTCCAGCGAGGAATGCAACCTCGGCTGCTGCGCGGCCAGACAGCTCCCATATTCCTGCAAGAACCCTCCAGCCCACCCCAATTAGCTTTCCTGCAGATCCCATTACTTCTAGCCACAAAGACATTGTTCAGTTTATTCCCCTCTAACAGCCGCAGGAGCATGGCTAACATATTCCTACAGGCTGCTCGGCTTTCTTGTAAAACAGCGCAGGCAGCGCACACACCTGGAGCAGCCCCAGCTGCCTGTGTGCGTTACAACTGGTTTGGTTTCCCTTCTGGAGTGAAATCTGATCATGCCGAATATTACATTTCACTGGGGCACTCGTGATATAACGTCAAACCGAGGAGAGCGGCGAGGGCAGGAGGCCGGGCGCGGACGTCGTGGGCTGCCCCACTCGGGGAGCGCTGCCACCCCTTTGCCCGGATTAGTGCCCCAGCCCCGCGGTCTCGCAGCGCTTCCCTGTTTCTCCTTTGCAGGGAGGTGCGGGCAGTAAAACCCATCCCCGTCCTGCCAGAACCCCAGCCCTCTGCACGCAGATGAAGACGCTTTGCTAGCGGGGTGGCTGGAGCCGCGGGGACGGCAGCTCTGGCTGCAGCGGGAGCAGGGGACAGGAGACCCGCAGGGATCGCGCCCCGGCCACTCACCGAGGAGGGGAGTCCAGGAGGCACCTTCCGGACCTTTTTGGGCTGTCCATCTGGTTGAAAGAGAAGACAAGAGGATCTAACTTTTCAAGGAGGTTAGCGGGAGGGAAAACAAGCTGCAGCTAATCCAGGGACAGAGAATGCAGCCACAGATACAGGTCAGATCTCAAATGTCCCACAGCCAAAGAAGTGTCAGTAGCGAGAACGACTGAGGATGAACCTCTCCTCCTGTCCCCAACTCCTCGTCCCATCTGCACCCTCCGAGGGTGGGTTTCACCTGCAAACCGAGTTAGCAGGACAGCTGCAGTAAGGGATGCTCAGCAAGCACAGAAGGGCTGTGCTCGCTCTTTGCAAGAGACGGAGCCCATAAATAATCCCTCGTTGGCTTTTTTGGACACAATTTAACTTGAAGTTGGTTTATGGAGAGAGGATGTAGAAAAAGAACAAATGCGGTGATGGATTTGTATTTTCATTTGCTCCTTAGAAGATAAAATACTTGGGAACGTTTCCCTGCTGCAGGAAGGCAGCCCCGGTGCTCGTCTGGGCCAGTCCCTCCCGGGTCCAGCCCCAAGCAGCTGGTGGGGTAGGAGACAAATTCCGGGGGGAGGCAGTGGGGAAACATCTGGAGGAATGGCTCAAGAGGAGGCACTGGATAAAAATCTGTGCTTTTTTTTTTAGTTCATAATTAAGGAAAGCCCCACTTAGGGGGAGTGCAGGAGCCAAGGACTCTGCTGGGCAGAGCTCAGGAGGAGAAATTCATCCCATAGAATGAACCGATGCAAAAAGTCATTTCCCCAGGCTGACAACATGAGCCAGCAACATCTTAAAGTGGCAATATCAAAGCGGATGCCTTTTTCTGAAAAGCACTGGAAAAAATACATGTAACACTAGGTCACTTCTGGTTTCGTTTGCTGGGGAAAGCCCAAAATAGAAACAAAGAGACTTTGGGCGGGGGTGAGGGGTGGAACTATGACAAGTAACACAAGTTCTGGTGAACTGGGCCTCGTCTTCACTCAAAAACTAAATTCACGCCCAACCTTAACCTTCATTAAAAGGTAGATCCAGACACGGGCAACTCCTGCTTCGGAGCACCGAAGCAGGCAGTTGGGCAGGGACAGGTCTCGGAGCCAAGCCAACTGCTGCCGCAGGGCACGGCTCCCGGACCTCACGCCGCTTCTTACCGCCTTGCTTCTGGCAGCCCCGTTCACTTGCAGCGGGACAGGGGCTCCAACGAGGGCCATGAGCCACGAAAACAGCCTGGAAGGCGGCCCCAGGTTTTCCAGGAACGACTACTGATGTGCGATGTGGCTGGAGGTGTTTTTAGAAGAACCTCAAGCCATTTGTATCTTTTACCCAACCTGACATTTTCCGAAAAGAAGGAAATTCCACATGACTGGGTGCCCAAATTCCCAGGTTTTTTTTGTGTGTATATATTAAAACAAACAAAAAAAAGCAAATGCCAGATTTGCACCTATGCGAACACACGGCAGCATCAGCACTTTGGTTTCTGAAGGCAGACCTGACCCGGGCACCCGCCCAGCCGACGGCCCCTGTGGTCGCCTGGCCAAGCCACAGCACAAACCGAGGCGGTGGCACCCGAGGGTGCCAGAAGCGACTTACCTATGTTGCTCTCAGCACCTCTCCTGCGAGGATTGTTGGGGTAAGAAAAATACTGGGACCCCCCTTTCACCCCTGTGGGGGAAAGCGTGCTCGGACTCGTGATTCCCATTTCACTGGGCAGGAAGCCGGTCTGCAAACAAAGAGACAGAGAAGCCCTTCCATGTGATTACGCCGGAAAACCACCGCGCTCCCTCGGAGAGAACAGAGCTGCCACGAACCACCCTTGCACAAATTTGGCCAAGAGAAAAAAACAACAAGCCAAAGGGCCAGACGGAAAAATAAATACAGAAATATAAGGGTGGGGAGGAATATACGTGCAATAAGAAAAGGGTCTTTCAAGCTGCGTTTTCTCGCTGGACCCCAGCAAGGAACCTCTCAGCAAACCAGGGATGCGCTCCAGCAGGTGCCATCGCAGGGAGCACCGCAGTCCCGTGCTCACCGTGCTGCCGCCTCGCTGCCCACAGGGGCAGGATGAGACCCTGCTGACGGTTTTAGCATCCCAGTCTGCTGCGATGGCGAAGAGGAGGCAACAGTCAGGCTGACGGGCTCTCCGTCTGCCTCGCCATCCTGCCAGCAAGCCCAAGCACGTGGGAAGCATCTGCTCGAGGCCACCAGCTCTGCCCACGTGGCACCCACGAGGGGTCCGTGGATGGTGGTCTCCGCTGGGAATCCGACTGTGCGGTCTCATCCTGCTCGATGTGGTTTCAATGGCCTGTTCTGCTGAGTAATGGCTTTGGGGGTAAATGCTTTCCAGGGCTCGCTCTCCCTTTTCTCTCTCCCCCTTTTCAGGAACAGCTGGGAGCTGGTGGGGATACATCCAAGACAGAAACAAAGATACAACGCTCATGGACCAGCAAACCCAGCGTTAGAGCCCTGTTCCTGGGGGAGCCCTTGTGCTGTCTCGACTCTCAACCATGCCCGAACATCGCCCTAACACACGTTTTATCTCGGCTGCAAGACTTGGGAGAGGTTGCACTGTTCGCAGCCCATCTGACCACATCTCTGGGTCCCTCCCTGCCCGTAGAACCAAGCCCACGATGCCAGTTCCTCTGCAGTCGATGGTGCCAGGCAGCCAGACCTATCGCAGACAAGGCAATGGAGCTGCAATGCCTTTTCTTTCGGTGGTTTTCTCTTGAGTTTTATCAGGGAAAAGTCAAATCTCTCTTTCTAAAAAGAGGAAACTCCTCCCTCGTGTTTATCCGAGCTGACCTTGGGCACGCTGGGAAGCGGCATGAAGCCGGCAGGGAGCCCGACCCCAGGGGGGCAGCACAGCCGTCAGCATTGCCCCTCACACCTCGGGAGAAAGTTACATGTATTTACGTGGAATTTGACAGGGCTGGCAAAGGGCCTTTAAGTCACAACAGCTTAGTTTCAACCCATCTTCAGAGGATAAGTTGAAATAAAGGAGGACTTCAAGCTTTTGAGAATCCGGAAAGAAAAACTCACTGCTTTAAAGCTCAGCCTCCTCAAAAAAGGGGTCGGGGAGGGAAAGAGGAGCTCGTGTATTCACAGCTGGTAAAATTCCTGCAATCTGTTCCACCGGTCAGATTACCTTTGCGTTGAAAGTGCTACACGCCATGGAGCAGCGTGGCCAAGAAAAGCAAGGAGCGAAGCAAGCCGGAGGAGATGACGGTGGCTGGTCACTGCTGCCCTGCTCTGTCAGCACGTACCTCTGGGACAGCCACTGAGGTTTTAAGGCAATTTCCCAGAGAAAAGGGCATTTTCTTCCCCTTCCCTCACCCTGGTGATGCTTCTGGAGGCAGCTAAGGGCTAAGTGAGTGGGGAGCCGGAAATCTGCCTCAAGGAGGGTGTTTTGGGGAGGAACGAAGGCGTTCCGGGGAGGACCGTGCTTCCCAGGCATCTGCCATCGGACAATTTTCTGGCACTTCTCCAAAAAAACAGGTTAGAACCCCCCGCCAAAATTGGAGCCAGAAGCAACAACTGTTCTGGGGGCCACGGCGAGCACGCAGACGGCCCCACTCGCTGCCAGCGACAAGAGGGGTTTTGTCTCCCCTCCACATCAAACGGGCTCCGTCTCGCGCGCTGCCACCCGATCCGGCCCCGCGCGCCCGCGCCAGGGCCCCCGCCGGCCCGCGGCACCATTTGCCTACCCCATTTCTGTTACCTTATATCTCCCCCTCCTCCACGAAACCCCAGCAAAACCATAACATTAAAAAGCACGGCTTGGCATCTGTCCCGTTTTTCTTTTAGCAGCTTCAGTGGTAAATTAAATCCACTCTGGCACAGACAGCCAGCACAGCTGTTTCAGCAAAGGAAACATCCTCAGTTCAGAGAAGAGGAAATTATGACAAATTTGTGTAAAATTAAAACACGTAATATGTGTGTGTGTACATGTATAAAATAAAAGGCTGTCCAGCCAAAAAGCTGCTCCCCTGGATAAAATGGTAGGACTGTTTCCTGGGGCTGTGCTCAGGCACCGGCTCAGGGCTCAGAAGGGGCAGTTGCAGCAACACATCAAAGCGGAGGTGCCTGCTCCTTCCCGAAAAGCTATTTCTGGCTGCCTGTGGCAGCAGGCGAGATTATCTCAGTGCTGGCTGACTGCGTTCCCGGGCTCTGATTTACGCCTGCGGGATTCCCCACAGGAAGCAAATTTCCCCCCATGGCACAGCCCTGGTCCTGCCCTTGGGGTTCACACGGGGTAGCCCGACGGGGCAGGGCTGCTGCTGCGAGAGGCAGCTCTCCCGCGCCGTGTCCCTCCCCGACCACGGAGCTGAGCATCGACAGAACCACCACGAAGCAAACCACCGCCCGATTCCCCCCAGAGCAATGCTACAGCGGCAGAGAAACCATCTTGCAGACTCTCCCTCTGGCGAGCAGGAGGATGTTGGCCAGGAAGGGCTTTTGCTCCCTTCTTGTCTCAAGCACAGCCTCCCCGTGCTTCTTGCAGCCCGAGCTGCTTCCAGCGTGCCTGGGAGCAGCAGCACAGTGCGATGGAGGTGGTGGAGACCGAGCTGCCCCACGGAAGATGCCAGGGGTGGGAGGGGAGCAGGAAGAGGAGAGCGAGCAGCACCAGGGGTGCTCAGCGCAGGGTGAGTGCCCCCAGGCAGGCAGCCGGAGGGGCAGCACCTCCGTCACGCTCCTGACGCAGCTCCTTCCCTGAGCACCGCGCACACGTACGAACCACACGCACTCAACAGCCGTTTCTGAGCAGACCGGAGGCTTCTCAGGAGCTCATGCCCAGAGGCGAGATGCAAGCTGCCGGGTCACTTTTCACTCCCCATCCCTGGGCTCTCGCACCTAGCAGCGCAGCCGGTAAATGAAGCAAAAATCCCGATGTGTTTTATCATTACCTGGTTTAGTCCTGGCATCCCTGTGTCTCTTCCAAACGTGGAGTAAGAGGCTCTTTCGCTGCTCTTCCCTACGGTGGAGAAAAAACACAAGACAACGTTTTGTGTAGGAGGGAAGCGGAGGTTCCGCACGCATGCCCTCCCGCCGGCTCGGGGCGTCCCGCCGGGGCGCGAAGCCCGCTCCCGTAACGCAGCTTCCTCCGCCCGTTTGCAGAGGCATCTGCAGCAGGTAACAGCTTGTTGCTAAAACAGGAGCTCTTTTAAGTTCGTGAGCGGCAGGGCTCAGTCGGTCCATGAACAACAAAACCCCAAACCAGCAGCAACGCAGGGAAGTGCTTGTGGCCATGGAAACTGGCAGTTTCAGACCAGAGCAAAAAAAAACCCCTCCAGACACATTAAAAAAAGCCATCTGAATCTGGCAGAGGCAGGGGCAGAGCAAACCCAAAGCCAGGCGTGACTGACCAGGCTCTGCATGTGCTTCCCATACAATAGGAAATACTATCTCAGCAGAGCTGAGCTCCTGCTCCTCACGGATTATCTCCTTCCCTTTTCTTGGTGGATATTCAACTTTCCAAAACACCATGCAGCTCTAAAGAGCAGGCATTAGATAGAAAAGCGTTTCCTTCCTCCTCGAGCCCCTCGGTTCAGTCCCAGACCGCAGGGTCCCTGTGGCTGGTGCATCCCCGCAGAGCAGGAGCAGCCCCGCGCCAGCCAGGCCCACGTGCCCCAGCACCCCGAGCACCCTGCGGCAGCTTTTTATCAGCGCTCAACCTCACCCTGCCCACGCGCTGCTGAGAATAGTGTTTTCAAGGGGAAAAAAAAAATCAAAAAATGAAAAGAAACCTAACACACATGGTGAAATGTTTCCATTCTGAAACGTCCTTGCAGCCTCTTCCCTCGCAGTCACCTCCCTGGAGCACACCGCGTCCCTGGCAGGCAGCACCCATGGGTGCTGGGGCAGCGCCGCAGCCCCGGGGAGAGTGGGGTGGGGGCTGCAGAGGGACCCCCGGCCAGGACAGAGGCAATAGCTTTACACTGTGCCCAGGGCAGCCGGCAGCACGACAGCCAGCTTTGGGGTTTTCCCCCACCCGAAGCAAAACCAGACATTTTTCTAGTGGGGCACTTTTTCATTTAAAAAAAAAAAAAAAGAAAAAACGGGACTGAAAATACACGAGAAATTTTCCCCTGCTGTTAATTACAGCCTATTAACAGCGCTGCTGGGGTACAGGGCGAGGGAAGAGGGAGCCAGGGGACGACGATCAAAAAGGCTTTGACCAGGGGCAGGACATCCCCGTGCGGGGGAACCTGCAGGGATGCAGCTGGAGCTCAGCTCAGAAACCCCTTCTCCAACAAGGGGCGATTGCATCCTGCCCCTGGGCGGGCTGAGTAAGCAAAATTGGGAGGGGGAGGATTTCGCCAATCTGCTTAACCTAAAGCCCACTAAGATGCAGGTTAATGCGCTGGGGCGACATTGCGGCTGGCAGGCAGCTACTCGCGCCACTAAGAGGTTTCGGGGAGCAGATGAAGGTGGGGGGAGAAAATTTTCCCAAACCAGCCCCCGTGAAACAAAGGCAGAGAGATGGGAAGAGAGAGGAGGCTGCTTGGTTTTGCAACCCCCAGCACTGATTTAGTGTAGGGGCCTTGAACTCAACCCCAAATTTCCAAGTGGGTCCCTCCGCTGCGACAGCCAAACCCGAGAGCCCCAGAAGGGACCGGGGCGGCTGCAGCCTCTTCCTCCTGGATTCGGCCCCGCGCCGTCCAGCATCGCTGCTCCCCATGCCGGCATCCCGACGGCCAGACGCGCCAGGCCCCACCGCTATTTCGTTTCAGAGGCTTAAACGTTAAGTAAACTAAGGTCAAGATGTCAGAGGACAGATCTCTTAAATGACCTAATTTTTAAAAGAGCTTAGTGGCTGTGCTTGCCGCAGCGCCAGCAACGTTACACAAATAACTCAACAAGTTGTGTCATCAGGGAGATCGCGATCACTCCTAAACCAGAGGAAAACCAGGGTAATTCCACAATGGCTTAGCTGGTAAGCAACCACGAGCCCTCTCGTTTGCCCTTCTGCAAACTCATTGCTGCTTCCACGTACCGGTAAGCAACAAGCAAAACACCTCTTCCATCACCGGATACCCTGACGATCTCAAATGCCGCAACGAAAGGCGCTCGGCACACAAACAGAGATATGACAACTGCGACCCAGCGTAAAGCCTGCCCAATATTTCTCAAAAAACCTGCTACTTTCATCTGACGTTTGTTCTCTCGTGTCTCACTTGATTCATGTCAGAAACAAAGCGTGCCTGGTACCAGCGATCTGCTGCACCCTTTGATCGCGGCGTTTTGCAGGGTGGGAGTAACTTCAGAGGGAGCAGGGAGCGCAGCCCTGCAGCCCCCCTCCCGGCCCGCAGCTTCGATGCCTGCACGTGCCCTGTTCTGTAGTAACACAAAAAGGGAAAAAGCAGCAAAAACCTCAGCAGCAGAAATTGTAAGTTTAGTTGTCCAGGAAAACAAGGCGGGAGGAAGGCTGGAAGAACGGCAAACTTTTCTGGATTGTAATGAATATATAGCCTATTAAAAAAAAAAGGCAGAAAAAGCTAAAATTGGCAGAAGAAGGTGCTGTTTCTGCAGCCGGGGAGATGCCAGCCAGCACACGCAGCAAACCGCAGCTCCAGGGCTTGGCACGGCCTGGAGGGGCACTGAGCAGAAAACGGGGCTAAACCCCAGCAAGGCAGCGTGGGCCGGGATGGAAGCAGCTCTCGGTAGAGAATGCCCGGAATCTCCCCAAACGCCACCTCCGAATTACTGAAATCCTACAATTCTAGGAGGCAGACAGACATTAAGTGGACTTGGGGGAATGAAAAAAAAAAAAAAAAATCAAGATACCAGGAATAAATCCCTTCAATGAGAAAGGATTCCAGCGGAATCCCATCCTTCGGATTTTCCTCTGCATTTTTCAGCACGCAAAGGCGAAGCACTGCGGAGAGCACCTTAACCAAGGTGCACCCAGAAACCGGCTGGGAGCATTTAATATTTATGGTGTTCACTGGCTGCTTCGCTGTCAGCCCTGGCATCCCCCTTTGCCAAGTCCATCCCCTGCCTTCAACCCCGCTGAACAAGTGATTGCCCAATCCCTCCGCTCTCCCCAGCGTGTCCTCTCTTGCAGGATCCCGCAGCGCCAGGGCTCAGCCGAAGCCCTCCCCAGGGTCTGCCTTCACCCAGGACTTCTGCCTTCTCTCCTCCCAAACGCGGATTTGCTCCCGGAGCGAGGTGAAACAACTGAAAACTCCTCTTTCTCAGAGCCTCAAGCTCCGGGAGGAGCAGGATCTGGCCTTGATGCCCCAGCTCCCGCATCCCTCTTGGCCCCAGGGCTGAACGCAGGCAGCATCTCCCCTCCAACACAACAAACCGGGCAGCTCTTTCAAGCGAACCTGTGGTTTTGCCGTTTCTCTCCCCGAGACAAGCCCCGATCGCAGATGCGTACAAGAAAAGGCGATTCATGTTGCCTGCAGGTTTTGCCAACGCCTCCCGGGAGGACACAGGTGCTCCGCCGCGGCACGGCTCCCCGCGCCCCTTCCAGCCCGCGGGGAGTTCACACGGGCGCCCTCGCATCACCCCATCCCTGCAGCCAGCCCCGGCTCCCACCCACCACGTGCCTCTCCCATCCCTGCTAATTCCGTCAGAATTACGGCCTGGGGAGGAAGGGGAGGAAAAACACAGCGATTAAAAGGGAGGGGGGAAATATGTTTTAAAAACCAGGAGCAGCGACAAGCCCTGTCCGCAGGCAGATTAAAACCATTGTCCAGGAAGAAGACAATCCACAACAGCTCACAATGCGCACAAGATTAGAAACACTCCTCTGAAAAGAAGCTAATTACTAGAAATAATTACTAGAAAGAAATCTGTTATGGCTTATCAGTTTCCCTGCTGTTTAAGCAATCCCCCCCCATCTCCCCCTGCTGAAGATGAATGGTAAAAGAGCGACTGATTTTGAAGATTGGTGATTTAAAATAAAAACCCCTCCTTGCTCTCTGTGACAAGCCGGTTCGTCACCGCACCGTGTCCCGGCACCCCCCCAGGGCAGACAGGGACGGTCCCTGTCAGGTCCCTGTCACCTGGTGCCACCCGGGGCTGCGGAGGTCCCCGTCCCGCTGCGCGCCTCCAACGCTCGGACCTTGCCAGGACGTCACCTGTCCCTGGGGGAGCAGCACCGGGGGGTTGAAGGTTGAGAACTTGGAGGAGGGAGCGATGGAGCACGCAGGTGTTGCTGCTGCACGCTGCTCATCGCGGTCACTCTACCCTGCCTGGCACCGGCGGCGGTTTTTGTTCACAGCACTAACAGCAGTTCTATTCCAGGACTTTTTAGAAAAACTTAGGTTATCCAGTCCACTGCAACACAGGCCAGTTTCCCCATCCGGCCAGTCTTGCAGACATCCCTCTCCCTTTTTTCCCAACACCTTGCTGATTAGAAGCCGTGCCCGAGAGGGACCATGTGCTTTGGAAAGCATCTGGCTGAAGATTGCCCTCGCGCCATCCCCATCACAAAGCGCACGAGCAGCATCATAGGCAGCTCTCGGAGCCTTGAGAGCAGCGGCAGCCAGCTCTGGGGAGCAGCACCCATGGGTCCTGCCGGGTGAGCAGCCCCTTTCCTGGTCTGTGCCCAGGTGCCTCCCAGAGCCAAGCTCCCATCGAGCCGGACTCCGTGCATTCACCTGAAGAACATCCGTAAGTCCCAAATGCCACATTTGTGCATCCCAGCTGAATGGAAAGGAAATCAGCACTTCTCCTTTTGAAGCGTGCTCCGCGAGTTCAAACCAGTTCTGGAGGCGGCGTGCACTGCACGGGGCATCTCTGCCATCTGCAGAGCCACCCTGCGAGCCCATCGGACCTGGGCTGCCTGCAGCAACCATACCCGCAGCCAGCAGCACCGGTGCCTCCCGCTGCCGGGACCCACCACCTGCTGCAGAAAACCACACGCACTCCGTCCTTCTGGGATTAAATCTCTCCAGCACTTTGCGCTCCCCCAGCGTGGGCTGTTGAAGCATCTTCCTCCCCAGGAGCTGCTCAGCCACGCTGTGCTTGGAGGGGAACCCTGGGCCAAAAGCCCATGATTTCCAGCACGGATCGTGTTCCTCCTGAAATGTTTCTTCTAGCAGCTTCTGATCCTCCCTGAAGAAATAGAGGTTGAGTGGGAAATAGAGACAAATTCTCATTTTGCAGAAGGGCTTAGGTGATCGCATCTCATGCGCCTTTTGCCCATCCAGTACCACTTGATGTGTCCATTCTAATCTGCTCCTTCCATTTCCTTACATTTTAAAATTCATCAGTCCCACTTGACTGCCCCACTGGCATCAGCTTTCCCAGCTTGTGCCCCCTGGGGGGAACCTTTTGGGAAACCAGAGAGTGACAGTGAAGTGACATCTCCAAAGCTCACACTGCCCTCCCACTTTGCTACTGCTGCCACATGCAAGAAGATTTTTTTTTTCCTGCTCTCCTTTCTCTCATCTTCCGTTTACGATCTTGCCACTTGAAAAGTTTTCAGAAGCAGTTTGGTAAAGAGGAAGAGAAAACCCCACCTGTGGTCTTCCTCCAGTCTGTCAGTCTCAGCACAAGAGCACAGAGGCGAAGCAAAACCTATTTATTTATTTTGGAACCTGCTCCGGGAGCTGGTGTTTTCTCCTTTAACCATACTCAATTTTAGGAACAAAAGCGACTTTGAAATGTTAGGAGCCCCCTGCCCCTCCTGTCTGCACTTTCCCAGCCTCCCCAGCCCCTGCTCTGGCGGTGCAGCTCCAGGTGCTGTGCGCCCGAGACCTCGCATGGGCACCAGGAGCTGCAGCCGCAGCCAGCACTCGAGCCGTGGGCGAGGAGCATCGCCGCCGCCTGGGCGGGCTGGGGGCAGCATGGGGCACTGGGTGCCACCGTGGTCCCACCTCGGTGGCGGCTGGTGGAAGTCACCCGCCGGGGCGGCAGAGGCTCTGGTTCCACGTGCTGGGGACCTGCTGGGTTCGCAGCCGCGCCAGGGAGCGCCGGGGTGCTTGCCAAGCACCGGGAGCCCTGGCTTTGAGAGGAAGCCAAACGCGTCTTCCCTGCACACATCAAAGGGGAAACCTCCGTGTTCCTCCCCAGGCAGCTCCTTCTCGGCTGGAAGCTCTCAAGGCTGCCTTCGCCCCAGGCGTGGGATGGGTTGGGAGGGGTCCTCCCCCCGCGCACGCCTCAAGAAACTGCTGCGTTACATCAAGGCTCCCCTGTCTTATTAAGAAACATCTCTTCTGCTTTGCTTACATCCTCCTGGGGCAGAAAACGAGAAGGAATAACCGCCCTCGCAGAGGGGCAGGGGAGGGAGCCACTCGGAAACACTCTTCCACCTCTGGAAGCGAGGGGCAATTAAATGTCCCACCCCAAGAGGGAGAAGTTGAATCGGGGTAGCGGGGCTGAGCACGAGCCCCGTGCCCCAGACATGGGCCAGGAGGAGGAAGCGCGCTGACGGTCACTTCCCAGTGCTACCCTGCTCTTCTCTTCCCCTTTCTGACCAGCTCCGGAGGAGGAACCTCTGAGCGTGGTGGGGATTTTCTGTTTCAAACACAATTCCCTCTTCTAACCCCACCCCTCCAACCACGAGCGCTTGCTGGAGGGCTCTACCCACCACTGCGTGAGCAAAGGTGGGGAGGACTAACCCCAAATCCTGGCCTGATGTTATTAGAGCTCTCTAAGACCTTCAAGATGGATATTTTCTGCTCCTAATCTCTCCTTCCACCCCCAGGCTGGAAGAGTGAGCCGAGTAAATTGTCGCGCGCACCCTGGTCACGTAGGATCACCATCCCTGGCACGGCGAGGTGTGCCGCCTGGCACGGGGGGCGGAGGAGCTGGATAAGGGATGGAGGAGCCTTGCAGAGGGCTCTGCCCAAGCAGGACACAAGAAGAAGCTCCCCAAATGCCACCACAGCGAGGAAGAAGCACCCCGGCTCTCTGCCCAGGGCAGCAAGGCTGGAAGGCAGAGCATCCCACCACCACGAGCCTGTTGCAAGACCTTAAGGATGAGCTGTGTCTATTTTTCCCCCTCTCTGTGCCTTTCCACCCCCAACTACCAGCTCCTCGAGAGCAAACTAAGCCTTTCCTGTGCCAGCACAGCAGGCATCAATCTCTGTTATTGCCCATGGGTGCCACTGTAAAACAAGGAAAAATAATCATGCACATAAAACACAGAGGCTGCCGTGCACATTAGGCACTGATGAGACCCTCTGGCCAACAGCTCCTTTAACCATAGCTCCGAGAGCACCTTCTGGAGCAGGTCGGGGGGGGAACCAGTAATGCTGGCCGGCGCAAACACTCCCAGTAACCGTGTACTGCCGCCTGTCGGATTGCCCCTGCTTCAATCACGCACCCGCCAGGCAGCGGAAGGCACTTACCCACTAGTCCAGGTCCCAGGAATGGTGATGAAGATATGCTGTTGTGCGATGGCAGGTCCCTGTGCTCGCCGTAGTGGGGGCCTTCACCATAGCTCTGCTGAAGCAACACAGACGGTTATCGCCAGGTGCCCAGGAGGCTGAGCCCAACGCCAGAACGCAAGGCGTGTGCGGATACGTACGTACACCCGTCCGACCTAACGGGGGGGGACGCTGCCTGGTGCTGCAGGACCTGATGCCAGGAGGGCAGGAAGGGAGGAAAAAGGCCCAAGCTGCTACTTCATGGGCACTCTCTGGAGATACCCAAACCCCCAATTAGCCCCAAAGTCGCATCAGTTGCACTGCACAAACTCGCCCTAGAGAGAGGCCCGGCTGTCGGGGCGCAGTGCCTCCCACAGCAGGAAGGGTCAAAGTCAAAGGCACCTTGTAAACAGGGCACAGAAGTGATCTTATCCTCATGGTGGGGAGCAGGGCAGCGCAGCTGTGAGGCCGCGGCATTCGAAGGGGACGGGGCACCAAAGCAGGGACCTACAGGGGCTTTGCCCCATGTTGGTGGCTCCTGCGCAGTTTCTGCCTTTGCTCAGCAGCTCGGCACCCGCCAGGTGAGAAGCAAAGAGCCCCGTAACCCCCCCGAGCCAGGGGGAGCGGAGGGGGAGAGAAGGTCTATAAAAATGAGAAATGACACAGCGCCTGCTCCGCCACTGACCTAAGGGAAGGGAACGGTGCCGTTGCGAAAACGAATCACACAAACCCATTAAAACATGAGCATCTGTCAAAAAAACACCATTTCAATTAAGTTAATGTCTTTTCTCTCTTCCCCTCCTCAGGCCTCAGTTCTGTGCTGTTGCAGACTCGGCTCCTTCCCCTCGAAACCCCTCCAGTTCTCCCCATCCTTAACCCCATTTGGGGACCTCTCCCACCCCTCTCTGCTGAGCCCTCCTCTCCCCATGCCCAAACCCGAGCGCAGGGAGAGGGAGGAACACAGGCTCCAGGTCTGCGTGAGGTTTTTGGAGGAGAAGCCTTCTCCAGGGGCACCTCAAAGAAGCAAAGCCTGGGGAGATGGGGATGGGGGCCCCTCTGCCTGCTGTCCCCCTCTGATAACAGAAACAACATCCGAAACGGGGCAAGAAAAGCTGTTCCAGGGTCAGAGCCAACCTGGGCACGAACGCATACGCTGCAAAAGCACCAGAAAGCCCCTGTTTATTTTCATTTGAGCTCAGTGTTTGTGCTTCATCCTTACCCTTCCTTGGTCAAATGTGGAGCTGTTTTGATCTCCCGTTCCCCAGGAACCTGATCCTGGTCTTTCATCCAAACCTACCGAAAAACAGGAAGAACAAAGGTTACTCTTGCTTTATCAGCAAAGCCTCAAAGGTGTTCTCGCAAAATTAACTCTTCCTTCTACAAACAAAACAATATTTTCATTAATAAACCACTTCCACTTGGCGCGACCGATCCTCCCCTCTCCATCCCCACCTTCCCACTTCAGCTGGGAGTTTATTCCACAAACTTCAAAGCAAGTCCCACCACAGCCTGGAAACGCTTCAAAACACAGGGCAGTGGGAAGAGGAGAAACAAGTATTTTAACTCCGCTTTATTCCAGAGAGTGCCAAGGAGCCTGCTCTCCTCGAAGCCTAATGTTTAGAGGACTGCAAATTAAGAACTGATTGTGCCCATCCCGGTACTCCAGTAGGACCTGATTTTTGCTCGTGAGCAGCGTGCAAACAGACCTGCCCGCTGCTGGATCATGGGCTAAACTCTGTTCTCCATCAAAAGAGCACCCAGACCTGAAAGAGCCTCAGACGGGAAGAGCTGGGGGCACAGCATTACCTGTGGCTCACACTTGTTCAAGGCTACTCTTTATTAAAGCCCCCGTGCCCCTGCAGATGAAGGTGTGCTGGTGCCGCGGGCTGATCAGAGCACTCTCCCACCCGTGTAG
Organism: Chauna torquata; assembly: GCA_013399475.1. NCBI lineage: Eukaryota > Metazoa > Chordata > Aves > Anseriformes > Anhimidae > Chauna > Chauna torquata. The sequence goes on from VXAL01013844.1 coordinate 78,330, forward strand.
CTTTTAGCCCTCCGAAGCGTATCCTTTGCAAAGGTGATTCAACCCAGAATGGCAACGAACCAACAGCAGGGTTTTGCAACGCGCCTGCACGCAGGCTGCGGTAGGAAACCGTCCCCTTTCATCGCCTGCCAGGTCCGCCCAGGCTGTGCCTCTTTGGCTACCAGCACACGAGGTGCCCAAGGGAGGCGGCCAACGTCCACCGGGACAAAAACCGCCCGGGGAGCCACAGCAGCCAAGCTGCACAGTTAAATCGGGCACCGTGACTGCACGGATGAAACTCTTCCCGGCAGGCGAGCCTCGGCCCAACCGAGCAGCGGGATTTCCGACTCCGCTGCCCGCGTGCTGACGCTGCGTGCGGCAGATGGGAGATAGCACCCGAGACTCGCATCTGAGGAGCGACGCAGCCGAAGCAGACAGGATCCTACACCCACGGGTGCCGCGAGAGACCTGCGCGAGGCAGGGGCCGCGTCTCCTCCACCTGCATTCGCTCTGCGACCGCTGGGTTGGCTGCGGGGCCGATGGGGAGAGACCTCGGACCCCCAAGAGGCTGAACAGCCTCTCTCCTTGAAAGCCCAGCTGTGGGTGGACGCAGCCCCAGCCACCTGGGACAGCACGGGAAGCCTCTGGCAGAGCTCCTGGCAGCGTCCAGCATCGCCCTGTTGCTGTTTGTGAGCAGATTTGTTGCGCGTGAAAACAAACACCGTATTCCTGGAGGAAATAAGGACTCAAAGCCCCTCCAGCCACCGGTGCACGCAGGCAGGAACGCTGACGGTCTCGTTCCGTAACTCAGCCTCCCTGCAGCAAAGCCCCGGCAGGATCCAAGCCACGCAGAGGCACGTGCCCCAAGCCCCAGTCCTGCCCCATCCCCATCCCCATCCCCGTCCCCGTCCCCATCCCCATCCCCGAGGCCGGGGGCTCCCGCGGGCTCCCCCCGCCCCGGCCGCTTGCAGCGGGATGCCGGCAGCCCAGGGTCGGTTTCAAGCAGAGTGACCCACGCGCAGCCCGCGGTGGCAGCTGCCCGGCAGGAGGCTGCAGGAACCGGGGGTGCACGCGGGGAGCAGCGAGCGCTGGGCAGTTTCAGGGCGCGCTCTGATTTCATTTTAGCAAAGCTGATTATTATGGCAAACACGCCATGTATTTGTCTCCTCCGCTCCCCTTACTGTTCATTTAACCAGAAACTTCTTTCAAATTACATCCTTCTATTTCTGTGCCTTTGTGTTAATCATTTCCCCAGAGAATTGGTGTTTAATTGCTGTCTAATTTGCATAATTATGCATATTAATCTCTACACCTAATGAATATTCATAATTCTCATTTAGATTTTGTTTTCTAATCAAAAATTTCCAATGTGATTACTGTGCAGAGCAGGGATAAGCCTCTAATAATACCTTGGATACTAGGGAGAATTACTGCCAATTCTCCCACCTCCTACTTCCTAGAATAAACTTTTGCTTTGCTAATGTGTTTTTCTAAAGCAATTCATCTGCATACCCCGCAAACACCAGTGGAGATCAGGAGGCAGAAATGCTCCTTCTATTCTTTTTGCTTGCACGGGTATTTTTCAAGCATCCCAGCAGTCAGGGTGACAACACGAGCAGTAACCGCAGCCTCAGACACCCTTGGCAAACTCAGTCCCTCGTGCTGGAAGGACGAGGACGGCGGCAAGCCCTGACGGCAGCAGCCAGCGAGCCACCCTGTCCCTTCCCCAGCCCACCCGACAGAGAGGAGCTGCCCCAGGCCAGGATGCCCCAGGAGGGGACGCTCCGTGGGGCAGCCGCAGGGGGGTTCTGGAGGCAGTTTGGGCGTCTGGAAGCCCGCGATGAACTTTTTGCCAAAATTCCTTTAAAAATAAAATAAAATAAAAAATTAAATCTGCTGCCAGGCTTCCCCAGGGAAGGAGGGAAGAGGCGGAGGCAGGCGGCACGGGTAAGAGCATCGAAGGACACGCTCGGTGCCGAAAGCCGAGGCTAAGAGGTTCGCGTGCCGAGAGCCGGCTGCCAACCCCGGACGAAGCCCGTGAGGCTGGCAGCCCTGCTCCTCCCGCCGCAGGAGCCAAAAAGGCCCCTTGTCCTCCAGGCACCCGCATCCACGAGGTGAGGCGATGTTCTCTCTCTTCCAGCCAGTCGGCAAATACAGCGGGGCACCGCTCAGGAACAAGCGCAGCGGGAAAATGGGCTCAACAGCCTCCAAACGTGCCCGTGCCAGCACACCACGGCGGGGCCAGCCTGAAGTCCAACGCCTTTCCAAGCGGCTAGGAAAGGTCTCGCGTCTTTCCCAAGCCGTAGCCACGCCGGCGCAAAAGGCGCCCGCAGAATCGCCCATCTTCAGCCTGCAGGTGTTTTAAGAGTTCAGGCATTTCTGGGATGAAACCGGGAAAAAACACACTGCCCACCGTACGTTTCCGGCAACCGTCCTACATTTAGTGCCAACCTGCTCTTCCCTCCCTTCGTATCAGAGCAAGGATCTAAAATTTGGCAGCAGATGCCCTCTGCCAAACCTGTGAAAAAACTAAGTCTGGCCAAAAGCAGGTGCTTTCGGAAAACCACCCACCTGCTCTGCTCGGCGGGGTTCTGCTCAGCCCGTACCACGCGAGCCTGCGAAGCTGCTGCCACCACCGCGGGCGGTCATGCTTTCCCCAGCCCGCGACGCTCGCCCCTCGCTCCTGGTGCTCCACAACCTTCCTCGTGGCACCAAGCAGCCGGGCTGGACCCGAAAGGGAGGGAGAAGAAGGGGAAGGAGCAGGAAACGGAGACGTCCGGGCTGAGAAGGGCCCGGGGCAGCGTTCGGGGCAGGCTCCAGCAGCTCCACGCTGGCATCCCCAGGCGCTCGCCCAAGGGTGCACAAGCATCCCGCCTGGACCCTTCTGTCACAGCAGCCCAGGCGGTGAGGCCACACGCTCCATCCCAGTCCCGACGGAAGGTCGGGAGGGCTTCGGGCACTGCTGACAAGCTTCCTGCCTGCGGGCGTTGCTCACGTGCCGCAGGGAGAGCTGTCGGGCTCCCCCAGCTCCGCGAGCGCTCCAAGCCTCCAAAAGCCGCAGCCCTAAACCCTTGAGGGGACCTCCAAAACCTACTGTGCAAACCCTGGCTTGGCACCAAGGGACGTCCTGCGGCAGGAGCCAGCTCCAGGGTGACGTCTCCTGCCCGCAGGGCAAGGCTGTCGCCTCCTGCGCTCCCCTGCCCGCTCACGCGTCGGCTGAGCCTCCCCGAAACGCGGCGGGGACCCTGCGGGCATCCCCCTCCCTCCCCAGCTGAGCCTCATCCCCGGGGCAGGTTTCCTGTGCACGAACGCGCACACGGTCCCGGGCAAAAAACAAGGATAAGGCACCCACTGGGATCGTATCAAGCTCCCACGGCAGGGAGCGGGACTACATTTGCACCAGCAAGTTTAATCCTGGCGTATCCCTGCTTTCGAGCGCTTGGCTTTGTGACCCTGAAAACGCTCTCCCAGCGCAGGGCGTGTGCAGTTCCTGCAGACACCCGCATGTGCACGCAGCTGTTGGGAGCCAACTTCATTTTAAAATAAAACCAGTTTCCAACTAACCAAGTTAAGGCACGCTTTCCAATTCAGAAAAGACAAAAATAGGAGCTACCTCCTCGATCCATTAATACAGTTATTAAAAAGCGTACAGATTAATTGTGCATTTTAATAACCCTGGTCATGAATATTCATAATGCATTTCTTGCTCATGTTCTAATTAAAATGTACTAATAGAATAAGATGTAGCTGTCAGACAGTCATTTTTTTTTTTTCCTTACAATTTCTGTGACACAGCTAAGGGCTGATAGACAAGAACTGCTCTAAGCTCTCAGCACAGATAAAAATAATTTGTCCATGTTGAGCCCGAGTAAAAGCCCTCCCCGCGCCACGAGGCCAGGCCCTCCCTCGCCCCTCTGGCACGCTCTCGAAGGACGAGCAGGGCACGCGTACAAACCAGCTTGGCTTTCACGTGCAAGTGAGAGGAATGGCAAATTTAGCGGTGAATTTACTACCTGAGCCTCGCATGCTATTCACCATCCCCTGCCTTCTGCATCCCTTTCCGAAGGCGAGCAGGATGCTGGTGCGTTTGCTCCGAGATGCCTCTCCCGCCTCGCACAAGCGGTCCGGGCCCCGGGAGCAGCTCCCCGTGCAGCAGGGAACGTGCAGCTCTTGAATGGGCAAACTGGTTAAGGAGGGCGCGTGGTTTTCTGCCCCGTTCCCACGTCCCAGCTGCCACACACGGTTCTTCCCGCTCCGTTCTCCGCAGGCTGCCCCAGCCCACGTGCACGGGATGCCCGGAGCTGCAAACGCCAAGCAGGGATACCGGCTCTGGCTTCAGTAAATAACCAGAGCCCTGGATGCTGCTTGGGCAGGTGTCCTGTCCCTCGAGCCATCGGAGAGCCCCGTGGCTTCAGGAGGCGTGTGTTTTGGAGCTCTGAACCCCCCGGTCCCAGCACAGCTCCGGGATGCAGCTGGGAGGGTGCAGGGTTCGGTGTCCCCCCAGTGCTGCCAAGGAGCAGCCTCCAACATCCAGCCACTGCAGGTCCTTCAACAGGAGCTCAACCCCCAGTAATTCCTTTGCGAGCAAAACCCATGGGGCAGGCAGTGTTCCTCCGGACCCAGGGGACATGCAGGGACGCACGGGGTGGGACATCTTGCTCCCACCACTGCTCAGACACCATTTGTGCAGCAAGAACAGAGGTCTCGCTCTTGAATCCCGCACCAAGGGATACCTGGACGAGCACCTTTACTGCTGCAAAGCTGTGGTCCTGCACGTTCAAATGACTCGAAGATGCCTCGCTTTTGGCATCAGAAGGAGAAGGCAGCCCTGCGCTGGGGGGACAGTGAGGGACATCGGCGGGGACATCAGCGGGGGACGCTGTGCTGCTCGAGCTGCAGCTGAGCCAGGCTGAGCGCCTCCCTCCCCCAGATGCCTCCACCCCGCCCTGCACAATCTGTCAGCATCAAAGCACCCGCCTTAATCCGATTCCCGTCAAAACGCCTTTTTTTTTATTATTATTAT
>VXAL01013850.1:9619-60808 GCA_013399475.1 Chauna torquata
CGCCCCCGGGCCGCGGGTGTCCCTGCGTGACCCGCCCGGGCCCAGCCCGGGCACTGCGCCGGCAGCTCCGCGCCCGCCCCCCGGAGCCCACCTGGCTCCTTCCGTCACCGGGCGAGCCCCGGCCGCAGGAGGGAGGGAGGGAGGCGGCGGGGCCGTCCCCGCGCGGTTTCTCGGGCGCCGTTGGCGTGGGCGAGCAGAAGGGGTTGCGCTGTGGGTGGGGTCTGCCCTCTGTCCGCCCCTCGGCGAGGGAGCTGCCGGGGCCCCTGTCGGAACCCGCCGCGGCCCTTCCCTGGCGGGCGGCTACGGACTGAGGGGGCTTCTTCAGCGCCTCGGATGGGAGCTGTGTGTTTGCCTGGGCTTTCCTTTCTCATTTCCGTCTGCGCTGTTAGATAGGCCTTGTACCTAACGTCCTCTCCCCCGGGTTTATCATAGCGTTTTGTTTTCCTTCTCCTGAACGCCACCGTCTTTTGCAGATCAAGAGTTGAGGTCAGCAGCTTCAAACCTTCTTGGCGACTGACTTTGGTGGCAGTTTAAGAGAATTGATGCCTCTGCTGTACCTTGTGGTACGCAGTGGTGTAATGTGTGCAGACACCTACCACGCATCAGGAAAAAAAAATTTTTTTGTTTGAATTGGATCTGGCTTCTTGTGGCTGATATAAATCCCTTAAATGACTGGCAATACAGCTGTTGACCAAGGGTAGGAGAACCCAGTGCCGCTGTGAGTCTTAGTGCTGGGTGCGAGTACACGCCTGTGTACTTCCTCATCGGTGTCCAAACGTCACCATAAAAATTGTACCTCAGACTGCAAGATGTAAAAAGAGACTCATAAGCAAGACTGTGGTAATTTGAAGCGAAAGAAAGTATATTTGGGCTGCAAGGGCAGCTAAGTGCCAAGAAGTAGTTGTCTGAAAGCTCTTTGGGCTTCACCTCGTGGTTTTGTGAGGAGTTGTTGACTGGAGGCGGGGGAGGTGGGTTGTGTGTGTATGAAAGTTGCTTAATCTCGTCTCTTAACGTCTCATACCGTGGCTATTGAAGGCTGTATTTATTTTGCTGCCGGGACCATAGTGTAATTCTGTGCAGCTTGGCAAATTCTGGCCTAGATCGCATGGCATTTGTTGCTTTCAGAGTTTGCTGGGAAGGTTCATTTCCATTCTCAAAGTTAAAAATAGTCAACATCTTCATTGAGATCTCAGCAGGTATATGGTGGCTCTTGCTCCAGAGCGCTTGTGTTTTAGTGGTCAGTGATTGTAATACGGTTCTCGGACTTTATCACTCTGTAGTTTTTGAGCTTTCGGGCAGAGTGTCATCAGGTTTAGTAGCAAATGTGCACGAGCAGAGTTCGGGAGTGTTTCTGAGCGGTCGGACCGATTTCAACCAGTGGGTATTTCTGGTGTGATAAACTGTTTGTAGTGCATATACGCTAAAAGGCAAGCGAGTTTTATTTCCTGAATTCTGAACTAAAAGTCTAGGTATGGGAGCTGCAGACACCACTTGAGGTGTTGTGTTGGTGGGTCAGAGAGCATCAGACTTTCATCTTTGCAGTAGAATTTAGCAGATTTTGGAGGACAAGTAGGTTTTCCATGGGGTGCTGAAATTCAGGTGCTTAACTGCACAAAGATGGCTTAAACGTGTTGTTTCCTTAGTTCTTCTGTATGCAGCTGCTTAATGAGGAAACCTGGTGGGAAGGTGTATGTGCAAGCAATGCCGGTTGAAATGGAGACTGTATGTAAACACCTTTAAAAAGCAGCCCATCCATGAAGGAAACATCTTGAACTCTTGAAATGGGTTAAAAACACTTGTCAGGTTGCTTCTTTGCATTGTTGCAACAAAGTGATTCAGTAATCTGTCAGAAAACAGGTTTTCTCAAACTGCTGCTAGTAGCTCTAGTTTTCAGATGTTCTCAGATTTTCCTCTCTTGCAGCAGTTACTAATATCGGCGATCCAGGAATGCAGCACAGAGCCTGTGGAGGTGCTTTCCGCGGAGGTGACTGCTGCAATAACTCCTGCTGCAGCAGTTGCACAGGGTGGGTGGGTTTTGCAGCCGAAACGGGCGGCTTTCAGGAAAAAACTCGGATGGAGTCTTTGACCTGTAGCAACAAGGAAATGCCTTTTCCATATTGCTTATGTACACAGTAGATGACGTTGAAGGTAGCTGGCTTATTGGCTGAATCTCTCCTTATAGTTTAAAAAAAAAAAAAAAGGTAGCTTATTAGCTCTGATTCACACTTCTGTGTTCACAGTGAGCTCCACCAGGAACCTGAGATAGTGAAGCATGTAAAACGTACTGCAGTAGTGGTGGCTGTGAGCAGGGAAGGGTTCAGCCTTTGTAGGAAAAGATGGGTCTCAAAGAATGTTGAAACTTGCCTGTGTGTATGAAAGGTGTGTGTGTGTCGGGCGTGTTGGGTGTGTGTGGGGCTGTTTAATTCTGTAAAAGCAAAGGCTTGTCTGCGTGCGTAAATGAAGACGCAATAATATGGGTTTCTGCTTCACATTAGCAACTTACATACACTTTCATCTTTACACATTTTAAGAACTGATTAAGCAAGATGCACGGTGGCAGTTCAGATATAATTTACTGTATGCATGATTTGGTATACTCTCTTTAACGTTTGACTTTGAATCACTTCAGTCTAATATTTCCTGCTAAAACAGCAGTTAAGCTTCTGGAAGTGATGAGGTGCATGTGTGAATGATTTCATTACCCTGTCTAGAGGTACTATAAATAATCCAGATGGCTCTTCTGCAAGAATCCCTAAGTCATTGTAACCTCCCTGAAGAGAGCAGGGCCCTTCTCCTCCAATGCTGTGTTGCTGTTTTCGGGTAGACAGTGAAATTAGGAATTAGAGAAGACTTTGCCTATCACAAGCCATTTTTGTTTTTGATAGCTCTTCAGTAATTCCGTGGTGCAAAAATTGTTTTTAATGTGTATTTTTAAGAAATTGTGGTGACTGTTCCGTTCTGCTGTGTGGGCGCCCTGCAGCTGGGGCAGGTCTGTTGGTGGCAGGGGCGTTGTTCCCCACTGCTGCTCAGAAGCGTGGAGTAGTGGGGTCCCCGCTGAAACGGGCTGCTGCCCAGCCCACTCGTCCCCAGCCACCGCTCGGCTTAGTGGTTGCTCTCCTGCTCTAGTGCCACCGGCAGGGTTTCTTTACTTTTAATTCTAAGAATGTAAGTATAAGTAGCTTCCAATCAATATATGCTTAATTTTCTGTAGTCGATTTTTATCGGCATTCAACGTGCCAAGTTGATGACAGTTTGAAGTGAACCACTGAAAAATGATCTGTCAGCTCCGCAGGCGCGTGTTGTGATGAAGCTGTTCAGGGTCAGCAGGTAAAACACCGGCCTTTGCTTCAGGAGCGTAAGCAGGCGGAGGGGGCTCTTCTGGAAGGATGTCAGTCTGAAGATTTGAATGTCAAAATTGAACTCAAGCATATAATTGCTATTGTTTGACTAAGTAAAATGCAAATTAAGGTGAGTCACAAGAAATGTTTTCCCATGAAACTTGACTACTTCTAGTAATATACTTAACAGAACAAAGAGTACGTAGTCATTTTGAGATCCTCTCTAAATACTATTGATTTAGGTAAGACTTTCTTGGATCGTAACCCCTACTGAAGATGCAGTTGTTCTCTTTCTGTTCTTTACTTACAATGACTGCAACTCACAGGGTTCAGATGATTCTGCACATCCAAAGAGATGGAGAAAACGCGGTATGACTTTGAGGTTTGATCACTGTATATTTTATTCTGAATACAGGAAAGTCTTGATGCCAAAGCTGTGCTAGGAGTGTGCAAAACTGCATTCTTTTACAGGCAAAGGTATATGAAATCTACTTTCTGATGAAATTCTGTTTTTCTCAGCTTGTTTTTAATTTTTTTTTCTTTGGCCTTTATTAGAAGTGATTTTGAGCGCTTGCTTTGGAATCATTGTATAATGGCATATTTAAGTAGGCAAATTTAAAGCAAGTCCTCAGATATCAAAAATATAACTAACAAGTTTCTGCGTACATCTTGTGAGATTTGCTTGCCCGTTATGGTAGTATATTAATATTAGGAAGGAAGGAGTCCCGGATAGCAAGTGGGGGGGAAAAACTTGGTAGATTGTGGGAAAACAAACTAGTCAGAAATTTATGTTTTGGATTGTGAAAATGCTTTTAGCTCCATGGTGGTTGTAATGAAGGTTGAAAAACAGGTGGATTCTAGGGTCCAAAAAGCCCTCACAGTATTTCTACAGCGGTAGTAAGTGCTAGCTTGCTTCTGCCTTGCGTCCCTCTTCTGTCTCTTATCTGTAGCTTGTAGCAGCATCCAACTTCGAGGTTTGCTTATATCGTGCCCAGGCTGTGCGTTCAGTCCGTATCTGACTGCTCACATGCAGCGGGTGAATTAAGAAAAAAAACACCCAAAACACAACAGGCCCCCCACCCCAAACTCCTGTTCGGTCATTCCCATGACACGGGGTTGAGAAGTCATCAGACAGCAAGAAACGCGAAAATAATTTCTGCACGTGTAATTGAACTGTAATGCTTGCTGTCACAGGAGGGTTTGGAGGGCAAAATCTAAGTGGGTTCGGAGTGGAAGTGGAGAATTGAAGTGGACGCGTCAGTGGCTGCTAGCGGTAATGCCGTGGATGTGGCCTCGAGCCCCTGAGCTGCTGGAGGCCGAGCATGTGCCGTGAGTTCTGGGGAGAGCGGTTCTCCTCCCTCCATCTGCTGTGGGCACCCTAGAGGAGGGCTGCAGAGGGGATGGGGCTGCGGGTGGGATGCAGGGCGGCTGAGTTCTTCATCTGGTGCCGTGGATAAGGAGCAGCGGTTTTGCTTGTGCGTGCCTTGTACCACTGGTGAGGGGTGCGAGGGTGGCTGTGTGGGGAAGAGCCGAGGGACTGAGCTGGCTGGAAACCTGTTAACATCGCTGTTCTCTCAGCTGGGCTGGATCCGTTCCCTGATCTGGCTGCTTAACGTCACCACGTAGATCCGTGGCGGCAGAGCGCGCGGGGTGTCTCGGGGCCTGGAGACGCCCGGATAGGTGGAAGTCGCGCCGAGAGGTTACTTGTGCAAATCAGCTTTGTGGCGGCTGTTCTGCGATGTGCAACACTTGGCAGCAGCGCCAGGGTGTTCCCTGCCTCCTTCCTCTCCCAGCCCCCGGAACGAAACAGAAACAAGCCCTCAGCTGTGCCCGCTGCTTTCCTGCGCTGCTGCTGTCACTGCCCCGGGGCAGAAACCCTGGGCGATGGGTGAGAATGCTGCTGAGCTCCTTGTTGACGCACACGTAGCCCTGCTGCTCCTCTGTCTGCCTGTCCTTGCTCCGACAAGCTCTTCATGCTCGCCTGCGGGTAGCAGGCAGCTGTTACCTAAGTGTGCTAAGGACGATGAGCAGTCGTGGAGAGGAGTGGGAAGGAGTGCGTGGAGGCTGCCCGCTGCAGTTAGGGCAGCAGGAGCCTCCAGGAGGAGGCTGAGTGGTCGCTTCAGCACTAAGAGGCACAGAGTGAACGGAGTCGCTAACATTTTCTAGGATAAAGCGTGTTTCAAGTTCAGGGGGCAGGCCGGTAGCCTCTGTCTGCATAACCCGTGGTCTGCTCTTGGATTTTACAAGACCAAGTGAAATGCCTGTTGATGGTGGCAGAAAACTTGCTCAGGAGCAGGTACGTAGGGGTGTAGATGCTTACCATCTAGCAACCAAGGACTATTTCATAGTGCCTTGCTGAGTGATGGGCACAACTAGGGGGTGCAGGGGAGTGCTTTCCTGACTCCTTGATCTACCTCTTTCAAAAGAAAGTACTACTTCTCTCTTTATCCTGCGGATGAGAAAATGCTTAATCTTTTCTATCCTTGAAGTTAGTATTGATAATTAATTAGAGAACCAATTGAGAGTCCGTTGGTAAATACTTAATCAGGGTACAGGAAAAACGGAATCCTAACTCGAAGGGTTTCTTTAGCCCCTGCTAAGCGGACGTTGCTGTGTCTAGGCTGGAGGTGGCGGCTCTGCGGGGCTCTGCCCTGGTGGCCACGCTCGCTGCGCCCGCTCCTGGCGCCAGCTCGCGCTTGGCTTCCTCCTTCCTGGAGCCGGGGAAGGGCAGCGTGTTGCTGCTTGTTGGCTCCCTGGTGGAGGGAGAGCTGGAGGTTCTGGGGAAGGACGGTGGCTGGGAAAGCGTCATCCAGCCTGGGGGTGAGCGGTGCCCGGCAAGGAGATCGGCCGAGAGCCACTTGCACGCGCTCCCTTGGCAACAGCGGCCTGCGCCCATTTGGCAGAGTGACCTGATGATGATGTGTGGAAGGGTTGATTTTGTGTAACCCTTATGACCGGGACACGGTAACGTGCTTCAAAAACACCGTTGTGAAGAATGGGCTTGTCAAATTCCAGTGCTGCGGGAATTCCCTGTCTGGCAGTGGGGAGACTGGAGAGGGACTGGCTGCTGGGACCAGAGCTGCTGCAAGTCGTCTCGAATGTTTGGCGTTTCAGTACAGCGTAACTGTGGGGGTTTTTCTTCTCTGTGTGGGTGTAACTAGAAGTCTTGTGTGGGTTTAACCAGAAGTCTCTGCATGTTTTTGTTCCTTTCTGTAGTTAAAACAACTTGAGGCTTTTTCCCACTGGGATTGTGACTGTTCCGTACTGTATAATGTGGCGAAATGCCCGTTTGTGTCTTGCATTTCCTAAATGTGGCTGAACACTCCCTGAGAGAGGCCTGCTCGCTTGACTGCTAAGTACAGAATACCTACACTGACATCTGTGCTTGTACAACTTTTTCCTCAAGGATGCTGGTCATCCTGGTGTTTTATTCGTATTCGGACTGCTGACTAGCTCTACAGATCCCGGATGCACTGAAGCATTTGTTGGGCTGGGGGAGCACTGGAAACATCTCTTCCAGGTGACGTGAGTCCGGTGTGGCGTGCCACTCTGTAATGGGAGTTCCTTCAGCGTGGGAGTCTGACGGGGCTGTAATCAACATCGTCCTTGGTGAGAGGCAGTCTTGGCCCAGGATCTGAGCTTCAGAGCCCTTAAAAGTTGTAACTGTGAAGATGGGTGGTACTGTTCGTCTGTTTTAGGTCAGGGTAAAGTACCACTTACTTGCCCATCCTTTGCTTTACGAGGATATCAGGAGGTTCATTGAAGCTGCTCTTGTCAAGCCTTTGTCTTGTCAAGTCTTTGTCTCCTCTGTGGCTTATGAGAACAAACTCTTGTTTCTGTTCCATTATGGCAGTATTCACTCAACAGTATGCACCTGGTCCTGAATAAAAAGTTGTTTGCTTCTGAGATGGTTATGGCTTCACCTGGTCTCACCGGCATGTTAGTCTTCAAGAATAAAGCTGATTCATTGTACTTCAGATGTTCAGTTATTAACTTCAGGTATGTGGGCATGTGAGTTGACATACTGAGGTCTGGCAGCGACTGTGCCAAGTGTCGTCTTTCCTGCCTCCTGCCCTTCTGACTGTAGTCATGTTCCCGGTTCTTCCTCCCCACCGAATCTCATGGCAGCTGACTTCCCTGCAGTTAACTAACTTGATTGCACTTCTTGAACAATTTCACTATTGCAGGTCTATGCTAAATGTCTGAACTTTCATAATTAAGAAAAAGGTTGAATATGGTGGCAGCAGAATTGAGATGTCACCAGTTCCTTAGGTAGCAATCTTAATTTCACGTGTTCCCAAAGCTTGCTGCAGTCTGCGTCTTATCCTCTCTGCTTCCATTTCTGAAATGGGTTTCCTCTGGCATAACTAGCTCGTTAAAAGCTGAGCTGTCAGCATGGGCTAGCTGTCTGGGCTCCTTCTGTAACTGGGGCAAAGTGAAATAAGAAATCCCATCCATCTGAAGATGGCAGTACGTATGCCTCTCTGTCACTTTCGAGGAAGCCTAGATGTGTAGCTTAAATATAGTGTCTAATTGTTGGTTAAATGAATCCCACCAACGCTTCTGTTTCATTAAGCATGCTGTGAAATGCTTTCATCTCAACCTAACTTTTTGATCTTACTAGTGAACAACAAAACGTTTTTTTTAAAGCTGCTCGAGATCCTGGCAAAAACAAAGATTCTGCTGGCTCGCTCTTTGGGTTTTGTACTTAGTGTTGGCGTGTATGGGACACCGTGGGCCAGAAATGCGAGTTCTTTGGAACACCTGGTGCTTCTCATTCCCAGTTTGGTGACCAGGGCTGGTGAACAGAAATGCTGATGGTTCGCACGGAGGGGTCTCAGGAACTCCACCAATGACAGTTCGAGATGGCTGGAGTCTGCCTGGCCGTGGTGGCCATGGGGTACGGGGTGCATGTCCTCGTGCTGGCTGCACGACCCACCCCAGTGAGCTCCACAGCTCCATCCAGCTGGGGAGCTGGGAGGATGCGGCTGCCCGGGTTCGAGTGCTGGGGCAAGAAGCAGCAGACACGAGCTGCAGCAGGGAAATGTCTTGCCTGGGCATTACGGAAAAATTGTTCTGTGGCGGTAAAAGAGCGGTAAGGTCTCCCCTGAGCCTCCTCTTCTCCAGGCTGAACAACCCCAGCTCCCTCAGCAGCCCCTCACAAGACTTGTTCTCCAGACCCCTCACCAGCTTCGTTGCCCTTCTCTGGACACGCTCCAGCACCTCCATGTCCTTCTTGTAGCGAGGGGCCCAAAGCTGAGCACAGGATTCGAGGTGCGGCCTCACCAGAGCCGAGTACAGGGGGACAATCACTCCCCCCGTCCTGCTGGCCACACTGTTGCTGACACAAGCCAGGGTGCTGTTGGCCTTCTTGGCCCCCTGGGCACGCTGCTGGCTGGTGTTCAGCCTGCTGTCAGTCAGCACCCCCAGGTCCCTTTCCGCTGGGCAGCTTTCCAGCCGCTCTGTCCTGGCTGCCAGGACAGGACCTGGTGGGCGTCCGGACTCCCCGTGTGTTTCAGAGCTGCTGCTGGATGCGATGAGAAGCACTACAGTCTGGAGAGATCCCCACTGGAGGTTTGAAGTGCTCCTTTTGGTCTTTGGGGATTAGATAGTGGCCACCAGCATTGTGAAGAACTTTGAACAAATTAAGAGGTGGAAGGTTCAACTGATGAAGAAGGCATGTGATGTCTTGCTCACAGCCAGTTCCGGTGTTCCTCACCTAGCTTTTGCAGGAGCTTCAGCACTGCTGCTGAGCTCTGGGCAGGTGCCTCTGGTCAGCGTTATGGTCAGCTTCAGTTTCAGCCCCTGTAACTTCTGGTGCTGCTGGTCCAGCTATTGGTAAAATTCTTTAACCTGAATTCTTTCTGTGTATGTTCTGGCATTGCTTTCCAACGTAGTCCCGTTCAGTATCGTGGTGGGATGCTTGGCTGCAGAACAGCTGTGGGCTGTCAGGAGCTGCAACAGGCCCTGTGCTGAGACAAGGTAGCTGATGGTGCGACCACTCCTGGTTCCCTTCAGTGCAAGGGGAAAGGAGTTTATTCCACGGGAGTGGAAACCAGGAATCTCTGCAGTTGTCTTGCAAGTGCATCTTCTCTCATCGTTTGCACGGTGCCCTTTCACTGGAGCTGAGAATCTGCAAGGTGCTAGCTTGAGGCTTTTTTCTTCACGCAGATGAGGTGTAACTAATCTTGTTGCAGTGTGCAGCAAACTGGAAGTATCCAAGCCGGGCTCATGGCCTCCAGTGCTGCCTTGGGAGAGGCCAAGGTTCTGGGGTAGCAATAACTTCTGGTTCTAGACAGTGTTGTGTGGCATTCTTCCAGTTTTTTCCACCCTTCTCAAAGGTACGTGATCCGTGTTTCTCAGGCTCTTTCCATGAGTTCAATTCAAGTGTAGCAGGATCAGTAGTAGCTACTGAAGGTGATAAAACTTCCCGACAAATGTGGTGCTTCTGGGCAGTATCGCAGCAATGGGCTTTTATTCTTCCTTCTTTGCTTCAGGCTTTTTTCCCGCTAAATAGCTTGGAAACACTGCTGCTCATCTTTGCACTCACTGGAGAACTTGAAGAGGTTGGGTGGAAACATCTGGTGGTGTAAAACTTGATCTCCCCCGGGCAGAGGGAGGTGGTGTAGCCAGCCTTTCATGGTCACGCTGATGCTCATGTGTGGAAATGGTCTTACAGATTCCTAGTAATTGGTTTAAACCAAAGATAAATACCTGCGGTGCTTCGCCTCTGTGAAGGCTTCTGTTTCTTCATGCTGAAATGTTCATAAATTAAAGCTTTTTTCCAAAACCTAGGTATTGGAGTAAATGTATATGCTGATATTCAGTAACCGAGAACGTCCTAAATCGTGTGGTGGCTGCTTCACTCAGTCCATACTGAATTGTACTGGTGTAGTACGAGCAGCGAAGCTTCACAGTTTGTACGTGCTGTATTTAACGCTAAACACAAGGAAATCATAGGCGTGTCCGTGACCAGCAATTCTGTATTGAGAACTTCACACGGAAAGGTCTGGGTCACAGCTTATCTGCAGCCCTCGCGAGCGGGACTGGTGCTTCTGGGCGGCAGGGCTTCCTGCTGTAGTAATGCCAGCGCGAGTCTCGTGCCAGCAGTGAAAACCCCACGTTTGCTGCTGCAGCGTGCTCTGGGTAGCTTGAGTTAGGGTGCTTTCATAAGTAATGGTAGTATTTACTACTTTTAGTGAAAGAAACCTGTTTTTCCAGCAAGAAGTCACTTACAAGCACATGCATTCCTTCTAGTGAGTTGGAAAAGGCAGCTTACTGGGCTCTTTCACTAGAGACAACATTTAAAACTTCAACTGCAGTAACTACCTGGCCCTCAAAAAACCAGACTTCTGAAAAACTTCAGACGTGCTGTGAGGCACGTGAAGTATTGCAGACTTTCATTTCTCAAATAGTGATGATGACTGTGTCGTGCAAACGCATCAAAATTTGTTTGGAAATGATGGATGAATTGCTGACTCAGTTTTGCTGTTGAAAGTTTGAGGTACTTGCGCAGTACCTGTGCCTTGCTTCAGCGTGTTTAGTGTCTTTCGTCTGCTGGCATGGCTGAAAGTAATGGAATATAGGTCAGTGGGTTCAGCTGGAAGTGCGCGCTCCAGCACGACGCCTGCTCTGCAAATGGCAGCGATGGCCTCTCCTTCCCTTCTTTGTTAGGTCTAGCAGTGAGGATTTTTAATTCTTGAAACGAAAAGTAGCTGGTCTTAGCTTCTGCGTGGCGATGAGTCATAGCTACAGAAGTTGGGAAGGCAGAGAGCTTCTGGTCTCGTTTTGAGCTTGTAAGTATTTGTAATGCATTCACTGGCTGAACCTGTCAGTGACCTCCAAGACCCAGTACATGCTGCTTTGGCAAAGCTAGTGCTGTTGCTAAAGCAGACAGAGTGAATCTACTTGCCTACGTTTATGTATTAGCTTTCTTGTCAATCTGGTGAATATAAATTAGCCAGGGTAAGTGTTAACTTGAATTTTATTTTTGTGTAACTTGGGGACAGAATTACTGTTATAGCAAGTAGTGACAAATTTTCTGTTTCATAAATAGAAGCAGTGTACATGAAGGCAGATTCGTGTACCGTGTTTATTTTCGAGCTAACAAATATAGCGTTGGTAGATTAAGACATGCATGAAAACCGACTTAATCAGATGTAATCGAACTTGAACATCCTTAGAGCACATGCCTGGTGGTTTAGAATAGGATTCCAGTTAGCTGCTAACTTTGGCGGGGGCTGTCAGCACACTGGAGCGCGGGCCTTTCCGTGCTGTGATTTTACGTGTAGGACCCAGTGGGCTTTGCTGACGGAGGGGTGCACAGGGAGACGCGGCTGCTTCGCGTGGTGTCCTCAAAAACTGCCCGGTGGTAAAGGTGGCGGGCAGAGCCCTGCTGCCTGCCCCAGACCGTGATCGAGTGTATTAGAAAACGAAAGATGTAATGGCAGAGAATTAAATCAACCCTCAAACCTGGAATTAACTGACACCAAGCGAGATTACTGCTGCATGGGAACGGCTCTGAAGTAAGTACTATTTCTTGCTAGAGCTTTGCCTTTTTTTTTCTTACTACCTTGTGAATAAAAACCTTATTGTCTCTTTTGTCTCTTGGTATGCATAAAACATCACTAAAATAGCTCCTTTGTTCATTTTCTTTTGTCTTGTTTGTGGGAGCCTTGTGTAAGGTTTAGCCTCTGGAATAACAAAATGATAAAGTTTCTTTCTTCTGGAAGAAGTAATTGTTTGTGTTGAAACTGTACGTGGTTTCATAGACCTAAGTGGCAGTGTAGGTGGTGTCAACAGGAAGCTTTAGTTTTCTTTCTGAGCAGAGATTTTTTTTTCCATGGACATTTGAACTGTACTTCCACGTGACTTCTGGAACTCCATCCCTGGGAGGAATATGCTTAAGTGAATAGCTGGCTTGTGGGACCCTCGTCGGCTGATCTGCTTGCTTTCTGTGGCCCCTCAAGTCTTTCCGCACAGCGTGCCTTGTCCAGGACTAACACTGAGCGTTGTAGGCTACATGTAGTTGAACTTCGTTACACAAAGCTTGTATTAATGCTTATAAATGAGATGAAGGCAGTGGGGGAGGAGAGGATGAGAAGGCTTCGTAACTGGTTCTGCCTTGAGAATGGCTTCTGTCCCTATCTTAGGTGACAGGTTACTTGCACCAAAGGGAGACTCTGAACCTTTGTCTGGGACCTCAATTTTAGAGTACTTGGTACGCGTGTAAGGGAGACTGGCTGCACCCGGAAGTCATGGTAGTTATGCTTTGGACAGGTAAACTGAATTGATGCTTAGAAGTTAGACGTGCCAGGTTTCACGTGCTGGAAACAGCTGTCACGTGATGTCCAGAACCTGGCGTCTGCATCCGTGTGGGGAAATGCTCCTTGCCCTGGTTGTCTCCTGAACTTTGCCCAGGCTCTCAGATCAAAATCATGAGATTGAAACTATGCCACGAACACTCAATCAGCTGATTGCAGTTCTGGTCCTGTGAGCTTTCCGTGCCATCACCTGACTTGCTGTCAGATGTGGCCACAGTGTGCTGTTGGTGCTGCATACCGCATCTGACGGTGCGATGGGCCAGTGCTCATGCGTATAGATGCAGCAGTTGAACAGCTCACCCAAAGTTGCTTTGCCAGAGATAGAAAACCAGGTGGTTCTTCCATACCACCTCAGCTGTCTCCATCAATTTCAATCACCAGTGATGCATTTGTTAATCACCCAAAATTGTGGCTTGAAGTGCTGAGGCACGAACGCATATGCTGTTTTCACCCCCCTCTGAACATGGGGAACATCGCACTTCTCATCGAAAGGTTGCTAGAAACCAGGTTGTTCTGAGCTCCTGTAGATGTAGCGTTACTTCATTAAGGTACCTTTCCCTACAGACCTGCAGTGAGGCACCTCTAATTAATGTTTGTAAGCTCATATATCTTAGTTCCTGGCTGGGAGATGTCATTATCCGTATTTTACGGGAATGTTGTATTTTGTGTTAATCTTTGCAAATAAACTTCGTTATTAGCTTTGTGTTTACAGGTCAATACTTAGATATATGCAGTGGATACAGTCAGGGAGCTGGAATCTGAGATGTGTGCGAAGTTCCTAGGAAGTTGCTGTCCCTTTCGCTGTTGAATGTGGCAGAGACATTTTAGAATGTCTTCCAAGCGGCTGCATGTGGTGGGACCTCAGCTCCGGCTGTGTGCTGACTGGTAACTTCGCCTTTCTTACCTGCTGATTGGATTTGCTGTTTTAATGCTAGGTGTGGGGATGAACAGCACGTCTCGTTGTAATCAATCTATTAAATATCTGAACAATGCCACTTAAAGAGAAGCAGCTTCATGGAATTCCAGACTTCTTAATACTGTTTGCTTCCTTAGAGCCCAGAGTCCTAAATGTGTGGACATAATCTGTATTAAAAAAAAAAAAAAAAAAAAATCTTGTGTTCCAGCTAACATGAGGACTTAGGTGTGCAAGTACCCAGTGCATAACGGCAAGGCAGAGGACTTCTCTCTATTGGAGGGGAGCAGGGCAGAATGAGGGAGATCTCACGTCCTGTTTCTGAAGAAGGTTAATTTCTTTTAATGTATGTGACAGGGTGGTGGACGGATGGAAGGTCACGGTTACTATGTAGGTGCAGCAACCTAGTATGTAGAGAACAGGCAATTCACAGGACCTCTGCCTTTGTCCTTCATTATTTGATGCTTCTCACTTGAATGTTGTCCTCGAGCGCTCTTAAAGAGTTTCTGGTAGCAATATTGACTTTTGTGATGATTTACTGCAGAATTAACACGTAGGTGTTGACTTGTGGTTTTCGTATAAATCTCTGATCTTTGAGGAGGTTTCAGGTAAGGCTAGTAGTGCAAGGAAGTTTTTCGTGCACTTGAAGGCTGTAGTCTTGGCCTAGATTTAACATTCAGCTTTGAAACTAACTGATGCACAAAGGAAGCTTGCATGCTCACGGACTTCTCTGCCACTTTGAAGGGAAATGGGAGCACTTCAAAAAGAATTTCAAGTTAGGAAAGTGTCTTTCATTCACTCTTGTAGTTCTGAATCTTGTAAACCTGAGCTTTGCTGCTTATCTCCGAACTGTCTGGTGCCTGTGGCCAGAATATGAGGCAGATTGCTTGGAAAACTCTGGTGAAGCTGCAGTGCAGAGTGAAAATCATAGAATCGTAGAATGGCTTGCGTTGGAAGGGACCTTAAAGACCATCTGGTTGCAGCCCACTGCATCAGGTTGCTCAGGGCCCCATGCGACCTGGCCTTGAACACCTCCAGGGATGGGGCTCCACAGCTTCCCTGGATCCCCTGTTTCTGAACACCATGGAGATGTGAATGAACTCAGAGAATGTGGCCTTTCTCAGATAAAGAGGTCAGGCTGGATAACAGCGGCCTTCTGTGGTTTTGGGGATTGTAAGCCATTTGAGTGGAGTTGTTGCCCAAATGAATATTCAGCTGGGTCCCCCTTATCAGTAGGTCGAGGTTGGTTTCCATAAATCAAATATCGCTGCAGTGCCAGTCTTATTTCAGTAACTTACTTGTTCGTAATGTGTGACAGCATTTGAAAGCACAACAAATGCAGGCATCTGGAATGGAAGAATGTAGGTCACACTAAAGTTGCTGTCTCACAGGATTGTCGTCTGCTTCGTTAAGAATTAATAATTGGTAGGAGATGATCTGGCAGCAGTACTACTGCTAATGTCCTGCAGTCTCCCTTACAGATAAATTCCAGGGTTGGTAATATGGATAGAATATTAGTGAAAATTAGCCTCTAAAGACAGTTTTATGAAGATACTGCAAAATCATACTGAAAAATTGAAGATTCGGGGAAGAGCTATGGGAGTGATTTGGAGGGACTGAAAATCTGTTATAAGGGAGAAACCTGGTGTTCTGTTCAACTGCTGCCTGAGTTTCAGGCTGATAGGACCTCATCAGTCTGTTAAAAAAGGAAGTAAGTTTGTGTGGTTTTTTCTTTTCTTTTTTTTTTAAGGCTCTCTAATTTAGCAGATCTGTTTTAAAAGCTAAAGGTAAGTCAGTTGTTTGTATTTTGAAAATCTACTGCATTCCTCAAAATAGAAGCTCTAAGTAAACGAGTGGTTTAGGA
Source organism: Chauna torquata (assembly GCA_013399475.1). NCBI lineage: Eukaryota > Metazoa > Chordata > Aves > Anseriformes > Anhimidae > Chauna > Chauna torquata. The sequence continues at coordinate 25,058 of VXAL01013850.1, forward strand.
TGCATAGCGAGAAAGCGGTCTGGTCATAATTACTTTTCTTGATACCTGCTCTACAAAAATACTAGTTTTCAGGGTACTTCAGGTACAGAGCCGAACCTGAGATTGTCCTGTGGGCCCTAGCAGTTGAAGGTACGGCTGTTCGCCTCCGTAGTTTCGCTGTTTGTTATTACAAATACTGCTAAGAAGAAGTTGCTCTATGTAGTTTGCTATCAAGGTGCCATGGCTTGAGGCTGGTGACCTCATGATAAAGCAGTGGATGTTTACTGAAGCGAGGGAACCAAAACAAGGTATTTAATTGGTTACGTAAATAGCACCTTGCCTAGCGAATGGGTGGCTAGCGGCGCGTTCGGGAAGGTGCTTCCTGACAGGAGAAGCCTCGGTGATAGAGCCCATCTGAGGATGGCCGTCTGGGGATTGGCAGCAGTGACTGGATATGTGGGGAAAGAGGAGCAAAAAAGCGTAAAACTAATCACATCATTGTTTCTGGCTGGTGGAATTAAACTAATTAATTAAATCACTGGTTTCTCTTGTTCTCACATGTCTAGCTTGATGAAAATTGAGCTCTCAAACGGGACACTGCCTTCATGGACGTTTTCCCATACCCGGTTGTTGTGGAACTTTCTAAGACTACTAGAATTAACAAAGCGTACATTTCTGAAGAGTTTGTATAAGATAAGAATTTCTTTATTTAGATGTGGCTTCTGGTGCTCTGTAAATGCTAAATTGTCGTGACTTGAAACCTAGCAGAGCAGGAAGAGTGAGTTCTTGTTGCTGTTCTAGTTCGTACGCTCTGCACTGGCAAAATCTTAGTTCAGAGAAGATGAAACACATGAATTCACTGAATTTCTGTTTTACTACCACATAAATCCGTAGTCTGCTTATATCTTTAGTACTGTGTTACACTGCTGGTCACTGAACATCAAAAATGATGGAATTAAAGATTTAGAAAAGGACAGCAAAGACAGCCAAGAGGTACAGGGAGTCTTCATGGACCACAAGAAGTGAGTCCTTGTGGAAGCCGTTTCTGGGCATGTGAAGGCCCGGGTGGCTAGGAACAGTAGCATGGATTTACCAGAGGCAAATCACGCTTCACCACCCTAATTGTCTTCTCTGCTGTGACGGCTAGATCTCAGGGTGAGAGGAGAGCAGTAGGTATTGACCTTATCAAGGCTTTTGGCGTGGTCAGGAAGAGGATCCTTGTAATCCAGTTGGGATGTCGCAGTCCCGTGCTAAGTGGGTGAGAAAGCGACTGGGTCACTGGGCTCGGAACAGTGGCTGGGGGTTTGGACTTTGCCTGCAGGCTGGTCGCAGGTGCATCGTGCGTTCTTACACCCGGAGCGCTGGGCCCAGCTCTGGGCCCCCAGCACCGGAGAGCCGGGCACAGCGGGGAGAGCCCAGCACGGGGCCCCCAGGTGCTGCAGGGCCTGGAGCCCCCCGGCTGTGAGGAGAGGCTGAGAGAGCTGGGGCTGCTCAGCCTGGAGAAGAGGAGGCTCCGGGGGAGCTCGCCCGTGCCCGTAAGTCCTGCTGTAGTCAGCCCTGCTTTCAGCAGGGGTTGGACCTGGATCTCTCTGGAGGCCCCTTTCAGTCAGAGCTGCTGGGTGACGCTGGGTGACCGCCCTGCTGCTCCCGGCTCTCCCCGTAGCCTTCTCCAGGCTGAAGGAGCCCGGTTCCCTTAGCCTCGTCTCGCCGGGCGAGTGCTCCAGCCTTGATCACCTCAGTGGCCCTCTCTGAAGGCTGAACTCGCCCTAGTTTGTCACTGTCTTGTGTTGGGGAGGCCCCCAGCTGGACTCGATTCAGAACGTGGTCTCGTGATTGCTGAGTACAGGGCTCAGCCATTGCTGCTGCAGGCAGCAGGGTTGCAGTTGGTGTTCTGGAGACCCTTTGCTCAGACTGCTTTGGCTCTGCTTGCCTTTCCAGGTGCTGGGCTCCCAGAGGCTGTTGCTTCTGTATAAGTCATATAGGTTTTGTTTCTTTGTCTTTTTAGCTAAGCATTTATTTTAGGTCTGACCAGTGTGGTAGTAACCTTTAGCTGAAACGAATGGATCCCTACGGTATGGTCTAACTGGTAAGCATTGTCTGTTACCAGTGTTTCCTTCTGTGGATGTTTTGTCTGCTGTCCTGCAGACTCGGCAACACGAGCTGCTCCGTCTGGTGGGACCTGCAAGCCCAGGTGACAGCTCTCCAGTGATAGCTTGGGACGGGCATTCATGGTGCTGGCGCACGGGGCAGGGCTGGGAGTGGTTGAAGTTCAGCTATCGAATGCTTCTGTCCTAACGTTGGGTGTGCAGTGGGTACGTTAAGTTATTTTTAGCTTTTTTTTGCAGCAGTTTGTTTGGAGTTACCTTAGGCTAACAGTAGAAATCAGACTCCAGGTATTCAGCTGGTAAGAGATGCGTGTTTGCCTTCTCTGTTCTCCATCGACCTCTGGCTGTGTTGTTCTGATTGCACAGCTGAACTTAAGTTTTTGGGAAGCAACTAGTAAGCTTCTTGCTGTATTAGGGTTTACAGTTCTCTTTTTGCAGGGAAACTAAAATTATCTTGCGAGCAGAACAAGAATGCAGTGTTGTGGTTGAACTCGGCAGGCAGCTCAGCACCACCCAGCCGCTCGCTCGCTCCCCCAGGTGGGATGGGGAGAGATTCGGAAGGGTAAAAGCACGAGAACCCATGGGCTGAGATAAGGACAGCTTACTAGGGAAAGCAAAAGCCGCGTGCGCAAGCAAAGCAAACCGAGGAACCCATCCGCTGCTTCCCCTCGGCCCGCAGGGGCTCAGCCACTTCCAGGCCAGCAGGGCTCACCGCGCGTCGCGGTTTCCTGGGAAGACAAACGCCGTCGCTCCCAGCGTCCCCCCCTTCCTCCTCCTTTCCCCCAGCCTTTGTTGCCGAGCGTGACGCCGTACGGGATGGGACATCGCGTCGGTCCCTTGGGGCCGGCTGTGCTGGCTGTGCCCCCCCCAGCTCCTGGAGCACCCCAGCCCCCTGGCTGGCCGGGCAGCGCGAGGAGCAGGGAAGTCCTTGGCTCTGGGCGAGCCCTGCTCTGCAGCAACCGAAACATCGGTGTGCTGTCACCGCTGTTTTCATCAAAAATCCGAAGCACAGCTTCATACGAGCCCCTACAAGGAAAATTAACTCTGTCCCGGCCAAAATCAGGACACGCAGGCACTGACTGATGGTTGCTAACTGGTATGGTTTCCTTCTCCCTTTTCCTCTTTTCCTCCCGACCTGTTCCCCTCCCCTAACCAGAACAGGCAGGTTCAGAAACACCTTGTTAGCTTTTGAAAAAAAGTTCTGAACTGTGTCATGAAATATCTATTAATTATTAAATACGTGATTAATTTTCTTTTATGCAGGTGCCTCATTTTTGCTTCGCCTTTTAGCAGTGCTTGCTTGTGGTGCCAGTGTCCCTTTAGCTTTTGGAGTTGCCTGTGGTTGGTGTGGTTGCACACCAGCAGTGGTTGGTGCACTTGCAGGTTTTAGTGTGAGGTCAAGAAAAATAAAAAGAGAAATTTTGCTGGAGAGCGTAGCTTCCTCCGTGCATTAGTTTCAAGCTGTTGCTGTTTTTGAAATGAAGGTGGTAAAATTGAGTTGAGATGTAAGTAGCTTGTGCCGGTCTTTTTAAGGGGAGGAACTGGGATTGTGCTTGTAACTGTGCTAACCAGAACTTCTTTGTGGAGCTTTGCTTCTGGCCATACAGCTCCTTCCGTTGATCCCGCTCTTCCTGTTCCCCAGCTCCCCATCAGCAGGTGGAGAGCACAGCCTGGGCGAGTACCAGAGTGAAACCGGAGGTACCTCGTTTCTCTTTCTCCTTCTGAAATGAGTCACCTAAAGATAGTCCTGTCCTGAGGCCTCCGTAGCCCGTGCGGGCTGCCTGACCTATTTGTGTATCCTGCGGTAGGCGAGCGCGGTGCTGGGTGGTCGGTGAGAGCCTGCAGCTCTCCTCGAGAGCTACAGAAGAGGTCGGTGCGGCTGAGACGCTAAGGGCTCTCTGCGGATTGCGTGATTTTTGCAAAACTTGCGTTCAGTGATCTTAGTTTTCACCTTTCCAAAACAAGGGGGGAGCTGTTTGTGTTACGGGTTGGTTTGTGTTGAAAAACACAATGGTTTCTATTTTTTCAAAGAATTCATTGCCACACATGAGCGTAGAAAAGATCCAGCCTCCCGTTTATACATACGTACGTGCGTGTGGCACTGCATGTGTTGTATGTACGTACACACGTGCAGAAAAGGAAATCAACAAGTGTGCATATGAAACGAGCTTTCTCTTGAAAGAGACAGCTAGTCTTATTCACGTAGCTACTAGCTTGTTCACTGCTGAGATTAAATCTGTTTGAAAGCGGGAGAGGAGGGTGGCTTCAGTCCTGTAAGACCAAGAGGCATGGAGCTGCCATGACAACTCTTTTTACATCTACAAAGGTATGAGCAAAATCAGTGTTGCCTGCTGAGTTAGACTGAGAGCACTGTGCGTTTGCTCTGCAGCGCTGATACGCTTCTGATGGCTTTGATTTAGTCACTCGTTTTCTGTTGTGGTCACGCTGCCTTTCCGTCTGCCCACTTTGTTCCTTCCCCAAGTAGCTGAACATGTTAGATGTGATCAGGGCTAAAGACAAGCAGGAGTTCAAATGCATTATAGTCCTTGGCTCCTGCTGAATATGTCTTGTTAGAGAAAGTAGTTATGACCTAAAGTACCAGTTCCTTATGTGATCTACAGTTTCTCAATATGGCCTGAAAGAAGCCAAGTCATCCAGGCATTCGAGTTGCTTCGTTGTCTCTGATGATCTCATTCAGACTTGACTGAGTGAGCAAGAGTTTGAGACTTTGTCTAGTGAATCCTTTTATTGTTCTATTACATTTATCTCCTGGGAAAGAAAACTTCATGGAGAATTAGTAGCCGAAGAGATTTACCTGTTAGAGAAGTCCGTGCGAGATCTGAGCTATGAGCAGCAGGGCGGAGGGCGTGGGTTCCAGCTCCACTTAGAGACCGGTTACTAGAGTTTGCTTCCCTCTGTGGCTGAATGCTGTGCTTTCTGCCAAAGGTGGCAAAGCTGTATTTCAGAAAGAACTGCTGTGAGGCTGTGGAGGCTTGTCCCAGCTAGCCTAAAGCTGCCTGTTGCTTACCTTGTCAGCTGAATTTTGCTCTCGATGATAAAACTTTGCTTTCACTCAAGCTTTTGCCAAAGGATGAGACTGTGAACAACTTGAGTTTCTCTTCCAGAACAGTCTGAATCATGACTAGTGTGCAGACTCGCTAAGGATTCCTAAATACTGTATTAAAGAGAGGCAGATCTTACAAGTGGCGCTTCGTGATGGATGCTCGTTCCTTTGCTACCTCGTGGACTAGTGACAGGAGGCATCCTGGGGGGCTGTACAAAGGCTGCTCGGCTGGCCTGGGGGCCGCTTCCCTACAGCCCCTGCTAAGAGCAAGAATTACCGTCTGGCTAGCCAAGGGGAGAAGCCCCGCTGCAGGCGAGGGGAAAGACCACCCGACTCCTCTCCACCTGGCGAAAGCAGTCCTTTGGATTCCCTTCCGGGCAATCAGAATTGAGGTTATTGCCAGGTAATCTAACTGGTGAGTTTGTCACATGTAAATGTAGTGCTTTCAAGAAGTCACTGCAGTATCAGAGTTCAATTTAAGTTTTACTAAGAAGCAGATTTTCTTTAGTATTATTATTTTTAATAAGTCTTTGGAGATAAGATTCTTTAAAAGAGATGGGTGTATGTTTGTGGAGCCTGCATGTACTTGCACAGGCCTCTGTTGAGCTGGAATCGAGTGATGCCCGTGTACCTAGGCACAAAATGATCGTCTGGCATGGAGTTTGCTATCGTTGCTCTGAACTATTTGTTAATGTGAATCTTGTGCTCAGAACACCTTTTTTAGCACCAGGTGTGACGCATTGTCACAGCAAAGTCCCAGATCCCAGTGTTGGGTACACCCCTGGAAAATCCAGCATTGATACTTTGTTCTGCGGTGAAGCTGTAAAGAAGGAGTAGAGATTTCAGAAATTTAACTCGTAAAGGTAAAGCCTCTGAACAACAGTGTTCGCACTTACAGTGCTGAGTGTGGTTGGGAATGTGGTATATTCATCCTGTGTAGGTATGAATACCTTGTAGAGTAAATATTTTGAAAGACCTAAGCAGTAACTGAGATCACTGAGAGTTTAATTAAAACCAGAACTCCCATCTGCTGTCCAATATGCCTGTGTCAGGCTTTCTTTGGAAGGAGAAAGTATATTTGCATCTGAAGCTTTCTCACAAAATATTTGATCTTAAGTACTTCACTAATAACAAATGTTAATGTCTGCGTATTCTTAATAAAATAACATTCTGAAGTATTAAAGCTTGTATGCAAGACTTAGGTTGACTTCAGAGTTTATAATTCTCAACTCTATGTATTTGGAAAGGTGGTTACTGTGGGGGTTGAAGGAATCACCTTTTTATTCATGTTATGCTGTAGACATTAATAAACCTGATAAAGCAGTATCTGGCTTAGGAGTTTGTTTCAGAAGTCATCTTCTGCAGTAAGTTGTTAAGCTTAAGAACATCTTGTAATAAATCTGCCTCAAGAATACCACGATCTCCTAACCAAAAAGTTCTGTGTAAAAAAGGCCAGACAAACCTCTACCAAGGTCTCTGTCCCAAACCTAATTTCGTAATTTTGAAAACATGCAGGCTTAGTTATTGCTGTATTTTCCTGCTGCTGTTAAACTTTTTTGTTGCATTTTTTTTTTAATAAAAACATTTTAGGGCTGTTTATTGGGCCGTGCTGTGACCTGTAAGCATGCCCGAAGGGTCACCGTTTTCTCTGTGCCTCTGCGGTGGTGTCCCAGTGCTACCTCGGCACGTCCCAGTTCTCGCTGTGTGCCTGGATGTGACATCAGCCCTAAGGCTGCGGTTCCTCGTTCTGTTTGCATTCGAAAGCTATTTCAGGGAACGATAGGTGAGAGATGCCTTTCTGCCTGGTCACTCTGTCTTTACTTATGCTGGGATTTCTGAAAAGTTAGGCAGTAAAGATAAGGTTTATGTCCTTCTGCAGCTATTAAGGCGCTTGCAAGAGCTCCACCTTACTTTGGTTGTTGGAAGTGGGTTTTTGGGGGGGGTATTCGGGCACACCTTTAAACCTCTGGAGAAAGCACTGTGGCTCAGGCTGGGAGCTTCAGGATTACTGACTGCTGGAAGTGGATCCAAGTGAAAGAGGCCATCCAGCGTTTATCTGAAAATTTGAACGTGGCTTGAGTTCAAGTGCACTGGTAAGAAAAGTACTTGTTGTTGCCAGAGCCTGTGAGCGCAAAGGTGGGAAGCTTGAGGACACTGAAGAATGAACTGGTGCATGTTTGCTTTTTTTCCTGAGTTGCAAACACATGATACTGTTAAAATATAGTTGCAAAGCAATTACTAAAAAATTAAATACATAAAACACTTACGTGCTGCTAATGATGGGAAGCTGACAGCGACTTGCCCTGCAGGTTTGCTGTCAGCATCCCGGTGCCGCAGCATTGCTGAGCTCCTGCCCTGCGCTTCCTGCTGCCCGGCCTCCGGCTCAATGGCGGCTTTGTTCGGAAAGAATGCAAGCAAAATCCCTGCTGTCTGAAAAGGGCCAGCTCATCATTTGCAGCTCTGACACGGACTGGAAAATAACTTTTTCTCCTTCCCTCTTGCACTGATGGCATTCTGCCTTTTGCTTTTCAAGAATAATTGGTTTGTGATTTAGCGATAGGAGAGGGATCTTTACAAAACCTTGGCAGGGGCTTGAGGAGGTGTAAGGTGATGCATAACTGGATGCAGTGATTATTAATTCAAAATACTCTGCTCTGCTGTCACAAGTCCTGGGTCTTCATTAATGTATTTCATCTGAGAGCAATGGAAACTCAGAACTGATGAGCAGATAGTTCTGCATTTGCCAGGACCTTCGGGTATGTAGCCTTACACAAATAAAACTGGAATGCTTTGTCAAGAGCAGTAGCAGTAACCGCTGCTGATGCAGAGACTTAAGAGCTTGATTTCAGTGGCCTGGTGCACAAGTCTGACACGTCAGCTTCCAAAACTCTTCCTGGCCTGCCTGTAGCGGTTCGTAGTCCAGGTGCTGTGCGGTGACTGGGCAGAAGTGACTGTCAGTATTTCTGTGATGGCAGATTGTTTGTACATGCCGTGGGATCTGGTAATGGCACTCCTCGGGCCTTGGTACTGCCAGACTAGTAACCGAAAGCATCCCTAAATAGCTTCTCTCTTTTTAAACCCCTGAGTTCAGTTGTTGGTCAGTCCTAGGCCCGTGTGTTGCTCTAAGCAACCAGTACTGGAAATTCCCCGGAGTGAGCCAGAAAGCCTGGGTGATCTGCCCGAGAGGAGACTTCGTTACCAAACTGTGTGAGCTGTACTAAAGCATAACAAACACTTCCAAATTTTTATTTGAAAAAGTGGCTTTATCTTGAAGGTGCAGTAGGCCGGCCATATACATCCAGGTTTTTCTGTGAATTCCCGCTTGCCCTGTTGAAGTTGGTGAGTATCTTATCAACGCTTAATGAGGGAATAGTTTCATGCTCATCTTTAATTCATTAGTTCTGTCATTATCCTCCTGTGATAGCAATATGTCCGTTCTGCATGCCATTCAATTTTTATGCCTGCTACCATCTTAAACTCTTTCCTGAACTGTAACGTTACTGGAAGCTCCCGTACCTGTAATGAGCTTTCTCCGAAGCCTGTTGTTTCTGCTCGTATAACGTAGCTGGAGACTCCTCTGGAAGGGCCTGGAAGTGAGTGGGCATCGCAGCCACGCAAAAGTCTGGTTTTACCAGTCTGCGAAAACTGCCCTGGAAGTAGTTCGAGGCAAATAGTCATTGCTATTTATAGCATTCCTTCTGTTATGAAGGCTGAACTGGTATTACATTGTAATTGGAGTGGAAGCCGACTGGAACATGGAATTAGAGGTTTATTTTATCCCCAAATACTGGAGTTAGCTAAATCCCTCTCAGTGCGGAGAAGAATTAATTTGTTTGGGTAGGTTAATAGCTCAGTTTATCTTAACGCGTGCACAAAGTGGCTGTCAAACATCCTGCTTTGTCTGGGCAGAACCTGAAAGCAAGTGTCACTGTATAAAATACTTTATTTAAGATCTTTTGGCAGGCGCCATGGGCATTTGTTTGATACTGCAGATAGCGTTGCTTGGAGCGCTGCATCACGGCACGCGGCTTGGCTGAACGCGGCGTGGGGGTGGTTAAAGCTGTGGCTAAACTGTACGTGGGGCAGTTTTATATGTTGGCTACTAGTTGTCAGCGGGTTTGTTTTTGAAACCAGATACGTACGATACTAGCTGTATTGCTTCACAAATTTAACTTAACGTGAGTAATGAAGTACTGCTTGGCTAACTGGGATAAAATGGCGTGCTTACCCGAAACTGAAGTGTGCGAGTCCCAGGCTGGCGTTGTAGGACTGGTGAGCAGCTTCTGCCTTTAATCACTGTGCTGCTTTAAATCCCTGGGAGCGGGAGTTTTGCCCCTTTACGCTCCCCTTGATGTTTATGAAAGACCTGCCGAATGTTGCTAGGACCTGCGAGAGGCTCCCCGAGGAACTGCGCTCGGCACTCGTTTGAGGGCTGCTCTGCATTTCCCTTCTTGCTCTGCAGCAGCTGTCCGTCCTGCCCGGGCGTGGGGGGCTCTTCCTGCTCTCCCAGAGAGGCTCCGATATCCTCGCTGTTACCTGGAACTAATTTACTGTGTGATATTTCAGCGTCAAAATGAAGTGCGGTGTGTTGGGGTAAAAGGAGCTGGGCTTGGCAGAGTTTAGAGCAGACTTCCCATGGAGACTCGTTGCGTAACGGTATGTTTCATAAATTCTGCTTAATCTTGGTGTAGAATGACCTTGTGGGTTTTGGAGGGAAGTTTGTGATTGCAGCTGCTGCCTTTTCAAAAGTCTGCATATTAAGCAGATTTTTGGAAAGTACGAAAAATTATCAGCATTGTTTCTCCGATTGGAGTTGAAAGCTCTGAGAAGGCCGCTCGCTCGTCGCGTTCCTGCTCCGCTGGGAGCAGCCCGCGCTGCCGCTTGTTGCGGGCCCCCTGGGGCAGGGGCGGTTCGCCCGAGCCGCGGTCCTCGAGCCTCTTCCGCCATGCAGCAGCCGCGGGGCTCCTCGTGCCGGCCTGCCTTGCGCTGCGGCCGCTTCGGTCCGAGCCGGCCCTTCTGGGAAGAGCGATTGGCTTGTACGCGTTGCAAAAGTGAGGCTTCACCCGCGTCGCGCACAGTGACGTGCGCATTTCCCTGTCTCGGATGGAAACTTCGCAGCAGGTGCGTGCAAGATGGCATTTGCTTGTTCTAGCAAATGTTCTGGGTTGCCTCTAATGGTTCGTAGTTACTCTGTGAAAGTAAAAGGGTCACCTCTTAGCCATCGGTCTTTCCTCTCTTTGCCTTGTAAAAACAGCTCCTGGTTCACAGAAGAAATTCTTGGTTAGCAGGCATATAATGTTACATTTTGTACTGCTGACAACCGTCCCTTGTTTTTATTCTGTCTTCAGGATTATTGATTTCTTATTGTAATTGTCCTCTCTCCGGTGCCTCTCACTCTTGTAAGCAGTAGACAATTTGTGACACCAGAATTCATCTTGAGAATATTAAATACCGGTTTCAGTACTGATCTCAGCTAGTGACCTGTTGTCAGTGTGCCAGTTTCTCCTTTTTTGGGACAGCTGTCCTTCATCTCCTCTTCAGCCGGTCCTGGCAAACCCCCCGGTTACCAAACATCCTTGCAATCCCACTTCAGCTTTTGCCGCGACTTCACTCGTGAGTTATTTCGTGTGAGTTGGTACTGGGCGTAAAACCTTACTCCTGCTCTGTCAAGGCGGTCTCTGCTTGCGCGGAGCTTTGCAGGTCGTGGTTGCGCGCCTGTCGCGCAGCGACTGTGCTTGTGCCAGGCTGGAGACCGGAGCGGGGACGGGCTGGAGGAGCCGCCACGGCGCGGTGCCGCTGGCTGAAGGCTTCGCCGTGCTTAAACCCTTCTGCTTGCCTCGCTGAGGCTGGAGAGCAGCTCTTTGTGAACCATGCGCCTGCGTGTTTATGCAAGGGACGACGTCGGGCGCCTGCTGCTTGTTGCAGCAGCGTGAAAGGCAAGATGACTATTATTAATAGTCCGGGGTCCTGTCACGCGCTCTGGTTTAGGCTCTCCTGCTGGCTGCTCCGAGTTGTGCTAAGCAGGTAACAAGCATTGAGATTTTTGTGGTTAGCGTTATTCTTACAAGTAGGTTTCTTGAACAAGATTAATGGAAGGGAGAACCTCGGGAAAAAAGGCAGGTTTTCTGAGAGGCACTTGCTGAAATGGTGATATCACAAGGGTTAGGCATGAAGGTTTAAAAAGAAAAAAATAATTCCCCACAATATTTCACATGATTTTTCAGCATATGCATAATTATTGCGGCTTAATTATTTTGGGAAAAAATGCTTTTAAAAAAAAACAAGAAGAAAGCTTGCTGTTTTAGTTAGGATTTTAAAACTTATACCCAGACTCCAAAATTTCCTACTTCAGGAAGTTCTCCAAAAAATCGATGTTTTTCTTTCTTAGAAATAAGCGAGAGATGTAAAAGGCCTTGCAAACCAGCTTGTCTTAGAAACGTTACCTGAAGGTGCCCGTTGGCCGGTTGTAGACCCTCTGGGGCCTGGTTGCGTTGGGAGGCACACGCTTGCATCCAGCTTCCCCGGGGATCCTTGGGTTACCTGGCCATTCAGCAAAAGAAGAAGAAAGCTGTTGTTGTGTCTGGAGCCATTCTGAGCTGATGTGGAATTGCTTTTTTGTAAATAAATACCAATTGTTTATTTATGTTTGTTTCTTTTAGGGATAGACTTCAAGATTAAAACTGTTGAGTTACAAGGAAAGAAGATCAAGCTACAGATATGGTGAGTAACAGACCCAAGAAGCTACGTGGTGGCATCCTTCTGGGTGGTTTTTGTCAGCAGCGGGTTTTTGTGACAAGAGTTTGCTCTTTCCGAGATTACGTTCAGGCATCTAATTGTGTTGGTGTTGTGTATTTTCAGAAGTGGTAAAGCTGCCCTGACCTTTTTTCAAGAAATGAGGAAGAGATCTGTGTGTTGCATAGTCGCTGCTACGGGCCTGCTCCTTTGGGCAGGCTGTTGGCAGGACTCCTGTTTGGGAGGACAGGATCCTGGTAGCCTATGATTTAGTGGGAAGTGTTTAAAACTGGAATTTTTAAATTATGAGTTGCCTCAAATCTCGGACTTTAAATTGACTAGTAGCCGTCCTTTGCATCAGCAAGAAAGTGCAGTCCATCTCTGCACTTACTTTAAATTTTTCCATAGTAAACTGGAGAGTTTCTCAGCTGCCTGAAAATGTGGCTGCTGTTCTGTAGCAAAGTCTAGCGTGAAGCAAAACTTGCTCTGCTTTCCTTTAGCTTGTTATGCATGTCTAACTGGAGATTTTTTTCCTCATTTTAATAGCCCTGTGACAAGTCAGGTCTGGAAAGCTAATGGCTTCTCCTAGCCTGTCTTTTTGTTTAAACTCCCTCTTCAGCCGAGTACGTGTATTGCTGATGCGATCTCTAGCTGCACCGAGAGTTCAGAACTTGAATTTGCTCCTTTTGTCCCCCACTAACGAAAAATCTTGTACTGCCTGATGGTGTTGATGTCTGTAGATGCAGAGCTCTCAGCACTCTGCAGGGTGGGCTCCAGGTAGAGGGAAACGCTGTTCTTCCTCTGGCTGAGCAGTCGCTCCAGCGCTCAAAGACTGTGTTGATCTGGAAGGATGATCGTTCAGCCATTCTGAATCCGTCTTGTTACTGCTGCTCGGAGAGTGCACCTTGTCTCTGTCGTTTCTCATATCCCAGTCCTGGCAGCACCTCCTTAGCAGAAATTGGACAACTTAGTTATTTTGTTTTGTATTCTGCAAGGGAAGGAGTTGATTTTGCTGTATAAATGGCGCAGCTGGTCGATAAAGAAGCACTTGGATGGCGAAGCAGCGCTGTGCGTTGGAATGCTTCATCAGGGAGCCACAAAGGGTAACCATCTTCATAAGGGCAACGTTTTAGATGGAGATGTCTGCAGAAGGATGGGTATAGATCAACTGGGAACTGAGAGCAGAGCAGTGAAAAGGAAGGGACTGAGAGCATTAGCTAAAGAGGCATTCAGGTGTAATATAGCTTCATCGATCAACTTGCTGGGCATCTCTCGCTATGATATTAGTTCGTTAGACTGCATTCAGATTTTGTAGCCAGCTCAAAGCAGAACTTCTAGCAGTCATTCTGCATGTCATACTTTTTTACCACAGCAGTCTAGGTGCTGTGAGTTACACAGCTTTGCTGCGGATAGAGCAAAACGTTGGCATGACTTAAAAGGAATTCTTAAATTAAACATTGGAAAAAGTCATCATGAAATGTAAAAACAAAATATGGAATACAGAGGATGTGGAATGTGTATATAGAGAAGCAAACCGTAATGAAGCTGTAAGCACTGTGGTTTTTAGTGGCTTAGAGAAAGGAAAAGAGGGGTTTGGATGAGATGAGTTGTATGAAATTGCAGCCTTTAAATATTGCAAAGATGGGAGGTTGTCTGAATCTACAGAGGCGTGCTTCTTGTTCCTGCTCGTTTAAAACTTCACATTTGAAATGAAACTTGGAAAGCAGAAAATAAAGTTCCTGCAGCAGGCACTCTTGATGCCAAAACAGAACAAACAAGAAGAAACATCTAGCCTCTATCTGAGACACCGTAGTTTCCAAGTTTGCTGTACAAGGAGTTTTGCCCGTCAGTAGACTGGTGGCTAGAACAGCAGTGTGTTTTGGTGAAGACGCTTTGTGCAATGTGTCTGTATTTAACTGCCCCTTCCTGTGTTTAAACTCGCCCTGCGCTTCTAGGAGTTGTGTAACGTATTTCCAGAATTACACTTCACTCCTGCTGCTGTAGTTTAGTAAGCAAGGGGTGCAGTTGGTGGAACCTCCTGCACCAGGTATGATTTATGCAGCATATCCATCCTCAGCATCAGGAGGAGCAATGACCGCTGCTTCGTTTGTGATTTCCCCCCCTCCCCGAGAACTGTCGTCCCATTGTGCGGTTGTGTGTCACTTTGCCCTGTTTCTCGTACGCATGGCCGAGCTGCTTCTGGTTGCTTACAAAGGCAGGATGCTGGGTGCGGTGCCACTGGCCCCACCACGACTGTAAGTCCAGCCGTGGCTCTCCAAAGTGCCACCGTGTCTGATTCCAGCCTTACACGATGCTGTTTTCTTGCTTGCTGGCCACCTGTTTTATTCTTAAGCGTCTTGGGAAGCAAAGGCAGGTTTGTCCTCTCGTTCTGTTTTTCATTGCTACTGTTTTCATCATCATCCTCATCATTAATGGTGCTTATTCAGACTGATACCTAATGTGAGGTTTTTTGGTACTTGATAATTCTCTTTTTTTTTGTTGTTGGAATAGTGATATTGAACAGTTTGCAAAATGGTGATGGTGACAGCATTTTGTACTTTAAAGAACTTGGTATATGTTAGCTGTTTCCCAAATATAAAGGAGTTTCTTTACATAAAGTTGCTCCGTGTTTGCAAAGGCACTGTGTTTGATGAGCCATCACTGGCAAAAGCAAACAGAACAGGGTTTCTACATCAGTGGGAGTGACTGAGTACTTGATCATGTAGCATTAGTTATTTACATAGGTGAAAAGTGTAGTTCTTTTCCCATACAGAAAACAATAGAAATAAGCTGTTCCTCAGTGTAAAGTTACTCTATTGACTTGTCTCTCACTGACGCATGTAATTCTGCATCACCCATGTATTAAATCTTCTGCTGCACTCTGCCTGCCTGCAAAGCTGTATCATTGTGTTTTACTGCCCTGCAATGTCTTCAAAGTCCCTGCCACTTGGAGTACGAGTGACTAGTACTGGCTTTTGTACTCCTTGGAGTGGAGGTGTGGTTCCAACGGGCAATTAGTTTTACGGTAAACAGATAAAAATGGTACTTTCTAATACAGCTCTATTTCTTTTCTACAAGGCAGGACAGATACCTGCCTCGTCTCAAGTATGGAAAATGAGCAGACGTGGCGGTATCTCAGTCATGCCTTGACCTCTGAAATATATATATATAGGAGTAAAGCAAGAGTAGCAAGGTCAGGCTGAGTTAAACCTTGCCAGAGGTGATAAGCAACTTGATACCTCATTGCTATTAAAAGTGAGGTTGCTGTTCAGTAAGGATCAAGCTAGGATTAAAGTGTGTTCACGTTGCTCCAAATGTAAACGTGTCGTTGTTGCAAAACAACATCAAAATGGGGAGGTTGGGACAAGAGGAAGCAGGGAATGGTGGGCTGAGCAGCACGTGGGGATATGTCTGTGTGGTGGGAGCTTTGGGATAGCCTTAGGCTGGGCAAGCCCGGAGGGAGTGCTTGGGCTGCAAGCAAGGAGAATGGGACAGAGCTCTCAGGACTGGCCTTCTGAAGGCATGAGCTTGTTCAGTGCAGATGCTACGGGAGGAGTTGAGGTATGGGAAATGCTGGGTGGTGGCACGTGACAGAAGAATCGAGGTTCTTCTTGGTTAGGCTATTGTGCTACTTGTCTGTTTAGAAATAGTTATCTTAAAGTATATGATACAGTGCCGTATGGAAAGTCACTAGCAGTGGGCCTGGCACAGGATGGGAGTGGAAATACGCTGGGTGGGGTCTGGCAGGTATGACACTGAATGTCTTGAAAAATGTTAATATTCTCAGTAATTATCATAGTACAGAGAAAGGAGGGAAAACAAAACAAAAAAAAAGAGAGCGCACTGCTCCAGGAAAAGATGGTTTTATTGTTGCAGAAGAGATGAAACACTTTTGAGGAATAGAGCAGTGGAGCTAAAAATTCAGCTATTAAAAGTTAATATCACAGTCTCCAGGACTCGGGTAGAATTGCTCTGAAATGGAAACTGCAAGGCTTAGCTGTACTGTAATTCACTAAACTTATTAGCGTAAGGTGGCAATTGAAAAATTAAATGCGATTTTTTTTCTTACAATGGGTGAAGTAGTTTCCAGTGGGCAGGGAAGTGTCACAACCTAACATAATGTACAATTTTGATCAGCATGCCTTAGAGAAAAAGAGGCAAGTAGGATGACAGAGGGATGTAATAGCTGTTTTAAGAAGAAGAACTGGGAAAGATTAGGATTCTTGGGGCTGTGAGAGAAGTGACCACATTTTTAAAATCCTGAGTATGCTGGAAAAGGTAGGTTGAGACTGAGTTAACTTTTACTCCCTTTTCCAAGACAAGAGCATTAGTTTAGCATAAGGCTGGAAGGTGGCATGTGCACAATGTCAGGAAGTGAAGTTAAGTTCTGGAACTCTTCATCACAAGATGTGGGGTTCGCAAGGGAATTCACGAAGGAACAGCTTGCTTTCGGTTGTTAAATACGTAAACGTGATCTCTAGCTCCAGAATTCGTTGAACTATGAAGAGGTGGAAGCTGTGAAACCTCTGGCCTGACCAGCTATGGCATCTATATGCTTGTAAGAACACATACAAGTCAGATCTAGATTTTTCATCCTGGTGAAATGAAGGAAATGAAGGCTGAAGGGAAGCACTGCTCTTATCCAAAAATACATAGAGATGGCAGACGCCAAAGAGAAGGAAGGACTCTTTAAGGTCAAGGACAGTGGAAATCAACGTTGCTGGAAATTCACTAGCAGGAATGAGACTTGGAGAAGATCCTGTTCAGCATGATAGGGATGAGGTAGAGAAAGGAGAATGTGGAGGAAAAAAAAAAAAAAACAGATCCACCAGGTATTTCAGAATAGAACTTGATAAATAAGATCATGATTTACCCTGTTTTGCTGTGGCAGAAGAATTTTGCCTATGAGCCTTCTTTCCAGTTATTCAAGAATATTCTGTGAAAATTGATTGCAGAAAATACAACCACTTTCTGGTCTCTCTGTTCACTGACTCCAGAGTCTGGGAAAACAACTACGAGTTGTAAGAGCTAATCCTAGACATGGAGTTACAGGATGTTGATGTTGGGAGAGTAAACTAAAAAAGCAGCAAACCAAACACCCTGATGCTGACAGTGTGGAATGCTGGAGGGATGAGGTTCAAGACATAACTACAGTATTTAGGTATAGGTTTCTTGGGATTATAAGCGGAGTGGGGTTCTGTGAGCAGTGAATGAGTGATTAGCTTTTACAGGAAATCCCTATTTGCTTTTTCAAGTAAGAGTAGTTAGTAATACCAGGTTTCCTTGAACAGCCACATGGCATATACACCTCTAGTCTGAAACCATCCTAAACTGGTCTTTAAACAAGGACTAACCAAAACATATAGTCTATAGAATAGAATAGCTTCTGCAAAGATCAAGTCCAGCTGTCAGGCTACTTCAGGGCTGACCCAAAGTTCAGACATACCATTAAGAGCGTTACCCACAGAACCGCAGAATCAGCTAGGGTGGCAAAGACCTCTGAGATCATCGAGTCCAACCTGTGACCTAACACCACCCTGTCAACTAGACCATGGCACTAAGTGCCACATCCAGTCTTTTCTTAAACACCTCCAGGGGTGGTGACTCAGCCACCTCCCTGGGCAGCCCATTCCAATGCCCAATCACCCTTTCTGTGAAGAACTTCTTCCCAATGTCCAACCTGAAGCTCCCCTGGCACAGCTTAAGACTGTGTCCTCTTGTCCTATTGCTTGTTGCTTGGGAGAAGAGACCGACCCCCGCCTCCGTACAGCCTCCTTTAAGGCAGTTGGAGAGAGCGGTAAGGTCTCCCCTGAGCCTCCTTTCCTCCAGGCTGAACAACCCCAGCTCGCTCAGCAGCCCCTCACAAGACTTGTTCTCCAGACCCCTCACCAGCTTCGTTGCCCTTCTCTGGACACGCTCCAGCACCTCCATGTCCTTCTTGTAGCGAGGGACCCAAAGCTGAGCACAGGATTCGAGGTGCGGCCTCACCAGAGCCGAGTACAGGGGGACAATCACTCCCCCCGTCCTGCTGGCCACACTGTTGCTGACACAAGCCAGGGTGCTGTTGGCCTTCTTGGCCCCCTGGGCACGCTGCTGGCTGGTGTTCAGCCTGCTGTCAGTCAGCACCCCCAGGTCCCTTTCCGCCGGGCAGCTTTCCAGCCACTCTTCCCCCAGCCCACAGCGCTGCATGGGGTTGTTGTGGCCAAAGTGCAGGAGCCAGCACTTGGCCTTGTTGAACCACGTACCGTTGGATTCAGCCCATCTGTCTAGCCTGTCCAGGTCCCTCTGCAGAGCCCTCCTACCCTCCAGCAGATCAACACTCCCTTCCAACTTGGTGTCATCTGCAAATCTGCTAATGGTAGATTCGATCCCCTCACCCAGATCATCAGTTAAGGTATTCAACAGGACTGGGCCCAACACTGATCCCTGGGGGACACCAGTAGTGACTGGCTGCCAGCTGGATGCACCACCACTCACCATTGGTCGCTGGGCCTGGCCGTCTGGCCAGTTCTTGACCCAGCGAGGAGTGCACCTGCCCAAGCCGTGGGCTGCCACCTTTTCCGGGAGCGTGCTGTGGGAGACAATGTCAAAGGCTTTGCTGAAGTCCAGGTAGACCACATCCACAGCCTTCCCTCATCCACCAGGCGGGTCACCTGGTCGTAACAGGAGATCAGGTTGGTCAGGGAGGACCTGCCCCTCCTAAATCCCTGCTGGCTGGGTCTGATCCCCCGGCCGTCCTGTAGGTGCTGTGTGATCGCACTCGAGCTGATCTGTTCCATGACCTTGCTGGGCACTGAGGTCAGGCTGCCAGGCCTGTAGTTCCCCGGATCCTCCTCCTGGCCCTTCTTACGGCTGGGCATCACACTGGCCAACTTCCAGTCATCTGGGACCTCCCCTGATAGCCAGGACTGATGATAAATGATGGAGAGCGGCTCGGCGAGCTCTTCCTCCAGCTCCCTCATCACCCTAGGATGAATCCCATCTGGTCCCATAGACTTGTGAGCATCCGAGTGGCTCAGCAGGTCACTAACTACTTCCTCCTGGATTACAAGGGGGCTGTTCTGCTCCCAGTCCCTGTCTCCTAGCTCAGGAGGCCATCCAGATGCCTCCTGAGCACGGACAGGCGTGGGACATCAACCTCTCTAGGAAGCCTGTTCCAGTGTCTAACTGCCCTCTTGGTAAACAAATTTTTCCTAATGTCTGGCCTGAACCTCCCCTGGCACAGCTTTGTGCCGTTCCCACGCATCTGTATGGATGGAGCTGTACAAAGAGTTCGTTTTGCAGGGGCTCCTGCGGACTAACAGTTGCCGATTTCTCACCTGTGAATTTGCCTTTTGCCAGCTCTCATGCAGATTGCTTTCCTGGCAGCGTGCAGCATGCGGCGTGTGCTGTCAAGCAGGGCAGGGGATGCTGGGGGCTGAGGCGAGTGACAGGAGGTGCTGGTGGCACGCTGCTGGAGCCTAGCTGCGCCTGGGACGGGCTCGTTTGCAGAACTGCAGCGAGTGTCTGAGCAGGGTTGTTGTACTGCCCTGACTTGCATCACCAAGGCCAGAAAGTTGAGATCTGAAGGGCTGGAACCGCAGAACTTCCAGAGTTGAGTAAGGGAAACGGTTTCTGTTTACAGGGAAGCTCTCTGCAGTGGTGTGTGGAACAGTTGCACATGGTGGTGGTGTGTTAATGTGGAAGCAGTGCGATGACAGTTGCTTCTGTAGAAAAAACATCTTAGAGAACTGAAGACATCTAAATTTTCCTTTTTTCCCCCCCCTACTTGGTTGCTACTCTGATCCTCCTTCCTTTCCATAAAACTTGTGTATCGGTGTACTTTCCTACAGACTTTTTGACTGATTCCAAATTTTAGAAATAGCCCTTATATTTTTAATATGCAATTCTTAATTGTTTAGAAGAGCATAAAGTAAGTTTTTTCCATCAGTGGATCTTCACCGGCAACACATTTATGGCTAGGAAAGTTTCCGCAGAATTTTGTTTTGTTCAGCAACGAGCTTGTTGCAAAAATAACCATCCAGCTTGGAACACCTCTCTTAAGTGAAGGAAATGTGCACCAGCATAGCTAACCGAAATAGTTACATGTGGAAATTCCCAGTTAAACACAGGAATTGGCATATAACAAGGACGGTGGTGTCCAGCCAAAGCTGCAGACGGCTCCACTAGCTAGGGTACGATCAGTCTCATTAATTTTTGCAATTACTCTAGGAACGTCCAAAGGTTAACTCTTGCCGCTGACAGCTTTTGAGACCATTCACCATGTGCATAGCTCAAGGCGGAAGAGCGTATTTTGGCGTTTGTGTGACTTCCTGCAAAACAATTAGATACTTCAGTGATTTTAGATCTCCGTGTAATTTTTTTCTGGCTGAATATCAGTTCAGAAAACCTGAAATTTCCAGTGGTGAAGTCCTACAGATGTCCCTTTGTGAAGGAACGTCTTCACCCAGTTGCTAAAGCTTCCAAAGTGTACCTGGTACCAGCAGTACAGTTTCGTCAATGCAGTATTCTGCTGTGTAGTTTAAAAAATATTGCAAGAAGAAACAGTGGGACAGTAATAAAATTCTTAGGATTATTTTGCTGGAAATTATTTGGCTCGGTACGTTGAAAACCATTATTTCAAGGTGTGGCAACGAGAGGGATCTTTGCAGATCATCAGATACAATCTCTCCTTGTTGCATCCCTGTAAACCTTTTGTAAACAAATCATAGTACATTTTAAGGTTTCTTTAGTCTCTGCTAGGTCAGCTGGAAAGCTGTCCCAGAAATTCCTTTCTCTGTTGGTTAGACTTCTAATATGATGCAGTTTGTGCATACTTCAGTGTTGGCATGAGAATAATTTAAATAGACTTTTCACTTTCCTTGTGCTTCTCTTTTCCCGATTCCCACAGGACAACCTTCTTTGTCTTCATTTTGCAGCTAAACAAACCAAGTTCTCTGTTTCCTCTTGCACAGCAGGGCCTCATTTGCTTTGGCTATCTTTGTAGTCCTTGTCTACATTTATTTTAGCTTGGAGAGCTAGCTAGCTTCCATCTACATCAAGGATTTAATGCACGCCCATCATTTTCAGAGCATATTCTTATATCTTTGAGGTTTGAACAAAAGAATGGAAACCCAGGGCAGTGAACAAGACATGCGGTCTCCGATTGTGTTGTGCCATTTACTCAGGGTGGATTCATCAGTCTTAGACAGTTTGAAAACCATAACTCACTTCCTTTGTTTGCTTCAGTCAGTTCTCTAATCTCACATCCATTAAGAGTTATCTTTGAATAATGAATGGAGAGATCCATTAGGGAGGGGAAAGGGCAAATATAGTACTTAATAAGAAGAAGAAAATCCTGGGTTCTTGACATTTTCCCTCCCCAGCTTACTTTTCATCCATTAGCTCACCTTCAATTGCCAGAAAGAAGTACTGGAGTTAGCTAAGCAAGTTAGTTGTAGGTGTGTAGGACTTGACAAGCAATGAGCAACAACTAAGGGTTGCCAAAGCCAAATTGTGCAAAAGTCAACCTGAATTCTTGCTGTGGCGGTTACTGGCCTTGTCAGTAGGGGAGAAATTACAGACGCAACGTATCTTGATAGTTTTGGTAAGGCTTTTCTGAGACTGTCCTGCTTGATACAAGCAAGTTAGGGGGAAATTAATTAGGTGAAAATGCTATGAAGCGGATACAAAACGAATCAGGAGAGAAAATAAACTGTGTAAGTTAATTCTGTTGAGATGTTCTGCAGCAGTCTGTCCCAAGTTTCATGATAGGCAATGTTTTCTTTAATGGGCTTGATGAAGGAAGAGAGAACACGGTTATTGTGTTAAAGCTAAGCAGGAAAGGGTGACGTTGCGAAGTATAAACAGTGTAGAGGACTGGATTATAATTCAGATTGCTTTTGACTGATTGGAGAAATGTCATTTGAAAAAGCCGCGTGATACTCAGTAGAGACAAGTGCAAAGTTCTGAAGTTCAGGATGTATAATCAATTACTCAGACGTCAGAAAAACCTGCTTAACCATGAGGGAAGGGAGCGGGATGCGTGAATAGACATGCCAAAGTCTTCTAGAAACTTTTCCTGTATGGTGCTGGATTATTGTCCTGGTTTTTGCACCACGGTTAGCCGTGGGTAAATCAGAGGTAGTCCAGAGACGGTAATGGGTGAGGCCGTGTGGTTTAGACCTTTGGCTAGTGAATAAAGTCTAAAGAACTTGGAGTGGCTTGAGAAAATTCAGGGAAGGTGCAAGAGCTGTGTTTGAATACGTAGTTGTGGAAAGAAGGGAAATAAACTCCCGTTACCTATGTAAAGTGTGGCGAGCATTGACAGCCTTAAATTGCGGTAAGGGAAACCTACGTGTGCCAGCAGGAGAAACTTCCAAAGGGGATGGAACGGAAAAGAGAGGGGTTCGTTCGGGCCAGCGGTTGTCAGAGGTGTTCAGCGAAACATCGGGCGTCCTGCCGGGGTGACGCAGGTGTCCCCCTGCAGCCGGGGAACGGAGCGGGTCGCCCCGAGGGCTGCTGCCGCGGGGACAGCAGCGCCGGCCGGGGAGGCGTTCCTGAACAGCGTGGGGCTCGGCTGTAGGACCTGCCCGTATTCTTGTTTCTCTGCTCTTTGCCCTCTTCCTGGTGTTTGTCGTCTTCGAGGAGGAGATAAAAGATGGAGAGCAACCAGCCTCTCAGGCTGCAGTGGTGTGTGCTAGAGCAGAGGTCTGGGGTCCGAGCCAAACAGGGCCGATGCGAGTCTTCAGAAGAAACGTCGCAGAGCATTGGCCCTGCATCTCAGGAACTTTTCCTCCCTAGCTTCTTGGGAACTTGGGGCTTTTGATTTACTCCCCATTTGCCAGCTGATACGTGGCCAGAAATCTGACGTGTCCTTAAACAAATTGACTTTAGCAACTACAGTCGGCATCTGTTGGTTCAACCATGGGTGACACGGCGATGGGGAGAGCGGGTTTTCACCAGGCTGGGTGCCGTGGCATCTGCGTTCTGCCAAGGCATTCGCTGTGACCTCAGAAACAGCTGAAAGGGAAGTGAGTTGAACTAGTTTAACTTGGTGATCTTTTCTGAGGTTACTGGTTTCTGAGCAAGGAAGTGTGTGTCTGTGGGTCAGCTGGGGAGCACTGTGGCTGTCTGAAGGCAGTTAGGCAGCGCATAATTTCAATTTATATCAGTTCACATTTGGAGACACCATTGATTCTAGCTTGTGAAATATTGCCACTGAAAACTCTGTCATCTGTCAGGTTTGTCCTCTGAAAAACACTGTAGAATATGCAGCTAAATCCTAATTCTCAACTTAATGGCATGCAAGTTTCTTTAATCAAATCTCATGCATCGCATCAAAGATTTCAAAATTAGATGGGAAAGTAGATGCCTTCATTAATCCTTCATGATCATTTTTCAGCATCTTCCTTACAGTAATCGACAACATTACAATTGTAGTATGTATCCTAGACTTATTTTTCATACGCTTTGATGTAAAATTTCAGGAATATAAATTTGTAAGATAAAACTTCATAAAACTCACGAGAAAACAAAATTCTTTTCAGCTTTAAGTTTGGGTTCCAGAAAATGTTGCATGATTGTCTTCGTGGCTGCTCAGCAGCTGCTGAAATGGAAGGAGATTTTCTCCAGTGCCATTGACTGAGAAGCTGGGTGAAGTCGTCACTGCTCCCAGTTCCAGTCTGTCCTGAAGTTGAGAGTGGCTCTGCTAACAACCCGCAGCATTTTGGGAATTTCATACAGAAACTGGAGTACTGAACCTGCTGGGTTTGTGCGGTGCCTGCTCAGGCTGCTTGGTGGTTATGGTATTTAACTTAAAATTTGTAGCTGGGGTTTTTAAAATTTGTAGCTGGGGTTTTCAAGTGGCATGTATTTTTATGTTCATTTTGGAAGAACTGGTCAGTAAAAGGAGAGAGTGTTTGGGACGACGCTGTGTCTGGGGTTATTTAGATACTTTAGTGCTGTTGCTCACAGTCCTGTCGAAGCGTTGTTGGAGCATTTCTTGCTCCCACTTGCTGCGTTCCACTGAGGCTCTGGGATGCTGCCCTGAGATGAGAGAACTGGAAATAAAGGTTTCTTCTTCTGGACGGAAGTTTGAAGTTGGCAGTAAAAACACAAAGTTTAAAATTAACAGATTTCTACCATGGCTTGATATTGGGTTTGTTTATTTTGGTAAGATACCAGAAGACCTACTGTGACTTACTGCTTTGCCGTTCAACAGATAACTAAGAAGGCAGAAAATGGAGCTATGCAAACCTGGTTAAGCGGTCCAGTGTCTTTTGTTCATCCCCATCATAGCTGACTCTGAAATGTGTTTTTTAAAAACAATCCCCTTTAAAGTAAAATCCAGAAGAGAAGCTTCAAACCCTCAGTTTCTGTGACTTACTGAAGCTTGCCGTTTTTGTTCTCTGAATGTTCAGCTGCATCTGGGAGGGAATGGGCCTTCTTTGCTGCTGCAGATGCACATCAGAGCCTGTCCTGCCACTCGTTGAAAACACTGCATGTCTGCAAGTGGTGGTGTAGTAAAGTGCGTATTGGGCCACCCACGCTTGTCTAATAGATAAACCCTGTTGGCTTCTTTAGAGCTTGCTTCTGATACGTACTCTTAACTGTTTTTCACAGGGACACAGCGGGGCAGGAACGATTTCACACCATCACCACCTCCTATTACAGAGGTGCCATGGGAATCATGCTAGTGTATGACATCACCAATGCCAAGAGCTTTGAAAACATCAGCAAGTGGCTCAGAAACATAGACGAGGTGAGTAACGTCTAAGATCCCAGAACTGAGCTGTTTGTTTTGACCTGCAGAGCATGTGATGAGTCCCATAGATGCCAGCTTCTGGGAGAGCAACTTCTGCTTCTATGCTGGCGCGACATGCGGTGTGTAACTCAACAGGGGTTTGGGTGCTGTTCTTAACCTGGCCCATCTCCTGCGTTCCTGCACTCAACTCCCTTCAGTGGCATGGAGGGTTGCACCACTACCCGGGGGCTAGTGGTGTCCTGAAATGTCCAATTCATGCATCAACAAACTTTGTTTCTGTGCTGGAGAACACTTACAGGTAAGGAATACATCTTTTGGTAACTGGGAATTGCTGTTTTCAGGAGGATCTGCCACCACAAGGTGGTGTGCGAAGGAACAACGCTAAGCTGTAAGCTGTAGAGTAGCTATAGAATATATCACCTCTATTACCAACCTGTTTTGTTAGACTGACTGCATAGTCCTCAAAGGTAGTGAAATATGATCACCTCCGCTCCCTCAAAACTGGTGATGATGATATATTTGCAGGTTTATTGTTGCTGTTGCAGGTAGTATTGCAAACTGCTCTTGTTGAATGTTAGCAAATTACTCAAACCTGTGTAGCCAATTTTTGTTTTTGTTGGAGGAGTATCAAACAAGGCAAAATGTTTTTACTTCATTTTACCACACAAAGCTGATAAAATTTCAAGTGAAGCAGAAGAAACTGATGTGGAAGCATTCAGTGCCTGGATCCCTAAGAGTTTGTTCTGAGGGAGTTCTGAAATGTTTGAGAGCAGCGCGACTGTTAGTTTTTTACTTCTGTTATGATCTCAAATGGAATAAATGTTTGGGTTTCCAGCTTCATTATTTTCCTAGAAAGCACGAGGACAGCCCTGTACAACTGAGTATCAGCAGATGGGTGCTGTCAGGCACTGCTACTTGAAGCACTGAGGCTGGTGAAAGATTCTTACAGAGCAAAAATGTTATGTCGGGATGGTAATTTTCCTAGCAGAGAAATGGGAAACTGTACTGTCTATGGAAAGGCATAGAATGAGGTGGGTACGGAAGTAAGAGGCAGGGAAAGAGTGGGGAAGGACAGGAAGAGACTCAGCAATGAGCCGAATGTAAACTTGAAACCAAGGCCTTTAGATTCTGCAGTTGCTTTGTTTAAAAAACTTAGTATCCAGGAAATTGAGTAACGAATGTCATTCGTGCCATTCTGTCTGAGATTGTGAGTTGTTTTGCTGACCTCATGTTTTCAGATCTGTGTTGCACAAACCTCTGCAGCTGATTTCAGGTGCACTGTGAAGGCTGCACCTGGAACTCTTGAGGTTCCAGCTCCAGCATTCAGGCTTTTCACTAAAACGTGATAGGTGCTGTCCCCTCATTTACCAGTTTATTGCAAATGATAGTTGCAAATGAAGGAGTTAAGTGCTTCTGTTTTACAAGGACTTAATATTGTCAAGGATATTCTCTCAATAATGAGAATTTTCAGTAAGAAAACTGGTGTTCTGAATTGCAATTCAGTGCGAACAGGCTCTTCTACAAGATACATAAGCCCTGATTTCAAAATAATCAGGAAAGCTAGAGATGTGTAACAGTGTTACACCTTCATCCTTACTAAATAATTATTTAAAGGTCACAAATTCTGCAGAGGTAAACCACGCCACTTTTTGCTTTGGGCTAGTAGGAATTAGTTGAGTTGTTCAGGTGCTCACTTGTATACATGGGGGCTGGCTGTATTTGAGAGATGTCTGCTGCTGCGTAAGCAGTTTCTGTGTGCATGACAAATCAACATTTTTGGTGTCTTACACTAAAACACACCGTGTCCTTGCCATCTGGTTGCTCTTCCTCCTTATGACCTGAAGGAAAAAACTGGGGGTGATTCTCCTGAGGAATGTGAAGTGGGTTATTGCTATAAGCAGGAGTATTGGATACATGAATCTCTTGCCTCTGTAGTTCTGTTAGTAATTCTGCTGTAAAGTAACATTAAGACTGTTGGAGTGAAAGTAAATTCAGATTAGACTTTCCAAGAAGCTTCTCGTGTCAGGCTTCAAAGTGCTTGTTATCCACTTAAGTGATGCTTTGTGCTGTGGCTGCTGGAACTTCTCTGCTAGTCTGATGGCTATCCTTGGCATATTCTCTCCTTATTATGATGGATATTGGCAGTATTTCAATAACTGAACAGCAGAGGTATTTTTGCTCATACAGCATCCCTGGAGAAACCGTTGGCGTTATGTTTTGCCTTACAAGGCTGATTCCATGTGTATGGGGTCCTGCTTTTCGCTGCATCGTGAGCATTAGCATGGTGCTCACTTCAGTTTTCCCTTTGTGATGTACTGTTTTACGTGCGCTTGGTATAGAGTCAGTGCCGTTTCACTGCATGAGTTTGTCAACTTCTGTGTGAAGTACTTAGCAGACAGAGCTAAAGCACAAAGCTGACATGCGGTCTTGCTCTGATGATAGCAGCATGATGCTAGAGAACTGTAATTTCCCTTTGTTATTTAACCCAGTAACTCCTCAAAAAAAAAAAAAAAGGCAAAAGGGTGGTTTTTTTGTTTTTTATTTTTTTTCCCCAGAACTTTCCTAACTGGTTGATTGGCTTTGCAGTGGTTGAAAGCACTGTTGCAGTTGCTAGGGAGACTTGTACCTGTCTACAGTAAAACTATGCAGAGGATCCTTTAAACACCAGCAAAGTAATAGTGTCAGCTGGAGCCACTGCAGTGCATGGAGCTTGATTGTTGGCAGCTGTAGTTTTGGGATTCGTTTGGTCCTACAATGTTTTGGTCTTTGTAGCATCGTTTCTGTAAATGTGCATGTCTAGCACATGTAAAACCTAACACCTCTAAGTGCCAGGCAGGAAGCTGATTCTCTTCCCACATCACTGAATGCAGCCCAACCAAGACTTGATAGGCTAGTATTGGTAACTGGAAGAATCTGTGTTGGAAAACAGCACTTGGTCCTTTTCAGAAAGGAAGACTTCACACTTAGACTACACAAATAAAAAGGAAGAGGAAAAATAACTGACATTGGGATGGTGGTAGTCCTGTCTCAATGCTGTTGTCGCTGTCTCATTCCACTTCCCGGATATATGTGCTCTTTAGTCTAAGGATAGGGTCTGAAGAATGATTTTTAGCAGACTTTGTTAGGACTCAGGAAAGCGTAGGTCAGCTAGACCTGTAAGGGTTAGCCTGGACTTCAAACAGGGTGGAAATACAAAAGTACAGTAGATATTTGTGCTTGTTGGGGGAGAAGTGTAAACCTGTCTGTTATCTCATTTTAGCATGCCAATGAAGATGTGGAGAGGATGCTGTTAGGAAACAAGTGTGACATGGAAGATAAAAGGGTTGTTCCTAAAGCAAAAGGTGAACAGGTAGGTGTTGGACAAAAACTTGCTTGTCCAAGTAAGCAAATCAGTGCCAAGACTTCCGCCACTGCAAGGTGGTTCAGATACCACGGTGGGCTATGCCAGGGAGCAAACAAGATGGCTGGATTTGCTGATGGTTTTTAAGTGTAAGGAATGTTTTCTCAGAAGTTGCATTGTGAACAACTGCCATGAATGGAATGCGTTCAGCTGCAGTTTCTTCTTTTTTGGATAGCTAAAATTCTGCAAGCATCCTTTGTTAAGTTACTTGTCATGTGACCGGTTTGTATGGTATCTGTCCTTTTATGTTCAGGCATCGACTTGTAATTTGATACACTTTAATTGCTGTTTCTGATTTGTTAAATTCCAAATCTTCTTTTGTGACACTTTGCCTAGCTAGTACTTCTTCTGTCTGCTAGGCGGAAAGAATATTACATGCTTATAAATGTTACTAATCCCAAAGTTATAGCAGCACCAATGGAATAAATAACTCTACAGTACTGCTAACCTTCTTTTTTTCTTTTTTTGGTTTAGATTGCTAGGGAGCATGGTATTAGGTTTTTCGAAACTAGTGCAAAAGCAAATATAAACATTGAGAAGGCATTCCTCACATTAGCAGAAGACATTCTTCGAAAGGTAGGTGAAAAAAAGTCCTAAAATGTCAGCTCCTGTTGCTTTTGATGTTTACCTGAATTGTTGCGGCTTGGTATGCTAAGGCAAACAAGTCCCCGAAGGAGGACTGTTGTACATCTAAAGCTTGTAGGCTTCTAAAGCTTGTTTGATGTTTCATTATTGTACAGGTACTATCTAGAGGGAGTAGTATACATCAAAGAGCCAAGGAATCTAAACTCCTTGTTGTTCGGCCCTTAAACTCAGCTGTATCACACATGTGCTTGGAGCTAAAACATTTGAATTAATTTGGAAGAAAATTGTCCTTTTGCTGCCACCTTCATTCTGTCCTACTTTGTGGAGAGGGAACGTGAGTGTTTATCACTTCCTGTCTCAGATGCCTGAAGTTATTTTTAAGCCTGAGGAGACCCAAGTCACTGGAACTCATATGGATGAACCCTGGTGTTGCTTTCCTGTTTTGACTGTCTTTCCAGTCTCTGCGAGGTGGGCCACAGGGCATCCTCAGATTTCTCTTCTGACTAGACTGTGTCCCCCTGTAAAACTACAACCAGAGGATTTTACAACTTGCAGCGACAGAGAATCTGTTGGAGCCTCGATAAACTCTTCTAGTGGCTACACTTTGAAACCTGCTGTTTAAAGCATGAACCTCATTTCTAGTGTGCCAGAATATACTTCACTATGTAGTTGTTGAATCGTGTGGGGACCTTTTTCCTCAAATAAAGGAATCCTCTGTCTTTTCCCCTTTCTGCCCTGCCACATTAGCGTTTGCCTTTTTTTCAGTTATGCCTTTATCTATTTCTGTCAGTACACAATATTGTCTAAAAGCTGTTAAGTGTCTGCCAGGAAGAGTTTAGATGTGGTTGGCAGGACAGGTGGACTAGACATGTCACTTCCTGCCTTGTTTCAGTGATTAGCCCTCCGAGCCTCTGCATTTCATTGGAAGTCCTGATTGGAAGGTTAAATTGCAGCTGAGAGAAGAACATGGATAACCAGGGCTTCCTGGTGGTTGGTTCTCCCTCCTGAAATGTACAGCATACCATAAAGAGGGCTGTCTTTCCTGAATCGTTTTCCCAAATCTTTGTATGCCCAGAGCTACAAGATGCTGCTGTACTTGTATCCCTGCTATCTTCCACAAGTCAAAAATGCATCGGCTTCCAGTAGCTGCCACTGTTTTGTTGCTGGATTGAGCTGAGCTGGATACACAAGTGGCTCCAGGGCTGATTTTCAGTTTGTGTTCTCCCATAGCCAAGGACTTGATTAAACCCTTCCTGCTTATGATCAGGTCATGTCTCCAGCACTGAAACTCTGTGGAGCTCGAGAGGCATGGGTTGGCCAACTCCAGCGTATGTGTTTTGTTCCTACGTGTTTACGTATTTTTTCTGTGCTCCAACTTAGCAGTAGGGACAGTGCTATCTGCAACCGCATGAATGCTATCAATAATGTCGTCTGAGTTAATTGGTTGGAAGTTTAGTGCAAGGTCACTGCTGAATCTTTTCTCAACCCTTTTGTATACACATCCGCTCAACAGTGCCTTGGTTGCAGCTGTAGTTCTGTTTCTTAATCACTTCTTGACAAGCTCTGTGTGAGAAAGTGACCGAAAATCATTGCCCTGTGGTGAACAGGAGGCTAGCCTAACAGGTCCTGCTGAGCCTCCTGACCTTTAGGTTTTTACTTTGAGACTCAGTGCATTTATCTGAAGAATGGGGCAGCGTGGGGGACGACTTGCTGTTGCAAGGCTGTGAAGTAGAGAATGAGAAAAGGGATGTAGGAACTAAACTGCTGTGTTGTCATGAATGTTTAGATGAGTTCTAAACAGCTGAAAATTGATGTTACCATCTGATCAAAACCACTAGACTTTACATCCCATGATGCAGACGAGTCTGTTTTGTGCACTGCCTCGGAAAATGGTGTCCTGATTACCTGGAAGGCAGATGCTTTTGAACAGCCCTTTTTAATCCATAAATTACTCTGTTGTTTTAAAGGTCATTAGTTCACATAATTTAACTTCAGCGTGTGTTATTTGTACGCTCATCTACTCCACCGAAATCCAAGTGTCAGTTCTAAAAGCAGGATCTGGAAATACTTCTTGTTTACTTTGGAGTGGTCCTAGTTTGAAAGCTTTTCCCAGGTTTCCAATCGTTGTTGACTTGAAACAGCAAAAACCCTTAAACTGATCTCGCACGCTTTTGTTGGCGAGGGGAGGAGGATTCCCTACCTTTCTGTAAGCTTTGTCCGTAGGTTGTGTGGGATATTGTTTGGTGATGTCAGTCTTTTTGTAAGCCTCTGCCTCTTCAGCTCTGAATACTTTTATTTCAGAATGTCTCAAGAGTCATCTAACCTTGTCGCTTGTTTCGTTGCAGACCCCTGTAAAAGAGCCCAACAGTGAAAATGTAGATATCAGCAGCGGAGGTGGGGTGACAGGCTGGAAGAGCAAGTGTTGCTGAACGTTCTCCTATATCACCAATCGCCATCCACCGCCCCTTTTTTCTCGCTGCAAAACAAACCACTCTGCCCGTTTTTAACCTTAAACCAATGTTTTGTTCCTCATCTTAACAAGCTCCCGTCTCCCTTTGTTTTTCTGTTTAGGACAGCTTGCGTACTATAATTTCCTCAACATGTATAGGAAAATCATCCCCGTGACTTCATTTTTTAATGTACCTGCTCAACTTACCACTACGTTTTGGTTGTATTATAGTCCCGTTCCTCCTGACATTAAAACATATAGCAATCATATTCAACTCTATTCTGCAAATTGTATAAGAATAAAAGTTAGAATTAACAATTTATTTTGTACAACAGTGGAATTTTCTGTCATGGATAATGTGCTTGAGTCACCATATTCTCTAGAAGCATCAGCAGAAGAGCCAGGAAAACTCATTTTCGCCTTGAGTATGTGAATGGGGTTTATTTTGTCCTGTGCCTTATGTGGAAAGGAACTTTTATTTTCACTTTTGTTTCTCTTCTGGTGGAAGCATGTGCAGGAGACATACCATCCATACTTGACCATTTTAAAATACCGAACTCTTTTGTGATTGCTTTCTGTAATTGTTGGTGTAATGCATCGAGGACAAAGGGTGGTGCAAAATTACATTTAATCTGCTGTGTCTCCTTTTTGGTGATCTACCCATTCGGAACTGTTCCTGCTGCCATTTTTTTTCTCACTCGCAGCTCTTTCCTTTTGCCTGCATGCTGCTTTTATTTGCTTTTCTTCATGGTGTGATGTGTTAATTAAAAGGATGGCAACCTGGTATGTTTGCCAAAAATTTAATACAAAGCACTGATTTAGCTTTCAAGGTAAAATGTTGACGATACCTACTAATTTCCCTCTAGCCAATGTCAGTTCACTAGTATATCTTCTCTCCTCCTGCATAGCCGTTGGGTTTTATGATATGGAAGAGTTATTTGCATGCACTAGTTTTCTATGGAGGGTGATGTGGTTGTCTACTTTGTGTATGAATATAACATGCAGTTCCCAAACTGACAGCAGTTAACATGAACTTTTAAGTTCTCTCTCACTGTTAGCCGCTCCAACAAGTTGTTCGGTAGCCTAGCAAGAGGCTAAGTAAAACTAGATTAAAAAAAAAAAAAAAAGGAAGAAAAAAGTCGGCAGTTTAATTTATTACCTCCCTGAAAACTTTCCACTTCCCAATGCTACAAGCTCCGAGTCATTCGCGCTGCGGTCAGTCTTGGCTCGCTCCCGTCCCGCAGGCGCACAGGGCACGGGCTCGTGCTGCGGGCTGGGGAGGGCGCGCGGGCTGTGCCGCCGCGTCCCCGCCTGGCACCCGCGCTCACGCAGCGCGGTGGCTTCGGTTTTGAAAGAAAGGGGGTTACTGCCTGCCAGCCTGACGCTGTAGACCGCTCCCGCTGAACTGGATGTTCAGGCTGCAGGAGCAGTCGTGCGTTCACTTGCCTTGCAATTAAAACACCGCGTAGGAGAGAGAGCGAGCTGATCCAGCCAAGGACAAAAAGATGTTTCAAGCAGATGCTTCCCCCGAGCCTCGCGTTCTTCTTTGAAGCTGGACAAGCTCGCGCCTCACTCTTGTCCGCTTGGGTTTTGGACTTTCTCCAGTAAACAAAGTAGTTAACTAATGCTGATTTAATTTTAATGAAATGACAGTGTTTTAACATTGAGATTCTAGTTTTGAACCGCTTCCCGTGTAGTAACTCGCCCACCGTGTCTCCCTTTTCCCCTGTGTTTCGGCATTTTGTCTCTGTGCGTGTTAGCCCTTCCCAGCTGAGTGGCTGTTGGGTCAGGCCGGCCCCGGGACCCTCGTGGGCAGCCGGGCGCAGTTTGGTTCCTCGCGCTACGCCCGGTGGTCAGTGTTGTAAATAGAGTACGGCTACCGCCTGGTTAAACTGCACTTTCGAACATTATCAAAAAGGGAAAATGGAGAAATAGACTTTTTTTTTTGTATAATCTTCAGTTTAAACGTGAGCTTTTTATTTGCCCCTGGGGGCTTGGCTCCGCCTGTGTAAGTCGGCCGGGCTCCTGTGTAGCCGCTGTGCTCACTGCACCCGGCCGTCAGAGAACAGCCCACTCCCTGGTACCGCTAGCTGCACCGCCCGTCTCCTTACCGAGTCAAAAAACTGAAATACTTCTAGATGGTCTACTTCTGTTCGTATAAAAACATGAGTTCTAACCATGTGGCTTGGCTTTGTTTTGTTTTGTGGAGTGCAAGGCCCAGCTGGGGAGGAGTGAGCAGCAAGAGTCAATTCAGATGATAAAAAGTAGTAATAATCATGTTGGAGGAATTCGCAGTAACTTTGTTTCTGCCAGTATCTAAATTTACCGCTCGCTAGCGAACTAACTGCTTGTGAAACCTGTACTCGGAAGACCCCCCCGGCCCTGGGTGGGGATTAAAGCCTACGCCTGCCTGGAAAGCGACCCGAAAGCCGCTCGAGCCGCCCGGGTGCTGCCGCGCTGGAAACCCCAGTGCTACCTTTTGTCATGGCAAAAATGTAACTTAATTAAATTGGTAATGATGAACTAAAACCCGAAGTCGGATCTATTGTATAAGCGTGGTAACCGTTTTGTATCTAGCGCTTCGGTGTAGCTGGGGCGGCGCGGGGCGGCGCGGGCCGAGGCGAGAGCCGCGCTTCGTACGACAGGACTTGGATGGTGGAAAAACAGCATCGACTTCAGGTCTAGGATTAATTCCCATGCCTACAATTTTTTACTTAATCTTTTAATATTTTTGCTACTCCACTCTGGCTTTTTATTTAAAACACATTCTTTTGTACCACTTACTGTATCAAATTGTATAAAAGATCACTGTCCCATTCTTGGTCATACCAAGAGCAAATAAAAGCTTTTATAAACTTGCACTGGTTACTTCCTGGGCCCCCTTACCGGCGCCTTCCCTCCTCCGGCCGCTCCGCGTCCCACCCGGGGCGCAGGGCCGCCCGCTCCGCGGCGTTGGGCGAGGGCGGCTGCGCAGCCGGCGTTGGCTGCGGCTGCTCGGCCGCGTTAATAAAACGTTCAGCGCTGGTCCGTGCTTTAAGAAGCGGAGTTTTGATACAGCTGTTGGTGCTCCATACGGGGAAGCTTCAGACCGTTACTTCCCGAGCCAGGGCAAGGCGGCTGCGTGCTGCCGGGAGCGGGCTGGTGGGGCTGCAACGCGGAGCCCGGGGGCAAGCCGGGCACTCGGGGCGAGACTGCGAGGCCGCCGGCTGCTCGGCGCGGCGGAGGCCAGCTCTTGCGAGCGCTTTGAACGAGAGCAGCGTCCCCCGGGCGCCTGCCGCTGGTGGCGTGGGGGCCGGCACGGGCCTGTTTGCCACCTTTGGAGGAGCCGCATGTGCTTGGCGTGAGCCGCTTGCTGCAGCTTCGTGCTCCACGTCACCGCCTCTGCAAACCGATGTCCCCGGTCCTGGCTGGAGGCAGCCCCGGGGCCAGGTGGCCGCGCTTGGCGTTTGCCAGTCCAGTAGACATCAGCTCCGTGTCCCATGAGCTGCAGGGAGGGGGTGCCCCGAGCCTCCTGCAGGCTTTGGACCGTGCCCGGGTTGGGGACATCACCTGCCCCTGTCCCCGTGGCACAGCGGGGCCATGCTCGGCCTTGTTTCCTCCTGCTGCCCTGGTGTCAGTAGCCGGCAAAGGGGTTTTGCGTTGCTGCCGAAGCCGTCACAGCCGGGGTGCAGCCCCGGGTGCCCGTCGGTGTCACTGTGGCCATGCCACCCATGGGAGGTGGCAGCGATGGATTATGCGAGGATTCCCTGGGCAGGCTCAGGCAGAGGCTGCCCACGGGGGACCCGGCAGAGAGCTTCCCCCCGACACAGCGTCCGGCGGCTCGTGGGGTCCCAGCTGGAGGGGTCATTCCCAGCCATGAGCTTTCGCTTTCCTCCTCCCACTGCTGTCGTCCCTGCTCCATCCCTGCTTTGTCCCCGTCCCTGCCCTGTCCCCATCCCTGCTCCATCCCTGCTTTGTCCCCATCCCTGCCCTGTCCCCATCCCTGCTCCATCCCTGCTTTGTCCCCATCCCTGCCCTGTCCCCATCCCTGCTCCATCCCTGCTTTGTCCCCATCCCTGCCCTGTCCCCATCTCTGCTCCATGCCTCCTCCAGCTCCATCCCTGCTTGTTACAGCAAATTTGGAGTTTGTCCAAGCGAGTTTGTCTTGTTTGTCATGGAGGACCCTGCTCTTGCTCTGACGGTGCCTTTGCCCCCCCCTGCACTAATCCGCACCCATCGCCCTGGGGCTCCAGCAGCTTTCCCCAGGGGTGCTGGGTGGGGACAGCTGGTGGCAGAGCCAGCGTGCGGTGGCAGGGCCACAGTGCTGGGCACCGACCCCTCCGTGCTCGCTGCTTCCTCTGCTCCTCTGGACGCCCCCCCCACCAAATCCCCAAGGGTCGTGGCTGGGGTGTGGCACCTCTGAGCCCAGAGGTGCTGTAAAATCCCCCCCGGCCATGAGGGAGGGTCCCCTGGTGTCCCCAGCTGGGGGTGGCCATGAGCCCCCCAGGGCCACAGGGTCCCCACTTGGTGTGACGATGCCACTTGCGCCACGTGTCCCCTGCGCTCGGGGCCCACTGTGGGGGGGCCAGGGGCATTTGGCCATATTCGTGTGACTTTTGGGGTCCTCTGAAGCATCCCCGCCCAGACTCGGGAGGATGCAGCCCCCACCCCTGCCCCCTAAAAGCTGCATTGTGGGGGCCCCATCCCTGGCAG
>VXAL01013851.1:5951-32740 GCA_013399475.1 Chauna torquata
TTACCTAAACAGTACAATTTCCTTCCTCCCAATCTCTAAATTGAAGGGACAGAGACTGTTGAAAAGGAAAGATCTGTAGGCAGGTCAGCGGCAGATCTGCATCATGGGAAATGATGTGCACATTGCTCTTTTCCTACAACAGCACAGAAGACAGTAATGGACCTGGACTGTATTTCTTACCTGCCAGGGAACCTAAGTTGTATACCTAAGCGAGAGTAATTGTGGACACACTAGGTCAACACCTGCCTATATCCAAGTGTGGAAACCATATTGCTTCTGTCTTTCAGTAGCCCAAAAGCTGTCAACGAATCATTCCATAGTTTCTGCTCTGCAGGAGAGTGACTTAACCCACTGTGTATATCTGAAGAGAGAGCTCACATATGGCTACGAAGAGATAGATACCCATACTCCTCAGTTCCCAGCTAATACAGGATGAAAGGGCAGTAGCAACTGTACAACTGATGCTGAACCCGTAGAAACTAGTATAAAAGTAACACCTGAAAATCTATAGGCTTCAGCATATATTAGATTTGAGAGAGGTGGGAGAGGCCTGGGCCTGAAATGCTACGCTTCTCTAAAAGCCTAAGAAGTATAAACCTGTCACTCCCAAGGGAGAGATTCCATCAGAATGATTTAGAGGGCAGTGCAAGGGGCAGTCAATTTGGAAAGCAACTCAGAAGTACATAGAATAAAATCCTGCTTTCTTAGTGCTCCAGCATAAATTTAGCCAACAAATGCAAAATGGCTGATTTTTGAAGCTAGTGTTCTTCGTGGGTAAAATACATTAGAATTTATTCTAACCCCAAGCTGAAGCCAGGTTCATTAGACCTGTCAAATCTTCCCCATGCTATGTTGCTTGGAATTTAGGGCACAATTCAAACTTTTGCCATGTTCTTTGCAACAGTAATGTGCAGGCAGCCTGTGCCTGGAGAGACTCTGCTGGGATGCCTAACAGAAAAGCAGTGAAATTACTCCAGTCAACATGATTGTAGTTCTTCTCTCAGCTGGGTGCCTACAGAACTGCTCCATTTGCTGGATAAATCCAATGTTACTCTTGGACCTGTACCTTACTAAACATTAGAAAATAAGAATGGAATTTGGATAAATCACTGGGATTAAGAGAAACATAAAATAAAACCTCTAGTCAAACCAAACTCTCTTGTAAAAAAATGCTAGATATTCAATTTGGATGTTTCATGCCATTCATATATATGTTTATTGAACAAGAGGAAAAGAGCTAGGTTTTAGTATGATTGTAGGTATTTTAAAAAGCAACAAGAGAAGCAAAGCCTTTCTGGAGTAGAACAGACTGAGTAGAAAAATTACAAGATATATTGATATTCAGCTGGATCAGAGGTTTGCTCAAAAATTTTATTCTTCATGGCTTGGAATGGTACTCTAAAGGTGGTTAAAAAGAAAGAACTTAGCAAATAAGACTGCCAGAAGAATGAAAAAGGTGGTATCTTGGAATTGCTAAAATAATTCTGGTTCAAAGCTGTGCAGTACCTGACAGCTCAGGGGAATTTCTTGTTTTGAATAACTAGCTTTATTTTTCTGTAGTGGAGTAGTCCTTGAACAGCCTACAGAAGATATATTAATATTTTCAAGACACTTCAAGAATTCTTCAAGACAAACTTGTTGGATGTCCACTGTCTTGTTTATAAGACTAAAGGCTTTTAATACCCAAAGCTGATATTGAATTAACTACAATAAAATCTTATTACTCTCAGTATACATGTATACAACTGACATAAATAGCTTTATTCCAATGAGTTCTGTAGAGCTCTATAGTTCAACTGACACAGGTTGAGTTGAACTCGATTTAAGGTGGGTTTTGTTCCTACACTTTGAAAACTGGATGAACACAAAAGTTATATGTATTATTAAGATTACTAATAGCATGGAAGAGAGAGGGGAAGAGAGAGGGGAAGAGAGAGGGGAAGAGAGAGGGGAAGAGAGAGGGGATACAATTTTCTTCCAAGGATTTCATTTGTCTTTACAGGTGTTAGTAACAACTTATCAATACCTTTTTTGAAAAGATAAGGTTTTCTGGGAAAGATGACCAAGACCAAGAGAACAGTGATTTTCTCTTTTCCAGACACTACAATTGCCTTTGCTACTTAGAAATATTTGAGTAGGATCACGTTCTTTTTCCCTTGAATCTTTCCTGAAACATGTAATTGCGCACTTTGAAAATTTTCAATTTAGTTAGACAATTTTTAGTGTAGCCTAAAGACTAGAGTTAATGCATGTCTTGTCAATCTTCTGGTGAAGAGTTTTGTATAGATTAGATAGATAGATAAAGTAGACTGTCACTACAGTTTCATTTTATTTGATGTCTGGGTATTCAAACACCTGCATCAAATGTTCCAGGCACAAGTCCTGACGGCCATCCTCATACCCTGCATTATCTTTTCCACCTCCTCCCTCCACAAGTGTGACCACACAGAATTTAAAAAAGAAAAAACAACAACAACAACAAAACCTTCTGCAGGCCAAATCCAACTTTCCTAATTGTTTCAGACCCTGTACTTTGCCCGTTGATTCTAAATCCTGCTTAGTTTGCCAGTTCTTCATATTCATCTCAGGCAGAGATCTCATTCTGCCAGTACATGCTTTACTTAGCTAATTACCTGGAATGACTTCAGGCTCCTAAAAATTAGTTGCCTCTTTAAGAAGAGCTGTTTGCTGAGAGGCTACAGCACCACACATACACACAGTTCTCAACT
Organism: Chauna torquata; assembly: GCA_013399475.1. Classification (NCBI taxonomy): domain Eukaryota; kingdom Metazoa; phylum Chordata; class Aves; order Anseriformes; family Anhimidae; genus Chauna; species Chauna torquata. The sequence continues at coordinate 8,681 of VXAL01013851.1, forward strand.
TTTCCTGAAAACTTCTCCATCTGGCAATCTTCTCCTTCTGGGATGATAGTCTAGTCAGATTATTACCAACAATTTACCATCTGCTTTTGCATTACAGATGTGCAAGACCTCAGACTCTGGGTTAAGATAGTCAGTATCAATGTAACCTAACCAGTCCTGTTGAACTGCAGTTCAACAAAACAGTGATTTTTTTTTTCCTGCCTTTTCCTTGCAGTTTTATGATGGTACCACTTATATTTTGCATGATTAGTAATATCTATATGAAACTATGTCAATCTTCAAATGTTATAAAGCTGATAGCATCCAAAAAAGTAGTAATGTGTTGATTCTATTCTTGAATAGATTTCTTCTTGAATTCTATTCAAGAAGAATTCTTCTTCTGTTAATTCTATATATTTTTTTCTCCTACTGTTAATAGATATTGGCATCTAGTTTATGTACATTCCACAGTATTCACTTACATAAAAGCTGGTTGATAGCAACAAAAAGCTCCATTAATATTCTATATAAAGCTTGATAGTGAATAGAATTTAACTCAAATACCTGATAAGGAAGTCTTGTGATTTCTTAGGTCACAAGTTTATTGTGAGGCTAAAACCAAAGTGTTCAGTCAGTCAACAAGAGCAAGAAAAAACAACCAAGACAGAAGTGCATCAACCCTATACAAAAAACAGTAAGACAGTAATGTACTCACATTACAGCCATCAAGTAAACACACTTGACTGTCTTGCATATGTAAAGTATTACAGGCAGTTCTTATTTTCTTGTATCTAAAGGAGTCTAAATTTTTCTCAGTAAACCATTTAATTCCCATACACCTTGTCAGACATTTTATAAGGTATTAACACACACTTCCTTTAACTAAGTCTGACTACTGTTAATGTGCAACTCCTCAAAGGCTTTAACTACTCCTGCTTTTGGAAGTAATATAATGTTAAGTAAACATAATTACTACACAAAGAAGAAAATGTAAATTACATGAAAATATTTCAGATGTGTTAATAATGAAAACATAAAAAATTTGTAACACTGGCTTTTAATCAGTGAAAGTTATGATATAAAGTAATGACATTTGGATGAGGACATCTTGGGAGCTAAGACACACACATTTCTTCCCTCAGGACTCTTGCAGGGTTATTTTCACTGCAGGGAGAAATCCCTGCATCTAGGCAGATACTTTATTTTTTGCGATCTTTTCGTACAAAGAATACACCCAAATCCTGCTTCTCTATCATACCAGAAACAAACAGTAGCGAGCAGTTTGCTTGTTCCCAAATCCCATGTTACAATATTGTAGCATGAATTTACAATGTCAGTTATTTCCAGTAACATACAAGTATACATGTGCTTTTAGCTGGTGAAACAGAAGAACATTTGTGAAGTATTTTATCACTCTGTGAATCGCAGGTAAAAGTTTTGCCTTCCCTGAAAGGTAAGAACAAATACCTGGTCAGTTGCCAGACAATAACAAATGCATTATGAACTGCACTCTTTCTTCAGCCACAGTAGCTTGTTTGTGCCTCTTAACGCACAAAATTTGGCATCTCTTCTTCCTCTCTCAATCCTCATGCACCTACATCCTGCAAACCCAAACACTAGCACAATGTGTCAGTTAAAGTCCTTACTAATCTACCTGATGTAGTTTGGCTAGGCCTGGCCCTGCAGACTACTATACTAAATGCTTTCAGGTGTTTCTGTGGTATAAAAGGGTCACTTTTTCCACCACCTGGGAAAAAGTGAGCTGTATCCTCATATGCTAGTTAGATCAGTGACCAACTGTCCCTTTTTTTTTTAACAGTAGAATCATAGAACTGCCCAGGTTGGAAGGGACCTCAAAAGATCACAAGGTCCAACCTTTTATGGAAAAGTGTGCCTGGATGAGATTACCTAGAACCCTGTCGTATTCTGTTTCACTGTCCTTTTTCCAAGACTAAAATGTAGGCACTAGGACTTTCCTTCATAAACCTGTATTTCCCAATCAACATAATAAAAACAGCTGGTAGCAATTTATAACAGTCACAAAAACCACTTTGCAGTCAAAAAAGAAGAAAAAATTGTTTTTAGTGAGAAACTGAATTCTGCAACAAATGCAAACAAGTATAAGCTATTCATGTTCTGCTCACAATGCAGGAGCAAGAAGGGATGGAGATGATATATAAAGACTGAATAGCAAGAATTCACAAAGAATAAGGATAACCATTATGTAGCAAAAGTTTACCTGAAAGACATGTGAGCTCAGAAATGGATTCACAGTCTTTTTCTTCCAGATACATAGACTGGAACTTACTTCAGACACATACCAAATTTCCTATTGAGAGGAAAATACAATGAAAGCAAGGCACAAAAGGAAAAAATCTAACAGTCAGGTCCTATCCCAAGAAGTCAGGATTCAAAAGCTAAACACTTATACCTACTACTTATACCTACAGATTAAGCTCTACATGTCCATATGTACAATTAAAAACCATCTAAATTCCTGTATAGCTGACAAAAGCTCTCTTCTGACTTGGCTTTGGGTCATCTCTTTCTATAGAATCATAGAATGGTTTGGGTTGGAAGGGACCTTAAAGATCATCTAGTTCCAACCCCTCTGCCATGGGCAGGGACACCTTCCATTTGACCAGGTTGCCCAAAGCCCCATCCAACCTGGTCTTGAACACCTCCAGGGATGGGACATCCACAACTTCTCTGGGCAACCTGTTCCAGTGCCTTACCACCCTCATAGTGAAAAATTTTTTCCTTATATCTAGTCTAAACCTACCCTCTTTTAATTTAAAACCGTTACCCCTTGTCCTATCTATACTCTTAGTGTTGAGTTGAAGGCTACTGAAATTATGTAGATAGACAAAATGTAGTGCCCTCCTGACAGAGATGTTAGAGGCATAGCGAATATGATTTATCTTTGCCACTTTTGCAAACCCAAAAAACAAACAAGCAAACAAACCTGCAAAACTCATCACTTCATCTACATTTAGCATAAGCTTCTGTGGCATAGCATACATGACGAGGAGAATCTAGAAAAAGTTATTAGCAAGGAGATAGGACTTCTACAAGTGTGAATATGAGCTTAAAAAACTGTAAAGGACATGATTCCTTATTCTATGACATTACTGTCAGTTGGTTCCTCTAATTCCTCAAATTCAAATTCTCAGATTATGTCAACTCTCCTGCCAGCTAATTTCTGTGAATTCAGTTATTTATGGACCTATCAGCACAATAAAAAAACCATTACCTTCCTTCTCCCTTAAAATTCTTAAAGAGAAAAGTCTTGTTCTTTATAACTATTACATATTTCAGTGCAGTTCTTACAAGATTCAGAACACATTTAACAATATAACATATACAGTGCAAATTTTTACCGATAACCACACATCTGTTCAGAACAAAGTCTTCATATTTCAGGCCCACAGTTCGCTAAGAAGGTGATCAGATCATATAACCATTCTTTACTGCTCTACTAGCACAATGATAACCATGTAATATAATACAGCTTCTCGGATATTTTAGGCTATTTGGAAAATATACACAGCATATCTATTGGTCTGGTGAGCAGATCAATATCAGTAATAGACATTTAGACTTTTACTTAAAGTTATGTTACTGAATGATTTTCTTTTAATTGCTTTGAAGATAATACACATATATTAATCAGGTAACACCAAACCAAACAGCAAAGTAGCAAGCAAAAACTCAGGTGGACTTCAGGTTCAGTATTTCTAGAATTTAGTTTAGGATTTTTTTGCCTTATTTTAATTATCATGCCTTCTGATTATTTCATGAAAAATTAATATACTGGATTGAACCTGTGATATATGTATTGGTCAATGGCAGGGTAACCCATTCCTAAAATATTCTACTTGAACTGTTTCAGTGTGTATCTATCCAACAAATTAGCACACTATAATGCTTAGAACTTGATTAATTCTTACAGGGACACAGCTTTATCTTTGTAAGTATAAACAATTTGTTTGTGCAAGTTTTTCCAGTTCCAATCACTCTGGTATTTTCCACATTCTCTCACCCACATTCAAGCTTGTTGTCATTAATATGAGTATCGGAATTTGTCTCTCCAGTTGGTGTTATGCATAGCATTTACACGTTTGGTTTCCTGTCTACCAAATAAATGACTTCAAAAGAGACGGCTAGCACTTATACTCATCTTTCCATTCTGAGTTAAAGGGATTATGTCAACATATGAAAGTCTTCACTGGATCAAACCAAAGATCTATATATAGTCCAGTATCCTATTTCTGACAGTGGCCAGATGTCCTGGAAACAGTAAGTAAGGGCAGTAAGGAAAGTATATAGTGATACTACATTGATATTCTTCCAACAGCTTGAGACTTCCTCACCCAGAGGTGATATCTTCATTTTTAAAGCTTGTGTCTCAAATACACCAAATACATCAGGACCTATATTTTACTCTTTCCTGCCAAACAGTCATTATGAACAAAATAATAATAATAATAAAAAATTCATTTGCTGCTGAGGAAGTTACAGCATCTGCAGTGCTACTAAGCTGCCACTGAAGTCACACATCAGTGAGAGCTTGGAACTCACAAGACCCCCCTTAACTTCCTGTAATGATGGTCCTTATTGCCCTTGTGATCCTACTGGCAAATTAACACACAAAAAAAGTTGTTTCAAATTGGAGGGGGAGAGGGGAAGAAAGATAACGTGCAGTTTTTCTGTTTCGTCTGACTGCTTCTCAGTACAGAAGGCTACTGAATGCTGCATCATAGTCTTTTTACACAGAAGCTATTAATGTACTTCTGTAGGTTTTTTTTTGTTTTTTTTTCATTCTTTGATTTACTTGCCTTTAGAGTATTTCCTGACCATTATTCTCCTCCTTTCCCTTTTATCCATACTGGTACAACTGAAAAAGTAAAATCTCATCTTCTCTCACAGCACATGATTCTCTTCCACACTTTCACACTCTTGCATACATTTTCATCCTACCAAGTCAATGCACCCTACTTATCCAGACCCTTAGTCAACATCGTCAGTGTAGCAGTTTCCTATTTTTTTTAACATGCTCTCTCTTCTAGTTGTAAGAGAATCATTGGAGACAAAATTCACTGAGACTAGAGGGAAGATTTAGACTAGAGAGAAAATTCACTGAGAGGTAATATAACAAGCTGTACGCAAGCTCTGCCAAATGTAGAAGCTAACAGAAAACCTAGCTTTCTCACAACAATGCCTTAGTTTTCACTCTTAAGATACATACGAGATGCAGACAAAAAGCATTAACTAAGTTAACGGGTCCTTTCCTCTGCTAGCAAAAATATCAAAGCAGAACATGAGACCACGCAGAGAAAATATCTGTCTTGTGGAATTTTATTGTTTGGATACGATTGCATTCAGATCAATTATTTTTAATTGCAGTTGTGTCTTAGAAACACTCGGCTGTAATTACAAGCTTGGTCAATGTAAATGGTACTGCATAAACCTGGCAGAAGGAGAGCACCATTCCCTACTTCATTCATCCATCTTTTCTCAGCTAAGCAGTTGCTAATCTTATACAGACAGTAAACTACTTTACTCATTTTCATTTTTATTCCTGTAAAAGTCATTTCAGCCATGGACCACTGAGTGTATTTTTTTTTTTTTTTTTTTTTTTTTTTTGTCTAGATGAGTAAAGTAAACACTTTCTAAGTGGAGACCTGCTTTATTACAGCATCTAATCAGATTTCCATTTTGCAAATATTGGCCCCTGCCTATCAATTACACATGCATGAATGATACATATAGCCCCACTGAACTCAGTTGGTGGCCTCAGGGTTTTAAATTTATACACGTAATTTCAATACTGTAAACATTTATGAGTGGCAATGCTAGGATCCTGGATCTAAAAAAATAACACTCTACCCTTGAAGCTCCAAAATTTTTGTTACCAAAGCTCCCTACATTTCTGCTACCTGCCATACACGTAGTTCCCACACATTTGATGGCACTAAGCACTTCGGTGCCTTACCCATATCAAGATTATAAGTCTCTGTTTGTCTTTGTTCTTGAGATCGAACCTCAAGATAATTTCAAAATCTGCTGCAATATCTTCTCATGGTGCTGGGAGTCCAGCCACTTCAATAGGAGACAGTAATTACATTAATTAACAGAACTCCCAAAATTAAGATGCTGGAGGTCTAATTTTCAGGCTTGTTGCTTATATAATACCATGCACCTAAACTGTAATACTGATTGTTTTAAACAGCCATTTTTATATGCATGCTTTTTTCCCCTTACACACAGTACACACAACTATACCATCAGCATTCTGAGTGCTAACTACTGTGCTATGCAGCAGGTCTTCTTCACAAATGTAAATAAGAAACAAAAATATTTTCCTTGTTTGAGATATTAAGGAAGCTCAGTTAGCTCTATGAGTATTCCTGTTCCCCTTGAAAAAATTTCTAACACAAAACAATGTTGGTTTTTAGTCCTTTTGTGCACAGAATATTCAGGAATGGGCCTAGGACACGAGCTGCTCTTTGTTCTTGCACTTTGTTCTTACAAATTCTCTGATTCTGCTTTATATCTGCAAGTGACAAGATGTTTTCCACCATGGTCTTTCTTCTATTTCTCCATGCCAACATGAAAGAATGACGCAGTAGATGGAAAAAAGAAAGAGTTCATTAAATTTTTTGGAACTGTACCAAACAGTAAATTATTTTCATTTAGAAAATCAAGGATACCTGTCCTGGTTAACATTGCTGACTAAAGAAAATTCAGAGACAAATTAGTGTTATCAAATAGTTTAGTATGCTTAAATAATTCACGTTTTCTTATTTCCCCAATTACAGGAGTGTCACAAGACTTTAGACTTCCTTAATTCAATGGGCATGTTTGATTGGGCCATGTATTTCACATTTAATAAAGGGACAAAAATTTAATAGATACTAAGTTGATTTAATTTAACATACCTAGTGGAAGTAAGATATACATTATACTATTTTAAATTTCTTTGGAATCACATCTTCATTAAGCTCTTCTATGTTTTAAGACATTTATTGTGTCAATGCGGTCTCAACTTACAAAAATGCAATTACGCTATTAAATACTGAAGCTATATTTGGGTATTTAAAATGTAAACATGATAAAAATAAATTACTACTTGAGCATTTTGCATACACTGTTATTTTTAATATATTGCACTGTAGAAGAATTAGTGGGTAGGGTAGATAATCAAAATTAAAAACACTCATTAGAGATGAATGAACCCGATTTAGTGAAATACATTTTGACACAGCAGTTGTTTCTTGTCAGCTCAATGAGTTTTACTCAGGGGATATCACTTCTGGCCATAATCTACATGCTTCAAATGATAATCTGCTTTACACACAACTGCTTTTTTCTCTGAATACATGCAAAGTCTGATAAGAGCTATATTTCTGATTTTTCCTTGTTTATGGCATTTAATAGTGAATTTTAAGACTGTGTTTATAGAATGTCATGTATTGAAGAACAGAGAGGAAAAAGAAGTGTTTCTTTGCACATGTAATATATGCTTGTAATGACTTGTGTAATGACTGATCTTAATGAAATACTTATTTGAAAGGATATGATCTCATTTTCAGCATATTCATCTAGCCCCAACAAAATACCAAAGAAAGTAAACCAACAGTCATCCTGAGTGCTCATTAAAACCTTGTGTAAGGGTAGTCTCCAAAAGAAACAGAAAGAGTCTAGTCACTGATTCTGAACTTACGGATGCATTCAACACAGATCAGAAAGGATGAAGTGTGTTTCAGATTTGAGGCCAGCATATTAGCATTATGACTGAAAAGCATTTACTGATGTATTCAAAGAGTAATGAAGCCACTGAATACAACAGGGGAAAGATTTATGTCTGCACACCAAAGAGCTTATTTTCCTCACTGGAATTCAAAATTTCAGTATTTGCAGGCAGACAGTTTCTCTCAGAAAGTTCTGAACACTGTATTTAAACAGTAAATTGTTACTGAAAGGTTAAAAGATATTTCCAGTTATCAGTAGGTTGTTCTTAACAGCTCATTATCTTTGGACTAAAGCAGAAAAGAAATGTTGCAAGAAAGCAAAATAGATGGATGAAAGCCATATAATTTAGGTATAAAAATGATACCATTCTTTTCCTCATGGTTCAAGCTATTATATGTGAGTCAAGGGTACCCTTGTGGTTCCAGCTATTTCAACAATAGAAGCCATTTAATTTTGGATTTCAATCTTAAAATCTCATTTTGTCCAAATCTATTAGATCCTGAGAAAGTCTTAATGAAATCTGAATGACAATGGGAAGCCCTTATTTATTTATTTATTTATTTATTTATTTATTCAGTTGTCACAACCAGAGGATCTATCCAGAAAAAGTTTGGAATAAAATGCCAGGGATGTACTGGAAAGTTAATATATGGTATATTCAGAGGAAGTAGAGCAGTTTTCCCCAGTGATAACCCATGCACATATTCAGCTGAGAGATGGAAAAACTACTTGCCCTTTACAAAGTCTGCCCATCGATTAGCACTTCTACTACAGATTTTGCTGTTTTATTTAATCACACATGCATGGGGTAAGGATAAATGCAGGAATCTGAATATTAAAACTGAATGCCACATAATAACATACTTCTTTGTAGTCAGCTAATATGAGATTACAATCAATTTCTTTGCTTTGTACCAGTTTCAGAGAAAAGTATTTTTTTTTCAATTCAACTAATACCTCACTCCTGGAGAAATTCTCATTGCTCGCTTTCAAGAATTTGTATCAAACTTAATTCAAATTGACATAAACCCATAAATATAACAGACAATCCACTGTTTCACCCCATATGAAAGGAGAAGGAGATCTGAGAGTGATGGGGCTATCCTTCATAGGCAAGGGAGGATATGATTAGATCATTTTGATGCTTCTGTTAGCTCCATTAGTAGACTATCTAACTATTAAGATTTCACAAAGGATCCATAAAACAGCCTTTTTTTTCTAGTTCAGTATGGTTTAGAATGGCAGATAATGCTTTTTGGTTAACTGGTACAAGGAGATCTGCTGTGTTTTCTCCTTTTATGGCATTTACTGAAATCATCACTATTTGGTATGTCCCTGCTTTTCAAAGTTTGCAGCTGACTTAGAGTTCATTTGCTCTTTTTTTTTTTTTTTTAGTTGGATACACAATGAATGATCTCATTTTTGAATGGCAAGAAAAGGGAGCAGTTCAAGTAGCAGAAGGTCTCACTCTGCCACAGTTTCTGTTGAAAGAAGAAAAGGATTTGTGTTACTGCACCAAGCATTACAATACAGGTAGGAAAGCATATTAGCGATTAAAATGGGAAAGCCATTTAACATTTACTGTTATTTTGGAGAGCTTTTTAAATTTTTTTAATATTCTCACTGAACTCACAAGAAGATTGGAACATATAGGTGCATTTTGCAGGACAAGGTTGTCTTAAATAACTGACCCAATGAAATGGAGGTACTTGAAGGCTGAACAAACTTCTATTTCAGTAAGCTTAAGAAAATACATGTTTGAAATAATTCAGAAGCAATTCAGTCAGGAGTTTTTTTTTTTCAGTGGGTGCCATGACTGCATCGACACTGTGGGATCTGAAGCGCTGCCAAGATCCAAAGGTCCATATGCTGTGTGCACTAAGCACAGCCTGGTTCCATCAGTAAAAACCTCCATCATTGTTTCCAAGCCAGCTATCCTTGCCCTAGTTCTTAATGGCAAGGGAAAAATGCAGACAAGCTGAAACCATCCTTAGTGTATAATAGCTAGGTGTCCAAACTAAATGTGGCTTTCCTGAGTTGAAATCTTTACAGTACTGTGATATTTATCTCATCAGCTCTGGAATTATTTGGAAAAAAAAAAAANAAAAAAAAAAGGAAGTTTTAACATTACTAATATAATATAGTCATTTTATTTCTAATTATAGAAAAAAAAATTGTCTTGATAACTGGACAATCACAAGCATATTAATCCTCCAAAAACATATAGCAAAGGCTAAGAATACATAGCTTCCATCATCTCAAGGAAAAAAAATCCACAGAATTAGGATTCTTTCATACACCCATATCTCTCCTAACTTCTGCTCTCCTATATGATTCTTAAGACATTAAACATAATGTGAAATTTAAGCTAAAAAATGGTTTATTCAGATTTTGCTGAAATGGCAGAGGGGAGAAAATTCAACAGGTGGACTTCATAAAGAATGTTTTGTTGCAGTCAGAATAAAGGAAAAGTGCTCTTCAACCCTGAGTATATCACAGTTGCCATGATACCCTGAGGGAGGAAAAGGTTCTGTAATGATTTGTATTTAGAATGGGGAGATATTAATACAGATGTTTGAAGTGTTCTCTGAAACTAATAAGATAATAATACATAATGTGCACCTTTACTGTACAAATACTAATATCTGTCTAATTCTTAAAGAGGATCCAGAAAGGGAGATACATATCCTATAGGAGATCAATTCTTCCACTCAAACATCCTTTTATTAATAATAGTATTCAAATTAATACTATTCCTTTCTTCTTTTTAGCATAATCCCTTTTTTGCTTAAAAGACAAGAAAACTATATTTTAGTGATTTTTCTCTGTCTTCTAGATATACAGGCAACCTCTGCTTCCTTTTTAGGGCTCTCTTTAGCTTTTGTGTTATTGTAACATGTATCTATAACTGTGGTTCTATAAACTATATTATGATATTATCAAACTAGAATCTGTGGTGGAAAGTATTCTCCTCATTTTTCCAAAGTTCATTTGAACAGCTCATGTGATGCATCAAAAATATCTAATTCAGGAATTAAAACTTTACTGTGGGACTTAATCTGATATTGAATGGAAACCTGTTATAAAATATCAGAATTTCCAGTGATTTCTCTCCAAACATCTCATCCACAGTTGAATCATATTTCAAATAGTTTGCCTGAGAACTTTCATTAAAATCATCATAGTTTAAACCTTTGATATTGACTGAAACTTTATTTTTTCAATATTTATAAACTACTACCTTTTTCTTCATAACCTGTGTTTCATGCCTGTCTGTTTAAGATGGGATTAATTTTCTTCTAAGCAGAAATAGGAAAACACACTGGGCCTAGGGATGCAACACACTAGGTTGCATGGGATCAACTTGCATTTATTTTTTTTTTCATTGTGGCCCTAAACTGAGCTGAGAAGTGGAAACAACTGATGTTATTAACAGCATGTGAGGTCTCATGAAAACTAAAATGTGCCTGCAGGCAAGTTCACACACTTATCCTTGTGAACTGCTGTCACATTTAGGTGGGAGAAGGGGTTTACTGGCATAAGTCTAGAGGACAGCATGGGCAATCACCAATCTGTTGGATTTCTGTATTGCTTTGGCCAAACTGCATTTCTTCATTTCTGGCCAAACAGGTGCTCTAAAATGCACATGCAGCCCAGAGCCCTGAAAAGATGGCTGAAGTTCATGCCTCTATTAAAAAAAAAAGTAATAATAATAATAATTAGGCTATTTCATTTGTCTTTAAAAAGTCAAGCCACTTCCTAATACAGAAAACTTGGAAGCCTGGTGCAGGTACTCACCATGCACTTCTGGATGCAGGCTTTAAAAGAAGACAACTGTACGGCTGTGGGACCTACCTATGTTTGGGAGGTGGAGGAAATGTAATGCCGAGTGTCACCTGTCACAGGCAGAAGGGTTTGTCCTCAGCGGAGGAAGCGGCCAAGAGGCCTGCTCTAGGTTGCAGCACCAAAATTACAGGTTCAAATCTGGAAGAACTTTGGCAGAGTGAAACAGAAAGAAAAGCTACTCTTACTCTTGCAGGATTGCATTTACTGTGACAGTCTCCTCTTCAAGATAATGAACTTTTTTTCTCCAAAGCCTTTATCTTTTTTATTCAAGTTTTTAAATTCAAATCTTCAATATGACTATGTTAATTTAAACAAATTAGAGGGGTTTGGTTTCGTTTCTAAGGGTGGCAGTGCCTTCCATTTCTTTCTGTATTATTAACTACTGCATGTAGGCTAAAAAAATCTAAACATGGTATTAAAGGACAAAAAACAACTCCACCACATCTCTCCAACATCTGATCGGTAATATGCTTTCTTAAGGCTTCCGCAATGAGACACTGTGGACAGATACCCCTTTAGGATACTCCACAAGAAACCCCCCCAAGAAAATCATTTTTAACTACAAAGTCTATTTCTCTGGCCTACAACAGACTAAACAGACAGGATTCTAAAAGAATGCTAAACAACTGCAGATGATATGCAATGTGACAAAATATCAGTTTTCAATTTAAATTTAGTTACAACACAGGATGGAAAGCTTTTCTGAGATGTCCTGTAAAACAGAAAAAAAAGTCTCCCTGTGAAACGAATTAACATGAAGCTTCAGGACAGTATGTAGAAACTCATCAGTGCATGTCTCATCAGTGTTTCACACCCAATTGAAAATGGTTTACTGCAACCATAGCTCAAAACACAAAGCCCTTCCAAATATGGGGACATAACAGTTTCAGGAACAGCACAGCATAATGGCTCATCAAGTCCTGTGTTTTGAGTTGACACAACAACATTTATGATCATTTTTATCTGTTTTTGCATCCACTGGCATATCCACAATGACAAATTTGAGAAATGATGTAGAATCATAAAAACCAGAAAAGTCACAATGTGTGACTTTTCACATTGCAAGGATAGTCTTGCTTTACAATGTCTTCATTCTCTTCCTCTGTCACGTGCATTGCTCCCCTGGGCTTTTATACAGCATCCAATTTTGATTTCAATCAAAGGTACCAGTGGCTGCAGGAAAAAAAAAAAAAAAAAAAAAACAAAGGCACAAATTCATCCATAATTAGCATTGGCTATGAGGCAAAAATACTCTGAATCCTGACTTTACTCCTACACCATGGATACTACACTGCGCATGCACTTGAATAACAATATTCAGAGCTCTGTAAAGACTATTGATGGCTTTGGCTCAAAGTGTTGTATGCAGCAGTCCTGGAAACAGTTGAGTCATGGCTGCTGCACTCACCAGCAGAATAGTTAGGTTCTGTAAGGGACCGTTTCTGATGTCTCTGTATCCATAATATGGTAAATCTGCAATCTTGGTGAACTGCCCACTTCCTTAACTTCATATTCCTCATTCAACCTCCTAACATATACAGCCCAAACACAATCCTTTCTCATGATCTCCTTGGTTTCTCCTTAAAGCCAAATAAATTGCTAACAATTTGCAATTGTGCCCCTTTCAGGTCACTGGTTCAACTGACAGTGCCTTATGCTGGGCCCTATTGCTACCAACATGACAATAATTAAAGAAGGAGAACCAAGCTTTGATGACTTCCTCTTTCAACAAGAACTCCAACAGCCACTTTTATTGACAAACACCCAAGACACTCTTTTTGAGACTATAGCAGTGATTTCTAATGCATGGATTTTTAACCTGTCAGGGTTTTTCCACAGACCACTTCTCAGAAGGGAGTTTGTACATGCCTACTGGATATAGAAATTTCAGATGTTGCTCATTCCTTTACTGAAAAAGGAGAAATTATATACATTTTGAAAAACAAGTATAGAATCTATGACAGGCTGATAATGTGACCATCCCCAGACTAAGAAAACAGCATTACTTGCCTCCAACAGGGTATTTTTTTTGTCTGAGAGAGAAGAGACTTGGATTGTCACCCCTGCACTTGTCAAAATTTAAACATTCTACCTGAAAGATTCATTGAATAAAAATTCATCAGCAGCCATGGAAAAAGTGACTTCTAGATGTCCTTGCTAGTTAGGTTGCTGTTAGATTCTCCTTACTTTATACTTCTCCCTTCTCTGCCATTGTTAATGCAATGCATCACATAACTGGTTTTCCACATCACAAGAGCTCCCTGGTGACTTGCGTTCTACTCGATACTTGTCAGGTTCCTAGGCGTGCCTGCAGAACCAAGCTTGTACCAACGCATGGGTCACTCCAACCTTGTTGCAGGACTGTACATTTGTCTTTGTTGAATTTCATGAGGTTGCAGTGGGTCTGTTCCTCCAGGCTATGGAAGTCTCTGAACAGCAGCTTGGTCCTCCGTTTTAAGGCAGATGGGAATTGCAAGTGCAGATTCATGTAGGTGAAAAAAAAATATAGCTGCTTTTTTCCACATTTATTTTCAACTCTCTTTTACTGTAGTCAATACCAGTCTTATGTCAATGCTGTGCTTACCATTGGCACTGGGATTTGTTTCTGAGCAAGTTATGTGAAGTTACTTTCTTCCTGAGCAAGAACTTATGCAGTCTTTCTATGGCAGGTGACAGCACCAGCACTGATATCCCCCAGTATCCTGCTGATATCCCCAGACTGTGACTTGAAAGAAAAACTGAATGATAGTACATTTCTACAGTCCTTTTGTGAATCTTGACTTCATAAATATATAGACACCAGCCATGTATTTCAGAACTTGGTTAGTTCTACATACCAGACACTCAAAAGTCATAATTTCTAGCCAGGCTGCATGATCAAAGATACAGCTTAGAAGTTGTATGATGAGGAATAGAGAAGTAATTCTGTAAGCAGATTTTCTCAGCAAAATGTACTCAAAGAGCAAGTTCTATTTCACTGCAAATTGCAAAGAGAATCTGGATACTGCATTTAGCAGGTGCTTTTTTGTTATCCTGTCTTCTTCTTAGAGAGGTATAAAAATTATTTCAGCTAAATTTACTTAAATGTAATTAACTTTATAGATACAGTCTCTTCAAATAACCAGCTTTGCACACACACATAATTTATAGAGTGTCTTTTTTATTTAAGAAATTTTATAATGGGAAGTTAAAAAGGCAGAAAGTATTTAACAGTATTCCAGTAATAAGAAAAGCAGAATCCCTCTCAAATGACTGTAACATTCTGGGAAGAATGAAAAGGAAGTCCTTTTACCGAACGACATGTACTCAGCTAGACTGCTTGCATAATAGTGATTCTAATAATGGCTCAAACGAGAGAATAAGTAAAAGGAGCAGTATTGCCTTATGGGAAAGTCAGTTTATATATTTCATTCTCCTTCTTGATGCTATCTGTGAAAATCATCTGCCATTATGATGGCACTGTGATACACAACACACTGTACTTTGTCTCCAACAGAGGTTAATTGTGGTCTTATTTTGGCAGATGTAGACTAAAATGAAAGTATATTAGAAAAGGCAGAAGGAAAGTGCTGGTGGTCTATATGTCATCTCTCTTATGGCAATACAGTTTTGTTTCATTCTGAGAATGTCTGTTCTCAGCCGAACAATTATTGTAGTTAGAACACAAAATTTTCCTCAGAAAAATTATTTTTAAAAATCAATAACTTTAAAAATAAAAAGCTTTCTATTAGGGATTTTTTTTTTCATTAATCAAGTTTGTCTGAGGACACTTGGAGGCAATACCCTCATTCTTGCTAAAGACAATAGCAGCCTTTGCCAAGGTGATCCATCCTGCGTACTAGATAGCCTAAAACACTATGGTTCACATCTGCAGGGCACTTCACTAGAGCCTTGAATAATTGCAAGATGAATGATTTGCTTTCAGCACAGGGCTGATCAAAACTTCATCTGTCTTGGGCTCTCTCTCACACACACATACATAAAAGACTATCTCTCTACTACATAGCACACTGAAGTGTCTCATCGTACGATGTGATGAGTGACAGAACTGGCATTAAGAAAGGGCTGGAAAAATATAGCAAAGGGAAAAGCTGTGACGGCCAGCAGTTAGTTCATATTAAGTTGCAGCCGAACAGCAGTCTAAATGCCCCCCACCAAGTATTTTCACACACAAGCGTGTGTTGTCCCATGATGGACATTTGTTTTGAGTAAATATTGGTCCTTTTTTCTCCATACAAATGTATGGTGAATAGATAAGAAAATTTGAAGTATTGCAAAAGCAACTATTTAGTGAGACCATGGACTCCAAGGTATTAATCATTACAAAACAGTAAAAGTCATAATGTGCTATAGCTACCTTGCATCTATTCATACAAACTCTGTATATTCAATTAAACAGCATCTTGAGATTTGTAGTTGTTTCAGCTACTATTTGTTTTGATCCTCACTTAATTTGTACTGCTTCTCCATTTAAGATGCAAGTAGAGCTACAGCTAGATCTTGCAGGGTGTGGCAGTTGTTCACCTCCACACCCAGTTTTGTTGTTTGGTTTTTTTTTATGTGACCATTATCTGGATGTTCTACTTTATCCATATAGAGCGCTTTCAGGTTTTCTGTCTATAAAACCCCTCTGTAAAGCAACTTATGTGCAAAGACTGCTGTACCAAAACCATAGACCCAGAACCTCACACTTCGCGTTAGCTATGGCTTTGTCTAGCTAATATAGATAAAAACTAATTTTACCTACATAGCTAAATAAAACCAGCTTTTTCAGTGACACTTGTGGGATATCACACATTAATTAGGCAACTGTTGTGACTACATTCACCACAGTCATCTGAACTGCATTTGCTGTTCCTTTCTCCCAATTTTCTGTTTGTTGAGTCCACTCATTGTTTTGTCTTGGAAGAGTTTTTAACTTTTGCTGTTGAAGAAGAGACTGTCTTTACTTTTCTCTCTGTAGAGAAAAGTGTGTCAGTTGGCTCTTGTCATATATATTCTTTTCCAAATAAAATGAGAATCTGTGATTTTTACAAGTATAAAAATGGAAAACACCACAGAGGTTCAGAATAGCACCTAGAAATACTCTGCCTAATGCAATTTTCTAGCAATTTTTGAGATTGAGTGCTTAGGATCTTTTGGGGGGGGGAGGAGCTGCATAAGAAAGCAATTTTCGGAAGACAGACAAATTGAAGAAGCCCTATATTGTATTAGGAGATCTAAATCTAAGTCAGCCATTTAGGCTGAGCATATCCTAGCCACTAAAGAAGTCTCACTCTCTCTTTCGCCTTCTCTATCAGTATGTAATCTCATGCTAAACCTGGCCCTCTGTTCTTCTGCTTTTTTGGGGAAAATGCAGTGCTAGAAGATAGGCCTATAATAATAGTTCAATTGCACTCCATCTGCACATTCAGGACACCATTAGCAAATCTCCATAGCTAGCAAAATTCTGGCCTTTGGACTGGCTGGCTGTTGGTCCTCAGTTGCTGGTAAAAGCAAATTTGTGTTGTCTACATCCATATTGACAGATGTGTCAGAATCAGAATATAAAATATTCACTTCTCAGACTCTTACTCTGCAGGGCATCACAGAGGATTACTCAGGTTTGCTTATGTTATCTATTCAGCAAGTATAAAATTCTTGGTCTAAGTAAACAGTTTAATGTAATTTCTTTAGGCCATATAGTATTTTGGGCCACAGTCCTCTCTCTTTCCATCAAATATTTCTTGGTAGATCAGCTACTAGCATTATCAATGGCTTTTCTTATAAGAAAAGCCAGAGTATGACTTAGTAGTATCCAAAGCAATATCAAGAACCAACTTCTTCAGCAGGTATCTCTCCATTCTACATGGACTAACATTTAAATCTCTGCACACTTAGATCCTTTTTTGTTCATATTCATCGATTTTATATTTGTTATTATATTAGTAATCTTTATTATTTTGGTAGTAATTTATCTATTATTAATCTTTATTAATTATTTCTCAGGCACACTATTTTCTTCTCTCAGTTTCCTAAACTGATTCTCCACTGTGAAAACTTTCTATGTAGTTTCAGATACAGCTAATGAACCTTTCTGGGAATAGCCATTCCAGGAAGGAATTGATTCATCCTCTTCCAGGAACAGCAATGACCACGACACTGTAAGGGTAGAGTATGAAGAGCTTCCCCCAGAGGTTATCTTAAGGGTTGCCAAAACGGGACAAATGTATTGAAGTTCTAGCAACTACTGCCTCTGGAGCAGTTTGAGGCAGATGAGACTCTGAAAAGGAGGACCCCTCACACCCTGAAAGATAATATGCGTGTTTGATTTCCCTTGCACATCCTGCACTCGTGGCAGTCCCCTTTAACCACCCTGGTATACTGTCACCTGCATAGCCCACTGCCTGAACAACACCTGCTCCTGTGGCACGAGGAGGCTGTGCAGTGTGAAGGTGTGCTAAAGTAGAAAATTGCTGCTTCTGCTGTCTTCTCTTATTGGGTCACTCACGGCTTGCCACAGAAACAATGATCAAAAAAAGAATGTGTGACCTAGACATGGACTCCCAACAAATGCAACTTTCTGTGGTAAACAAAAATCAAATAGGGTGATTGGAACAAACATGTTTCCACCGTAATGGTTTCAGTGTTGACATTACATGCAGATCATGCATGTAAGCATGATCAGCCCAGCCAATCTGACATGGTTACCACAGAACATGTTCAAGAGAGGAAAATGCACCATCATTTGCATATATGCCAGGACATTCATTTTTTATGGATACGTAGAGCATTCAGCAAGGCAGCACTTTTGGTGCCTTTGTCATCCTTGAATTCTTGGTTAGGTTAGACTTGCATACACAAGACCAATAACTCTGTTTCAAGAAAAAAATTCTTTTAGGAAGCCTCCTTTTTACATGAATAGCTGTTCTTTCTTTTGCATTACAAAAACCTATCCATTGTATGGATTGCGTGCATGTTTGTATTTAGCTCTGGCCTGAAAACAGCGTCGTGCCTAAATTTGTTGCTCACCCTCAGCAAACCACAATAGTACAAAGGTTTCATACACCCCTCCTAACAATTCTCCTTGACATCTACAGTGCATATCAAAATGAATTAGTGCTTGCCTTTTATGTACTGAGAATGAATTATTAGAGCAATATTCTTAGCTGCTTTTCTCTCCTTCCCTAGCTGAGATGACTGCATCAGTATGTCTCTTCTGATCCATTAAAGCATCCAGTCAAGTAGATTAAACCACAGCTAACCTGACTTTGAATTTGAAATGGACTACAGGAAGAGAACAGGGGCCCACAGCTGGGTGATGTCTTCAGCTGGGAGAAAACAGCACAGCCTCTGCTGGCTGCCTCCTAGCTGAATCTCACATCTGCTAGTGCAAATGTTGTTTTTCTACTCTGCTTCATCAGCCAAGTTTATGCAGGTGGTTCTGATCTCAGCCAGGAAGAGCAAAAACTAACATTACCCCTTCCACGCCTACACCGCCAACCACTGCAGCCATTGTGCTGAGACTGCTTCTGACTGCTGCCTTTCTTCCACTGATGGGAAAGTCAACAGTCATCAGTGGAAAAATGGAGAGAAGTGTCTACTTGAGTAGCCACCAGTCTCCCTGGGGAGTTGCCACCTACTAAGTTAATTCTTCAGTGCTACACTGGAACAGAGGAGAGGAGGAACACAGTGGTCTTGACTGGGAGGCAGTGACTACAGCTGAGAAGGATGGTCTTGACTGGGAGGCAGTGACTACAGCTGAGAAGGAAATCCCCAGGTTGATATGATCCCATCAGCTTCTAATATGAACTGGCGTGTCCATAAATTCGGTGGGCCTAAGAGGAAGGCAGAAATCTAAGTCACACATTCAGTGTAGTTAAGCAAAGAGATTTTTCAACTTTGAGGCACTTTTTTTTTTTTTTTTAGCTAGGCCGATGTTTACAAAAATACAAAACCCAGCAAAAAAAATCGTTCAGTATAATTCCTCTGACATATCACTCAGTTTTCATTCTGGCCTTTTCGTAACCTCTCTTTTTTCTCCTCTTCTGTGGTTACTACATTTTCTAGTTACACTCCTTTTATTCAGAATCACTTTTGTTTTGTTAGGATTCTGTTGTCCATGCTATTCCTATCTTTCTCCTTAGTTCAAACAAATCTGAAGAGCTTGCAACTACATAAAAATAATCCACATCAGAATGAATATAATATTTATTGCTTCTGGCTTAGGAGCATAGTATTTTTGTGTTGAGATCTCTGCATTAAATCAAGCCCAACCGAATGCTCAGCAAAGAGACTCAGATCTCATATTCCACCTTTTGCTTAATACAACCAATGTACAAGCAATAGCTAATGATTATTAACATTCCAGTTATGCATATATTATCCATTCTGCTGCTCCTTGGTTTTTCTTCCTAGTTTGTTTTGAAAGAGGAACATGAGGCCCTAGAAGAAGAAAATGTTGCATGCCAAACTGTAATTCTTGCTGACGCGATGCCATATAAAATGGCTTTTAAAGAGTCCTAGATTTGGTTGATACATTTGTGTCACTCTATAACACCATGATTTACTGTGATGTCTGAGACCAGCCTTAATCTACCTTAAATTTCCTTTCCTATCTTCATTTTTTCAGATATCCTTGTTTGGCTATCTTAGAAATTCTATCTTAGAACAACAACTGTAAACGTTACAAATGCACATTTTCAACTTAAAGATTATTTTCTGTCTTTTATAAGAAAGGCTAAAAAGTGGGAACGTGGGGTGAGGGGGAGAGGGTTCTAGAGAAGAAAAAGCAAATATTTTACAGCAATGTTAAAGTAGAGCAATAGCCTGTCATGATCTAAATAAGGTATTAAAAAAACAGGAATGACAGTTCTGAGCTATGACTGCTAACATGACGTAAAAAAACATGTTAGTTTATTTTCTTCAAAGCTCATTGTTATATGCCTTGCAATGAGTTGTCAGGAGAAGAGATAATGGGAGTTTATGGCATATGGTATTGAGTCTATGGGGTAAAGAGCCTTTACGGTAGTTAAAGAATACAGTCATTGAACTGCTGACAGGAAGAAGGTAACACTACAGTCCAAGAATGCTGAATTAACAGAACAAATGCCACAAAAAAGAAATCTTCAGGGTAAGGGCCAACCTGAAGTAAGAATATGATTCTGACAATGGTCAGTCAGTGGAGTACTTCAGGCAGTTAGCTGGGGTGCACTGAACTGCTCAAAGAACATATCCTGTAGGCAGCATTTTGAAGAGACTGGAATAGAAACCTATGGGGGAAAATCCTGTGCCTTCCTGAAGTAAACAGCAAAATTACCATTCACTTCATTAAACCAGGACTTCTTTCCTTGACTGAAGCAGAAATCAGTTTTGAAGCTGGAACAGCAGATGGTTGAGCCAGGATTTGGGACACAGATTTCAGGAGTGCAGACAGGATTCAGAAAATGCTAGCAATTAGGAGTGGAACTAATAATTGAGATGGCAGATATAAAACTCCTGTGGTATACCATGTCATTTTAAAATTGAATATATGCAATTAACAGGATTTCATAACTACTGCCTTTTTAAATATGGTGGTTTTTTGAGTTCCTTGGCAGAATAAAAATTTCACACAATGGCATTTACTATTGACACCACGGAAAGAATTGGTGGCTTGTTAAAAGAAATATTATAAAAGCAAGAAAGTTCAGAATATAATTCCAAGGACTTATGCCTAGGATAAAAACATTTCAGTTTGACCTTATCTGATATTCATTTCTGTATGTCTAACATTACTGCTACAGCATAACATACAATTTGCTAAATGAGTATATGACAAGTTTATAAATAAATCTGATACATAAATATTGTTCATATGATAAATATTAAAGCACTATTAATGGAACCATTCGCCATAAAACAGCATTTTGGCAGATAAAAATGGATTAGGAAAATACTATCAAAAAGTACTGGAAAACATAACCAAAAAAAAACTTTGTACCAGTTAAGAAATAAATAACTAGATGGCTTTCCACGTTAAATTTAGAATTAGGAAATTCATTCATTCAAATAACTAAGAGATCTGTCATATATGTATTTCTAGCTATGATAAATTGTTTCACATATACACTATTTATAGTAACAGCATTGCCTTCAGCACTATTCATGGGTGATTAATATGAGTGTTGAGCAGAATTAGAAATTTCTAATGAGACCAAGTCAAAATCTGTGAAAAAATCTACAGCTTACAGTGTAAAAAGTCTAGATAAGAGAAAACACTGGTCTTGCGAGTTGTGGCACTTCTGTGAGCAGACAGTAGATTCAATAGATTATGGTTCAGTTAAATCAGCAGAAGTTGTTTGATGTTCAGTACCAGGCAAAATTAGGCCACTCAATCAGTTTCCTAAAGTAGCTTAATCGCAAGTCCTCTACTTCTGTTTGAATCTTGGTCATTGCGTTTTTAATTTGAAACAGTCTGAATGGGGATAAAGGGAGATAATTAGCAGAATGTCTTACTGGTAACCTAATGCCTGCATTGATGTCACTACATTTTTCCACCATTCATTGGATTAAAGAAAAATTAATTTAAGCTCAAAATTGAAGCAAAAGATAATGGGAGAGCAAGCCTTTTCTTTGCAGAAAAAGAAATTTGTATTCCCAAACAATAAGTGGGATAACAAATGTGATTGTGGAAAGTAACTTTCCTATGTCATAATGACTTGCATATCTGTCATCTCTTTGTTTTTACAAGGAAAGAAGAGTTCCAGAGCTTATTGAATTCTTAAATTTGCAGTTTTTCAGTCCACTTTCTTTCCAGTAGATACTCCTATTGTAGTGGGGACTGTATATATTAAAAATCACTAAAGAGAAATCAAAACATTTGTCATTTTTTAGAGAACAGGTATATTTGATGAAGATAAACTCTTTAGAGAACATTCTATTTCTATTGAATATTTCTTCTTTGTTATAAAAAGGAAAGTTTACATGTATTGAAGTCCGATTTCACCTTGAGAGGCAGATGGGTTACTATCTCATCCAGATGTACATACCAAGTCTCTTGATCGTCATTCTCTCCTGGGTGTCATTTTGGATCAATATGGATGCAGCTCCGGCCAGAGTGGCTTTAGGCATAACAACTGTACTGACCATGACAACACAAAGCTCAGGTTCACGAGCATCACTTCCAAAGGTAGGTAGAATTTCCTTTGTCTGCACCACATTAGTACAAAGTCATAATGTTGTGCGGCAAATAAACACCTTAAGTCAACCTTATAATATGTGTTTTAATTCTTAGCATTTACTATTCTAAGGAGATAAATAACTTTAAAATATTTAGGGTGTTTTTGAGCCACCAATCAACTATATTCTATTTCTCTTTAGACTCAGGTATTTAGCCAACCACATGATAAATACCATAAATCTCAGCAAGTAATGAAAACAATGTTTTTCAGTGCTACATAAATGCTACTTGTTAGTGATTGACTAGCTTGTCCTTTTCTGGATCTCCATATCTGATAATGTGCTAGCAAATATGACTGAATTTCTAATGATCAGAGATTCTAACCTGTTCTAAATTATATTCCTTTCCTGGAAACTGCCTACATTGTGAATTTACTGGCAGTATTTATAAACAGAGTTACATTAAAATGTAGAAAAATGTGAAGCTAAGTAGCTTCCAAACAGTTACATAAAGAATGGTTTACTACACATTGTAAATAGCTTAAAATATATTTCTATGATTATCTACTTAAGTTTTCTGACTTGATTTTCCTTCTCCTTTTAATTGTTATTCCTTGACCGTCTTCATTGCAGTTAGTGGGAAAAAAAAAATGTACACAATACAAAAGTATAAATTCCACTCCCGTATTAGTTTTACCATGGCATTTGTAGGGTGGCTTATTAAAATTTTTTGAAGTAAAATAGATAACCCTAACAGAGGTGAAGGTGCTTTACGCCTTAAGTGTATGGATCCAAATACATCCAAGTGTAGCATCAACAGATGAGAAAATGGAACACTATAAGACCTCAGAAAAACAAGAATGTAAGAGGGTACCAAAAAGAGCTACAAATGTTTATGTCACATTTTTGAGGCCTGATGCTGGCTATGCTGGCTTAAATGATAACACTCCTGTAAATCTGCACACAGAGAGGGAATTGATCCTACATTCCCAGACCAGATTATGTCCTGTGGCTGAGTTTGACAAAGAATGATTTCAGTGAGTTCATCTATTCTGCAATTCATTTTAAGTGCTTCTACTGAGTCAAAGTTTACAGGACTAACTTGAACCTATATCTTTAATTTACTGTGCCTATATTAGCAGAAAATGAATATATCAGAGTTTTGCATCTATCTCCCTTCTTCCACATAATTTCTACTCCAGGAGCTTTAAATCAATGTAACAGAGTAATTCCCACTGGTCCCACTATAAACTATTCTCTGGTTCCTTCGTATCATTCACAGATCTCATTGGGAGAAATGGAGGGACAGCATGTGATCCTTGTGGATTGTTTGGTTTATTA
>VXAL01013851.1:43130-56504 GCA_013399475.1 Chauna torquata
AGAAATGTGCATGTGAGGAGCAATTGGGAGAGCTAAAAGCATTGTGCGGGGGGAAAGATCCTGCATGGCTTGCAATGCCCAGTCACAGTGGAATGGAAGAACGGCACCCAGAGAACATGCATCTGCTACTGCAAGCTTTCTGTGTCAAACTAAACATTAACAACTCATTGTAAATCACTCTCTACTGAAGCTTTACTGCCAAGTGTTTATACATATTGTTACATAGTGGTATAATTGTACAGTACTCTTTGATGTTCCTTAATTTTTTTTTTTAAATTCTAGTGTATCTTAAATTNAGACTTCTTCTTGTCTGAAGGACAGAATCTGTGGTTTTGCAATGAGCACAGATGACACATTTAATTTATATAATTTATTCAAAGAACTTCATACTATCAATCCCCTGGAAGGTATGTGTTGAAATAATCTCAGCCAGCACAAAGTATTTACAGTCCAATAATCAGCATATCACATGGAACATATATCTACTTTTGTAAAGTACTGATTCCTGTAAAAGAGATTTTTTCTTATAATTACCTACACTTTGATAATTGAACCTTTTTAAAATCCTTTTTATATGTTCAAAGTTTTTTTCTTAATTGATAAAACTCATGCAGTTTTTGAGATAGACAAACTACATCAAAATTTTGCAATGCTTCATTTTGATTCAGTGCAAAGAGATCTTGGACCAAAATTAAAAGCAAATAATCAACTGCTTCACTGAAAATTGTTTCGCTCAAATATTAGGAGGATGAGTACAGCTATGTTTATCCATATGTATTTCCTACATGTTACATATTTCACAGGAAGTTTAATTTAGGAGTATACCAAGTTTTCTGTGGCATTCTTTGAAGTATATTGGTATGATATCGATATTAGTTAAGAAGCACTTCAAAATTTTGAAAAAACCTGTAGCTCTTCTAAAACATGAAAAAGGATCTAGATGGTCTTTTACATTTTTTATACTTCACATAATAAATAGGAGAAAATCTATTAAAACTTAGACATTTTCCCTCTTTTGGATTAAATAAATCACATTTGTTTCTCCTCTGAATTATAACACGATAGATCATATTTATGACTTAGCTTGCAGGCAAGTGTTTGTTTACTCTTGCCAATCTTGTCCATTGAAAAATAAAAACACGCTAAGATATAAATCTGATATTTAGAATTACTCTTTACTTTAAGTTCAGTAGCTGAGGCTGTTTCTCATTGCAAAATATTTTTGTTTTGAACATGTTTTAAATTTTTGCTTTGTTATTGCTCAGAATGTGTATACAAAAGCAAAATACAGCTGCAGGCAAACATCTGGTGCACCACCAAAGGCATTTTGTGTATGAAGTAATAGAAGCAATGTAACTCTGCACAGAGGATTATAACATAGCAACCTTGGGTTTGGTTGAGTTTGTTGTTGTTTTCCTCTGAGGATTAGTTAGAGAGATTCTAAAATAGTAGCTCTCAGATTTTGTTCGGCTGTGTCAGAAAGATGTATATTTATCCTCCTATATTTAAAAAGAAGTATTATTTTTTGTAGTTTTGCTCCATTTATGATCTGAAATTAATTCAATTCACTTTAAACAATTATTTGCTGAAGTGGTGTCTTGTTTTCATTTTTTATATCTGTATGTGTATGTTCCAAAAAATCCTGTTCACTTACAAACACAGGTGCTCATCCATGTGAGGGGGTATCATGAACTAATGGCTGACATGTCAGTTGACTTATATTTCTTTACCTTAAATTTGTCATAAACTGTATCATATGAAAAGGGATATTAATTTATTTCTGCTACCAGTGAAGTCAACAGTATTTTGTTTAAGGACTGTTTGAAGTACTGGACTCATAATCAAAAGGCAATCATAAAAAAATTGCATCTTTCAGGCTTATCTCACTTCTTTCCCTCTAAAACAGCTGATTTCTGTTCAATAAAGAATTCTTAGTTGGACAGATAAGTGCATAAGTAATGCTAGCCAGACAGAATAGCTCCTAGTTATTCCAGCTTCTAACGCTTTAGTACCTGGTCCACATTGCCTCTTTCCCAATCATTCGTCTGTTGCTGTTGCACCTGTAGTACCACCTTGTTTTGAAAACACTAACAAATCGGAGTAATGCAGAGCTAAACAAGTTTAGCCCTAATTTCTTTCTTCACTCTTTAGGGGTGAAAAATCTGTGCTTTCATACAGGAAATCTTGAGAGGGATAAAAGAGAGATTGGATTACAACACTGGCAAAGCATAACAGAGTCAGAAGGAATGTAGAACTGTTAAGCAAGAAGGACAAGTTCCTTCATTCTTATATGAATCCATTACCTCAGTGAGGGGGAAGAACCCTTGTGTCATATTTCTCTTTGACTGGAGTATGCTAATTTAAGAAAAAAAATAAAGCATATAGGATATATATGACAAAAAGCATAAAACTACATTATAGTTGTTTTCTAACCTCCCTAGTAGATTGTTATCTATATGTTCTATTTTAAAGAAATGAGACCTATAGATATAATGACTGGATCTACTGCCTAGTGTTGTGTCTCAGGACACATCTCTTCAGCCACGCACTATAGTGACAGGGAGAAAGAGAAGGGCCTTATACCTGGCCAATGCAAAGAATATGCCTTCCTCTATGTAGTTATATTTCTCTTTCATAGCCAATTACATTGGGAAGCTGAGCATACCGTAATTCTATACAGAAAATGTACATATAACGTTCAGTCTTCTAACAAGGCATATTGAAAATAAAGAGTTAAATATGTTTAAAACATGAAAACTACAGTATTGCTAAAATATTTTTTTTATTATTTTGCAATCTAATAATAAAAAAAGTATTTCAAATAGAGGGGAAAAGCAAAAATGGTTCCATAATGATGTTTTCAAATGTACAGAACATTTGGTGTGTCATCTTTCTGCTCTGAGGTAAGTAAAGATTTTCTATTTCGATGTAATGTAACCAAGATCTCTCGTAAGCTGATGATTTTTTTTACTGGAACCATAACATTGGCCAAAGTAACAGAAGCCTCTGCAGTCCACCACTACATAATGTGTTTATCAAAAAAAGTTTAACCTTCATTTAGATTATTCCTAATTGATTTAGTGTAAAGACACGTGGTAAAGAAAGAGAGAAATGTCAGTTGAGATTCTAAGAAAGTTCAAGGCAAGAATGTCTGCTATTCACCACTGACTATAAGAAAAGCCCAAAAATGCTAACAGGCATGCCAGCCCTCTATACAAAGCTGGAACCAAGGGTTACTGTCATCAGCTAAGATTAGTGTGGGAGCTGATTCTTTTTTAACTATACAATGAAGCAGCAGGGAATTAGATTACAAAGGTGCTAGAATGGAAAGGTACTCTGCAGTATTTATCAGACTGTAGTATGATACAATCCTGCAAAAGAAGCATGGAGTGGCAGAAACAGAATCAAGGAAATGATGCTTAAAGGAGATGCTATATAGTAGGGCTTCTACTACATCTAAAATAGACCCCATTCATCAAGCTGAAGTAGATAACTACCTCACCTCACTATAACTGAACCTGGGCTCTCCAGAGTAAAGTTCTTAGCAAAGCCACACAAGAAGGCATCCAGTACACACAACTCCTGTGTGACAGGCAACAGCCAACACAGCTTTGCTCTGAGTAATTATTCACCACTGGTACAGACTCTGTGCTGTTCAGGTCATATTTCTGTGGTCTCTATAGACCAACTCTATATTTCAAAAATAAAATAGTGGCACTAGAAGATCCATGCAATACAATGAAATCAGAGGAAGAAACTGGAGGACCTGGAGGAATACTCTCGTAACATAGCTGCTAAAGAGCTGGCACTAGTCACCCAAAGGGGAAAGAAGGAAACATGAGGCCTCCAGTATCCTTTCCACAGGCACACCACTTCAGGTGGAAGCAGTAGTTGCAGGGGCAAAGATTTATGTCAGCTACTGCAAAGTATATATTCTTTTGGGACAGTAGTTTCTACCTGTGCAGATAGAGAACTGACTTCCACACCACCTACTTTCTTAGTGGAAAGAGGACTGGAGCAGCAAGGTACAAGAGCAAAAGCCAGGGCTGTACATAGCATAACAGGGAGAGAGAAAGCCCAAAGCATCTGGAATCTCTCATGTGACTCTTTTTTCTTCCTGTACTAGAGAGATATTTGGCCCAAACCATGTTCCCCTAGTAAGGCCAAAAACTTCAGGTCCTTTAGAGAGGATAAGAAAGGTCCCTCAGAGGTGCAGTAGTTATAGTCAACCACCACAGGCCTCGACTAGTGACCTACAGTAACAAACTCCTGCTTAAATTCCACACAGCAAAATGCATTTTATTTTTAAAACCATATACAAATATCAGCAAAATAGACTTACATAGTTAGAGGGTTATCTTTTTTCTCTATAATGTTAATAAATTAGAAGAGGCTTGCGGGAGAAAAGAATGAAGGTATAATAGTGCTTTACTATTTAGAATTTAGCTATTTTAACATGAAAATAAAGCACATTTTTCTTTCAAGGAGTTTTGACAGCAAGCACTATTATTTAAGCAGGTTAGTGGAATTCAGGAAGAACACTGGGTTTAATTATTTTTTCAGTTCTACAATATATTGGTTTTCTTTGGATTCTCTTTATTACAGTTGGTTCCATAACCTTTTTATAGATTGCTTTATAAAGAATCCTTTGTGACGAGTGAGAGATGATTTTCTTTAATCACTAGGAAGTCTTATATTTAGGTGATTTATATGTGCACTTTACATTTAAGGAATGAGATATTGCTTTCACTTTGTACTATAACCCGTTAGAGAACTATAGGTTGATAATGTAGATAAAAATAGAATAAGATAAACTGTATTAATCTTATATTTTTAATAGTAGGGAAAGTCTTCCTTAACCTTAAAAAAAAAAAATCAAATGTATTATTTTTTAGCAATAATTTTATATTAGATGGAAATGAATTTATTTATACAGTTCCCAGCCCAAGCTGAGATGCTTTGTTGCAAAAAGTAGATATATTTTATGTGTAACTTCTGCTCTCCTTTGAGCTATCATAGGAATTTATCCCATCCACCTAAGCAGAATTTGGCCTTATACTGTGAAACTGCTGAATGAGCTATTAATTCTTGCAGCACCCCTGTAAGGTAGTAAAATGACTTTATCCACATTTCACTGTACAATCAAATGGTTGTTTAGATGAGAACAATATCAGATCATCATGGCTTTTTTCCATTTTGAGACAACTAAGAAGAAAAATTATAAATCACAAACTAAGCTACTTGTTAATAATAAAATAGGTATTCTATTTTTCAGTAGTTATGGAAAAGTTGCCTTCAGGCAACACACGTCACCTATAGTAGTTACTGAAATATTATCAGTTTGGAAGGCTTGTGGAAGCAGGTTAGATTGCTAGAAGCAGTGGGTTAAATGCCAGAAAATTGTTGGCTCATCCTGTATTCTTGACATTCTTGAATATTACTGCACTTCTTCACTTTCATCTTTGTGAAATATGCAAGAAATATTTCTTATGTTTGTATTTTGGTGTATGGCAGAGTGATGTTAATGGACGAAATGGACTAATAGTTACTGATGTTCCATGAATGTGTAATTGTGAGCTGTATAAAAAGAAATTGTGCCATAAGCTTTTGACTTAAAGTTTTAACATAGTATACTATTTCCTGTGTTAGTGATCCCAGCTGTTTAAAGGCTACAGCAAAATAATAATAATAATATGGTAGTGTATTAATAACTTGTCTGTGAGTTTTAAATATATTCTCCTGTGAATTCTGTCTAGATAACATCCAATGGCAATTTCATCTCAGAGTACTTTGTTTTTGGTAAAATTCTATAAATATGTTATGCATGGATTTGATTAAAGTCCTTTTTATTGTATTACATTATCATATTGCACTTAAACTGACATTCTCTGCAGACAGAAGTCTTAAGATATGTGAAATTTATGGTGTCACCTATGTCATTGTAGATATTTTGCTCAAAAATAATAAACAACTTTTTTTCAGAAACCAAGCAATTATTTTTCTGACATTTTAGGTAATGTGCTTAAAGTCACAGGAGGTACTATCAACACTATTGGGAAAAAAAAAAAAAGAATGAAATCCTCACCAGTAATTAAGGTGCATTACCATTTAAATATTTTGGGATTGAAAACTAGAAGTTATGGAGTGCTTAAAACTCAGATTAAGCTTCAAAATACTGAATTAATGAAATATACAAAGAGGTGTTTTGGGGGAGCATGGCAGGCACTGAATCAGGAGTTTGATCTTCCAAGGTGTCCTTTACAATGAATGGAGAGGAAGAGGTCTCTCCAGAGGACAGGCAGAGAATGGGTTCCTGTTTTTAAAAAAAAAAGAAAGTGAAATTTATCTTGATAAATGCCTATTGAAATAATTACAACCACTTCAAAATAGTCCTGCTGACCTTATTATCAGAAAGGCAAAGTATTTTGCTTGCAGCAAAATAGCCTGATGTACCTGAAGGGCCCACTGATAGATCTGTGGTAGATCTTTTTTCATAGAAAATGGTAGAAGATGGTTTTGATGGAAAATAATAGAAAACTCACGTGAAGTTAACACATAGCAAATCCTTTGAGAACAGCTCGAGTTCTACTAATCTGATTATAGCTTATAAAGAACATACAAAACGGTTGTCTCAGTAACAGCCACAAGTCAATGTGATGCCATGCAGGATAGAAGTGTTTAGCAGCCTCAGCACAGATGCTTTGCCCTGCCCAGCCCTATATGACAAATCAAAACATCAGTTCAACACTTTGTTATTAGGATATGTTCACAAGCAACAATCTTATAAAACTACTACAGCAGCAACTGTTTTCATGCTGAGGTGCACAGCTCCCAGAGCATGAAAATTACAAATACACGGTATCAGGTGTGCAACAAGCAATTAACCAAGAAAGTAACAGCCAGGTAATGTGATGAAGAATCAAATAAAGAAGTAACAGATCTTAAAGAAATCAATATGTGATTGTGTTGTATAAAGAATGCAGACCTTTCAACACAGAAATCTGGAAAAATGAATCTCAAAGATCTTCTTTTTTAAGTTTGTCATATATAGCTACCTCATTATGTTAGAAATGAAAAAAGCATTTAATTTCATATGGTCCATGTAGTCAATTTTATTTCTAGTATCCTACTTTCTATACAATAGTAGGATCAGAGAACTATATTTCTTAGATACCTTTTTTTTTTTTTTCTGAATAAGGCACAAGCATGTGAATTTAATATCCTGGAAGAAAATTCACCAAAGTCACAAAATAAGAATTAGGGGAAAAAGTAATTTTGGAAATAAATCAAGCTTTTTCAAAACTGGAATAACATATTTCCAAACCTTTAATAAAGATATATATATATGTATGTACACACACTATATATATATATATTTATTGACAGAAAAGAAATATTTCAACCTTTACTTCACAGAATCACAAAATCACAGAATGGTTGAAGTTGGAAAGGACCTCTGGAGGTCATCTTGTCCGACTACCCTGCTCAAGCAGGGCCACCCAGAGCAGGTTGCCCAGGACCACGTCCAGGCAGCTTTTGAAGATCTCCAAGGAGGGAGACTCCACAGCCTCTCTGGGCAACCTGTGCCAGTGCTCGGTCACCCACACAGTTAAGAAGAATTTCCTGATATTCAGAGGGAACTTTCTGTGTTTGAGTTTGTGCACATATCCTCTTGTCCTGCAACTGGGTGCCACCTGAAAAAAAGCCTATCTACTTTATAGATATCTATCTAATTTATAGATATACTCCCTTCAGATATTTGTACACATTGATGAGATCCCCTGTGAGCCTTCTCTTCTCCAGGGTGAACAGTCTAAACTGTCTCAGCCTCTACTCATAGGAGAGGTGCTCCAGTCCTCATTCAGCTTAGTGGCCCTTTGCTGGACTTACTCCAGTAGCTCTTGTACTAGGCAGGGAGTGTTGGGGGGAGCAGACTGGACTCAGTACTCCAGGTTTGGCCTCACTAGTGCAGAGTAGAGGGGCAGATTCACTTCCCTTAAACTGCTGGTAGCACTCCTCCAAATGCAGCCCAGGATACCATTAGTCATCTTTGCCACAAGGGCACACTGCTGGCTGCTGTTCAGTTTGGTGCCCAACAGGACTCGCAGGTCCTTTTCTGCAGAGTTGCTTTCCAGCTGGGTGGCCCCCAGTACATACCGATGTACAGGGTTGGTCCTCTCCAGGTGGAGGATTTTGCACTTCCCTTCATAATGCTGAAAAAAAACTTTTCTTGTAATCTTAGCCTCTATTTAAATAATATCCATTTAAAATCTCTACTGAGGTAACGAGCTGAGTCTGAAACACACTTATGTCATGTTTTAATTCCTCTATTAAGAAGCCAAATAGCACACCTGACCTATTTTGAAAAACAGTGTGTTACTTTATACATGTTTAGCCCTATACAGAGCTGTTCTCATTACGCATGTTCAGTAGGTACACAAGACATTCAAAAAATTGTTTTTAAAAGCACAAAATACTGTAGCTTGTTTTTCATCGTATGAAGTAGGAGTAAACCCTCATGGAGGTATATTAGAACAGAGTAAGTGCATACCATATCAGAGTTAGTCTGACCTTATTTAAAGTAAGAGATTATTGGCAAATCTCACATAATTATACTTCATTTCTCAGGAAAC
Organism: Chauna torquata; assembly: GCA_013399475.1. Taxonomy (NCBI): domain Eukaryota; kingdom Metazoa; phylum Chordata; class Aves; order Anseriformes; family Anhimidae; genus Chauna; species Chauna torquata. The sequence goes on from VXAL01013851.1 coordinate 51,764, forward strand.
TATAAATTGAACCACAAGATGGCTCCCTCTCATATGAATTGAGGGATGACACAGGTGTTTATGTTTTGTTCAAGAGGATAAACTTCGCAGAATGAATACTTCATGTAGAAACTTCAAACATCGGCATTCATTATTAACAAGGAAAACTATACAGGATAAGCACTATTCATGCTACAAATCACGCTTCATTTTGAACGTGATGCAAACTTTTTGAGGTGATGTCTCAGAAACAAAAATAACTGATATGTTAATTTCTTAGGGTCAGAACCCAAGGGTTTGTGTCTAAATACACATATGAAAATGTAATGATATGTGTACCTGGATATTTTATTAAATAAAAATGGTATTTTAGAACAAAAACCAGTAATATACTTTTTCAAAGTGTCTGTTGATTTTCAACTACTTATTGCTAAAGATTATTTTGTTACACAGGAAATGAATGGCTAATCAGTTTTTAAAGCTGTCTTTAAAAAAAATAAAGATATCAATAATTAATCTTTTCCTCCCAAATTCATTAAAGTTAGAAGGTCTTTGGGGTAGATTCTTCATGGTAATGATGCCTACACAGCACAGTTACAGGTACAGGTACAAATACATCAGTTGTTAACTATGCACATCAAATGTTCCACTTGTTAGCTATTCCACTGACAACATGTGTGTTACTTTGCTGTACTAAATGCAAATAAAGCATATATAGCTTTCACTGAGAAATACATAACTTCATATTATCTAATATCTTAGAGGAGGTGAGCACATTTACTTCAGCAGTGCAAACAATGTAAATTTGTAGCTGAGCTTGCCTTGTGATAGCTTGTGTCATTCACTTTCATATCAGACTTCACCCCTTCACATACCTAGGGTATGTAAGTGCACCTTGGGTGCAAGAAAACCCTGAACTTTGATCTGAAATGATACTAAGGGCACTAGATTAGATAGATACTACAGAATAGTTGTAGACTTGAGCAGATACTGCTGTGTACCACTAACACCCATTTATTGTTCGTCCTTGATTTCTCAAAAGAGTGCAACATATACCTTCTTTCATGATTTAGATGCTAGTTAAATAGGACCATGATGAAGGCTATTAACTTTGGATCTAATAATATTTAGTAAAATGCCTACCAAAAGTTAAAGAAAGATGCATTTAAGGTTCATAGCAGTATTTACAACTTTCAAATCAATGAGTACTGTGTTTGCTATAGACTTTTTTTTCCCCTGGCTTTGCTGTCTCTCCTAAATGATGACTAATCTGAATTATTTGTATGTAACAGCCAGCTACCTCCATATTTAACTGCATTGTCATCAAAAGAAGCTCAGTAAAAATAAAACAAGGAGAGCATATCTCAGTTCAACAGGAAAACCTTTCATTTTTATACAAACATGGTCACGGGTAATATAGAAAAAATGTTACATCACCACATGTTTTTGAGAAAATACGAGCACTTTCAGAAATGTTCTAGCCCCTTTTCAGTAGTCTCAGACTTAAGGCTTCTAAGCAGCAGAACAAAACTTGATTTTTTTTGTTGGAAATATGAGACCAAGTAACTTACTTTGGGAAAAGCTTTGGAGCAATACAAAAGCAGGTTGTAGGGGAAGAAATGGGGACAGGTCAGGGGTCTTTCATCTCTCTCCCTTTCTGTATCTTTTCTTGCCAATAACTTCGTAGCTCACAGAAAATGTGATCCATCTGGGAGAACAGGACACTCTTGGTGGACTTCACTCAATAGCTGCAGAGCAAGACAGCATTGGTTCAAGTCCCACCTGGGCTGCTGGTTGTGGCAGATGGAGTTCAGTGTTTAGGTAAAGTCCTGATGGAATAAGACAACCCCTTCTGAGAGCTCCTTACATAATGACCACAGTTGATTTCACCTCTGCATTAATACTTTTATTCCTTACACCTTGAGAACGCTGTTTTTATTTGAGAGACAGTACATTCCAACATCACTTTCTGACATAGATCTAAGCGTATTGAACTGGTTTGTTATCCCAGCTCCCCTTCTAATTATTTCTGCCCTCTGATTAGCATCAACATTTTACACAGCTGCTCCACTTGTAGAACAGTTACATTGTCTTTCAGATTATCAAATCTCTAATACTTCTACATGTACTCATGCTCATGTTCCCACTCTGGGTCTCCCTATAAAGGACAATATGGACCCAGCTTAACATCAAAATTGGTCCTCTTCTCTGAGACTTCGGGCAATCATTTGCCTTAAGAGCTACAAGAAAATTCAGGAGCTTAGTTGAAGGTGCTTCCTTGCCTCTTTCTTTCCTTTAATACCTAAGCCTGGAAAAAGCTCAAGCTCAGTTTTTAATATTACCATTTCCAAGGTGCTTGAAGTCTTCAGCTGTTCAAAAGCACCTTTCTCATTATATATTTGATAAGTATCAAGCCTGTGTTTAAATTGTACTAGAATTTACAAAATTTACTTATTCCTTTCCTGGTTTCTACTGCAGGGCACAGTTTCTTTGGAATGCCCAAAGGGATTGCTGGACATAGTCTGTAAACACACCGAAAATCCTATATGCTGTCCTTTTCTGTCCCCCCTCATAATCTCCCCTGAACCTGTACTAGCTCTTGTGCAACCCTATCACACCTTCTAATGCTTAAGAGACAGCTACAGGGTAATTCCAAGGCAGAAACAGTAATTACACATCTGTGAATTTTTTGAAGGTTACTTAACCTTCTTTAAAATTAAAGTAGCATATTTTATTTGTAGCAATGAAACGCAACATATCCTGTATGTTTCTTTTGGTATGTGCAAAACCATCCAAAACAAAAACATGTTTTTTCCATTACGATAGAAAGTGTTAGCGTTTTCCATTATTTGTTCCATGTATAACAGTTTTCTAATTCAGGGGCTAATTTAAGCCCTAATAAGCATGCAAGTCCAACTCGCTGTGTGTTTATTTGCCCCTGTGATGTTCTACATACATTAGTTACAAGTTACTTATGCAGTATAGTTTTGCAGCTCCAGATAGAGCAGATCTATTTGTGTTCACAAAAATGAGTTGAGTGTATAAATTCACAGCTATGTTTGCATACTCATCTTGAATGGAAGAGGGTAAAATTCTATTCTGTCGTTGATCTTTGGGCAAGACTGTTTTACTGCAGCACGATCTAATTATCATGAAAACAAGCAGTAAAACTCCGACTCGGCCCAAGGAAAATGATCCTCCAAAGCTTTATTTACAGCTTTCTTATCTCTGTTGGTGCCTTGCACATGCCCACCCAGATGTTCCAGATCAAACAGAGCTTGTAGCAGGAACAAGGGCAAACTTTCAGAAATGTACTGTAAGATACCAGCATTACTGAAGTGTTGAAATTGTTTGTTTATTTTTACATTCCCAAGACAGCGTTCATTTGGTACTTTGGGACACACCAAAATGCAGAAGGATTTCCTCAGGATTCCCACAGGAATGCCCACCCACAGAATATTTTTACAGAAGTATATGAAAAATATGTTACAAACCCATGTTTTTGCCATTTTACTTTTCAAAAAGCATCAGACAATCTTGAATGTTTAAAAATAAGCACTGCCAGAAGAAGATGCTGGTAGGCTTGCTATTAGCCCCTGCTGAAAAGTACAGAAAAGTAGCATAACAAAGTAGATCAACATTTTACCTGTTATTTAACCCACCAGAGGAGAAAAGGCTTACATATAATTACTGTGTGAAGCCTGTCACAGGTTTTGGGGAAGAAAATCTTTAACAAGATAACAGGTGATTTAATTTGGCTTAGTCTTACTCTCAGAATATCAGTAATGTTTCTGAACCCTGCTAGTTTCGTGGTATATAACACGACTATGTGAGGACTCTGAGCTGTCTTCCTCTGAGTGAGAAAATCATGGAGGATATTAAAATCTTATGAATGTTACGAACTATGCATCCAATCTTAACCTGTATAGGCATCCCATGAAAAAAGATGTAATCAGTTTTCCAAAATGTCTAGTCAATAGTTTAAGATCAGTGAGTGACAGAGTTCATTCTGATGTTGCAATGTTCCAAACTTAATATCCTTGATAGCATTTTAGTGGCTGGAGTTTCTGTGAATCTGGTTTGAACAAGAATTTGCTGTCAAGCCTGCTTGGGTAGTTCCCAATAGCCCTGTTCTATGGGTCTGAAGTCAATGGAAAAATGTCTAAGGAAATTGGATCAGGCTGACCTACCTGCTTGTAAAGGCAGTGATTATATATCTCACTGCAGCTGGAAGCGTAATTATTACTTTTCCAAAGGAAATTGAATCACCACCTTTCACACAATCATTCTGAAAATTTTCAGTTTGCTTCAGACCTTAAACAAATATTCAGAACTCAGAGAGTTAAGCAAATTATGACTCCTTTCCACTGTTTAATTGTTGTGTGCCTGCAAGTTAATCAGATATTTTTAAATATTCTGTTCATAAAAATAATGTGCAACAGAATCTAAATCAACACTGAATGTCTGAACCCAGCTTGAACATCTGTAAAATATGCTTGCCATCTTGCCCGTCTTAATTCTTCTGCAATCCAGTCTTGCTCTGTCTGAAGTAGAAATATTTCTACTGACCTCAGCTGTGGCTGGGAATGGCTTCTTAAGACTTATTAGACTCATACTTGTGTAATTTCAATAGTTTCAATTATATTATACTTTAAATAGTAAAATAAACATGTAAAATAGTAATTATGCAACATCCAGAAACGTTAAATAACCCTCTTTCAATTGTACAACTCTTTGACCCTTCTTCTACCCAGCTTTCTTT
>VXAL01013856.1:7671-32111 GCA_013399475.1 Chauna torquata
TAATAACTGGTTGAGAAAGTGAAAGCAGAGAGTATTAATATGGGTTTTAGGTTTAGAATGTGAGAAAGGAAAATACAGCAATTAAAATTCCAGCTAAGATATTGGAAATAGGTAGAATTGTTCACTCTGACTAGAGACATAAATTTGTGTGTGTGTGTTTTGTGTACATGCTTTAACTTGAAATAATCACAGCCAAACTGGGAGAGGTAGGTCTTCTACAAGAATGTGTGAATATCTCCAAGCAACAAATAAAAACAAGATGTACTTTATGTTAAAAATCCTTATTATTCATTTTTCCTCTTATAACTTCTTTTGCAGGAGTCTTTCTTACAAAGCTTGAAATACTAAAGTCAGAACAGTGGTTCTTTAACCTGTTCCAAAATTCCCCTTTAAAATAATACAGCGAACAATCATTTTTAATTAATTCAGGCTGGAGGAAGGAATCCACCCACACATGTTCTGCTTTCTTATCCAGCTACTTGGACTGACGGTTTTTGGAGATTATCGTATTTTGAAATAAGAGGCAGCAATGAATCCCTGGTGTAGGGATTTTTTGTTTGTTTGTTTGTCTTTCCTGAAGTCCAGACTCATTATTATTTGTAGGTCAGGAGTGGTAATAGGACACAAATACATGCAAATATGAACCTGATTATCTCATTTTCTTTCCCTACTTTCTTCTTAGACAATAAGCCCCTAGTTATTGGATATTTTTCTTTCTGAATGAGAACTGTGTCTACAATGTCTGAGAGCTCTTATATCCCACACTAACAGGCTGCACTAAGGACAATATAGGCACTATCTTGCTTACAGATGTAAGATACAGACTAAAGTGTTTGCTAAACTTTACACTGACTCCATCCATGTCTTTGAAATAGGAAAGGGATTTCCTTGATGCTTGCCAGTAAAGCTAGTTCATGAGTTGGCTCCTGCTGATGACTACATGTTTATTCTCTTGTACCAGCTTCTGTAGTTCATAGCCATTTCCTGGTTCCTCCTTTACTGCAGTTTTAATGTTATCCTTAATCCAAAAGTATAGATAAGGGGAATAATGAAGAAAATGGCAATGATTTTTGGACCATTGACTTCTGTACCATGGATAAGGTAGAGATTAGCCCTTTCTTCTTTTTTATTTTTAGGATTTATTTTGATTAGAAGAATGATAGGATTTACAGAAAATTTGAATTGAAAACTTGAATTATTGTGATCTTTGTCCTGAGAAATATCAAAGATCTCTCAGGATTGTTGAAAACAAGCAAACAAACAAACAAAGAAAAACAAGAAACAAATAGCTGTTACTGCCCTCAGTCTTTCCAGCAGTTCAGTCTCTACTAGTTACACCGCAGCATCACAAGGATATTCCTAAGACGGTGTTCCCTGCCAGATTCCTCTAGCAGACAGTATCTTTGAATCAGACCATGTAATAACTTTAGACTCTAAAGCAGCTGTAGCAGTATTATGCCAGAGAACTCTTGTGAAACCTCAGGAAGAATGATGAACATTCCTGCAGAGTGGATTATCCAAATACCATTACAATGCCTTGTTCTGTCCCAACCAACATGTGCTTCTACTTCTGTCATAATTCATGGATTTAAGGTGTAATAAAAAGAAAGTTACCAAAAAGTGAACAAAGTGATTTTTTAAAATTGTTTTTATAGCTGTATCAGTATGGCAGATGGGTATAACTTGTCATTCTTCTACTATCCTGATGAGTGGGGGAAATGTTTGAGGTTAGTTAGGCAGAATAAGAAGAATTCTTCATCAGAAGAGTTTGGAGAATAGTTCTAAACATACTGTATTTTTCCCACTGCTATGGGAAAATGGAGCAAAGCTGAGGGCTGGTAGTCAGGAACTGAGAGGTGCAAGAAAATGAAATTGAAAGTACTGCTTTTCTGCACACTTTCAGTGAGAGTGAGAGTTGATTTAGGATTTATTTTGCGTTTCAACACATACACCAGCTCCTAAGATGAACCCTGAGTTAAAATTTTAGATGCCATTTTCACTTGGGCTGTTGTTAGGTTTTGCTGGAAGATGCTGAACACAGCAATGTATTTCTCTCTTCATGCTAGCTGCTCAACAGTCTGTCATCCTGTTCCACAGAAATATCTGGATAATCTCTATTATAGGGAAATGCATCATATATTAACTTCCCTGGAGTGTATCCTGCACTGAGAATGTAAAAACTACTATTATACAATTGTTGTTCAATAACTTCTAGGCTGGGAGAAGAAAGGAATGAATAGCATTATTTATACATATTACTACGCTTCTAAATGTTATTATTTATACATATTACTATGCTTCTAAATATGCATGATAAAATGCTGAGGTTGCAGTGATAACTGTTTTGTGCATTTTCTAAACCTGGCTGCAATATTAGGGAATACGAGTAATCTGGATCCCTCTGAAAGCCAGAATGCTCTACAAAACAGGAAGAAATCCATGCCTGGTAAAGAATGTGAAGTAACATAAATAAAACATGCAGGACTTTTGAATTTGATATTTGAAAACACCAGGAATAGAATGTGTATTTGTGCAAATCCCATAGATGGTGATTTGAGTGTGGTTCAGTTGCACATCTGATTTAGTTGTATGAGTTATGCATACATTTTTTGTTATGGCAACAAAAAGATGATTGCAGAGTGTCAAAAATACACCAATAGTGAAAGAATTCCCATATGCAGTGCATGGCATAAAACAGAATATGTTCCTCATTGGCTCTTGATATTGGTATGATTGGACAAAGATTTCTATTAATTATTCCTTTTCAAAGAAGAACGAGCTCTCACACAGGAAGGTTTTCTTTACTGTTGAAAGAAACACACACACACACACAGATTTAATTGAAAAAATATATTTGTAATATGTACACTGAATTCTTCTCTTGAGCATAGCATCTTTCTACAGCTGGGCACAGCCTTCTAAATTAATTCCATTGTACTAAGCTTGTGTATTATAGGGGCTTAGGGTGTGTGTAAGTTGGGTCAGCTTCTCCCTCCCTGTCATTTTTGGTATGGTTATGTAGTAAATATGGCAAATATTTTCTAAATTCAGAGGAGGTGGGAAGCTTTTATATGCATACCCTGTAATCATTGATTATGCGTGCAGCTTCAGTTTCCTCCCCCAGCTGCAGCTTTGACATGGAGAATAAGGTGGTCATTTGCCAGCAAAATTAAAAGTTAAATGCTTGTACTGGCTTTATAGCTTGTTAACTAGAGGGGAAAATACACTAAGCCCGTTTGCTGCTTTGGTAGCAGTTATTTAGAAGTGACTTTGAAGCTCATAGTTTAATTGGTGAAAACTTGTGGCATAGAAAAGTGATGAAAAAGCAATAATAAAAATAATAATCAAGAGCTTGAGTCACTTCTTGGGAAAATTAGACGGTATATCAGAAGAATAAAGTGGAACTGAAGTTATTATATTGAGTCATTTGTCTATTCATGGAAGACAGTCTTACCCTTTGGTCAATATTGTTACTCTCCTTATTTCTCTTCCTGCTGTCCTTCTTGGATGATAGCGTCTAAAGGGTTCAATGGATGCAGGTGTTCTAATGTATTGGTTCTTCATGTTACTAACATATCTGTGGCTGTTTTGCTTCAACTTAAAATACCTGTTTGTCCTAACGTATCTGTTTAAAACTTCAGTGGTTCAGAGGTAGTCGTGAATTCTTATGCAACTATAGTTTTCTGGTTTTTTACCTCCACCTGTTGTCCTTCATCTTGAGTAAGTCCCCTAATATAACTCAAAATAGTAAAATTAAAGGTATGCCACTAGTAAAACAGAGATCAGTGCTTGGTTTAGTATGTTATTTTTGATAGACAGTAAAACTCTCTGTATAGTTCTTTGCACAGAATTTATGTGCCTTTTGTTATCTACACCAAATCTGTTCTAGAAGAGAGGGTGGACTTTTCTTTCAAGAGTCATTTTTGGCTTTTAGTTTGGACACATATCTTACTGATACATACATAGTTTGACAGTGCTCATCTTAAAAACATTGCTTGAGGAACAGAATGAGAAACTTTTTGAGGGGAAAAATTTGGGAGAGAAGGCTATTTATATCTGTATGTAAGAATGAAAATAAAAATAGGTAGGTACTCTGTGAGATGATTACTAATAAACCAAGCTTTCTGCTTCAGGAATTAAATTCTGCTGATATTAAGCCTTCCCATTATATTCCAGGTTCTTTAAGATTAAAATAGAAGCACCATGTATACAGAAGGTGATATGCTGCTGGATCCCATGTATAAAGTAGTTCAAGAGAAAAAATGTGGTGATGAGCAAACTAATGAAAGATATACAGTAACTTCTGATTGTGATTAGCATTATAGAGGACACAGACAATTAATATCCTAAGGGTTTTGATCTAAACAGCAGATACAAGACAAAAATGCTGATTTATTAAGATATTTACTCTGAGTATAGGATTTGTTGTTCACGTGAATGTGTTTGTGGAGTCAGCTTAGGTATCGAGTCCGCTTGGTTGAGGCTGGTGAGTGATATCAGCTCAGTAGCTCTAGGGGAAATGCGTATTTGAATTTGGCATTTATGGAAGGATGTGAAGAACTTGGTGTGAAAGTGCTGATGGAGTAATGACATTATTTAACCTATTGTTTAAGTCAGCCTCCTTAGTGGGAAAATGGAAGCTGGCAAATATGGTTCTAATACTTAAAAAGGCCTCAAATGATGGTCTTGTAGCTATAGTTTTAGAACTGAACATATTCATAGACATGAGAAGGAATAGAATTAGTGAATACATGGATAAATATGTTGTGCTGGAGAGAATCAAAGTGGCTTTTGTAGGAAAAAATTGTATATTATATGGGTAAGTGTTCAAAGGATTTGTATTATACATACTAATAAGGGCTATGTAGTCATTATAGTATACTTGGGCTTTCAAAAAAGCATTTGAGAATATCCCTCAGAATATTTTAGGCTGTCATAGAAAAAAAAGGAAGGAACACCATTTATGGAAGAACTCACACAACTGTCTGAGAAGCTGAAAATGTGGCAGATGAGCTTCAGTATAAGCTTGTGCCTCTAAGTGGAAAATAATCTGATCAGCAGTTGTGTGCTGCTGAAATCAGAACTGGCAGTAGCAACGGAGGAAATGAATCTTGGAGTTTGCTGACTTGCTGCCTCAGTATGTTGCAGAAGTGAAAAAAGACAGAAGAGCAGTCGACATCATGAGGAAAGGTGTTGAGAGCAAGAGGGTGGGCATTGTTTTGCTGTTACTGAAAACTTTGGGTGCTTCCACATCTGTGCTGTGTGTAGCTCTGGTCTCTGCATCTCAAGAATGATACATTGGAGTTCAGGAAGGTACAGAGAAGGGCAATTAAAATGAGTAAGGGCTTGGAGAGGTGGTCTTGGAAGAGGATACTCAAAGTCAGGACCCTTGGGTTTGGAGAGGGGATGGCAGGGGTGGGCCAGAACAGGTTGCCCAGGGAAGTTGTGAACACCGCCTCCCTATTCAATGCCAGGTTGGATGGGACTTGGAGCAACCTGGTCTAGTGGAAGGTGTCCCTGCCAATGGCAGGTGGGTTGGAACTAGGTGGTCTTTAAGGTCCATTCCAAACCAAACTATTCTGTGATTCTATGATTCTGTGATTGATTCTATGATATGACAGAGGTTTATACAATCACAAAGGCAGAGGTGAAGGAGAACATTGAACAGTTATTCACCAAGTCCCATAATGCTAAAATTTGGGGGCACTGCTGCAAACTGTGGGGAGGTTGGCTTAAAACTGATGAAAGACAAGACTGCATTTTATAGGGTGATGAACTTCTGGATCTTGCTGCAACAGAAGACTATAGAGATGGAGAGTGCCAACAGGTTCAAGAAGGGATAAGACAAATTCATGGACAGGAGGTTTGTAAAGAGATACTGGAGGGAACACTCAGGAACCTACCCTCTCACTTCCTTTGTGGGATGCTGGGTGACACAGGGAGAATGACCACAGTGTCTCAGCACAGTCTATATTGATTTCTCCTAGCAGAATCTCACAACCCTACCTGGGAAGGAGTTAGAGAAAGAGCTAGGAGGAAAGAAAATCATAGAGAAATTGAGTGAAACAGGGGAGCAATGAATGAAGCTGGGGGAAAGAGAGTGGGGATTAAAGGATGAAAAATGGAAAAGCAATTAGAGATTGATGTGTAGCAGAACACCTTGAAACTGCCCAGTGCTTGCTGAGCATGTCCAGGAAACTTAGGTAATGCTGCACAGTGGTGCTTGGTGAGAAATGTGGGGGGACCATGGAATGAAAACAGGTCCTGCATGGGCTCAGATGTTCCTGCTCCTTTCCTCTCACCCCACTCCCAGACCCTCTTGAGTTTCCCCTCTTTATGATCTGGAGGGTAAGAAGATTATGAGGAAACAATACTGACATAGATATACCATTGATTAGAATCAGTGAGACACTTCTCAAGGTTAAGCAGTCCCAGCTTTCTCAGTCTCAAGTTGTAGGATGAGTGCTCCAAGCCAATAGTCATCTTTATGGCCCTTTGCTGGACTGGCTCCAAAATGTCCGTTCCTTGTACTCAGCATTTGTGTACTTGGACACAGCACTCCAGATATGCACTCACCAGTACTGAGCAGAGATCATCCCCCTCAGCCTGCTGGCAGCGCTCCTCCTAATGCTGTCCAGAATGCTGTTGGCCTTCTTTGCCATGAGGGTGCATTGCTGGCTTCAACTTGTTGTCTACCAGGACCTTCTCTGCAAAGCTGCTTTCCAACCAGTTGGCTCCCAGCCTGTACTGTTTCCCAAAATACAAAAATTAAGACACTTCTGATGAAGTGACTACTAAGCATACACTGACCCTGTCTGCTTGAAGACAGACCGCCTATATGCGAGGGAATTATTGCTGTGTATATCTGTTCCTGCCTTTCCTTGGGCAGTCAACACTTGCAACAGAGAGGGTACTGATAGATGGACCTTGTTCTAACCTATTATGATAACTTTTATGTTTTTATTATTTGTAGTTTAGACTAAAGTTTGCTTATGGCTAACATAGATAGGAGATTGAAGGACAGTTTTTAAAGGTTTTGACAAGGTATATGCTTGGCTGGGACAGAATTGATCTTAAATTGAATGGATAGAGGTGAACAATAATGATATTGGAACCTGTTCCGTAATCCATTACAATGCTAGTAGTGGTCTGCAGAACCCGTTTCCCTCAATTAACATGAGAAAATGCAATATGCAGGTAAACAGGATGCAGCCAGTTTCTTATGGCTCGGTTACTAAAGATCCAGTAAGTAATAAGTATTCTGCTTTATATAACTGTTAGCTGCTATGAGCACTCAGGAATTCCAGTTCTACAGAAGATCATTTATATACCATCACTTTCCATGAGAATCCCTCCATCTCTATGTAAGATGGGATAATTTGTAGGCAGTCTGCTTCAAAGGTGATGAAATCTGGTGTAGCTCCAGTGTAGAGACTGTTTTTAATCTTCTACCTCAGTTCTGTGCATTTGTGAAACAAACCAGTTGCACATTTCTCATGCAAGAAATTCTCGTTTGTCTCACTTTCCCTTCATTTTAGTTGTAAATATTTTCATAGGACTTATGCCTGGAAACATGAAGAATCACAGCACAGAAAATTCTACTGCACAAGCACTTTCAATAAGTTAGAAAAAGTAAGGCTGAAACAGTTTTAACATCAGTTGTTGCCCTAGCTTATTGGTAAATGCAAAGTAAAAACAACCCTTACTATAACATGCGTAACGTGGACTTAACTGCAAGCCCTCTCCCTCAGTTATTACCAGTCTATTTTTGTGTTTATGTATTGCTGTTATGAAAACATGGAGTTTTCTTCCCAATAACTGTTGCTTGGGCTATCAGTTGTGTGCAAAAGAAGCTGAGTGGCCCGAGTAGTGTATGCCTATGATTACTTGGCATACCCCCAATGTCAACTTTGGCTGGAGGAGCATTTATACTGCTCAGGTGCATGACTTTGAATATGGAGTATGATGGGCACTGTTCTAAGCTCTTCTTGTCCCATAAAATAGAGCTATTTCTAAAAATTAGAGGAGATTTTTGCAACACAGTATGAAAATAAATATTTTCAATTAACTGAAAATACTTTGATGAATTAATCCTTTAATTAATCTGAGTCAACATGATTAAGACCATCTAGAATGAGATGAAATTACTCTGCTCAATCTGTTTCACGAATTTGAGTAATTATTAAATTTCATGTTAAGAAGTCACTAAATTCTACACAGCAGACCTTCAAACCCTTCTTGAATTAGTTTCAAAATGTAGTATCTGTCTACAGTATGAAAGTGCCTGTGCAATTATTTTCTAGAAGTGAAACAGAACGTATGTATTCCCTGCTAGACCAAATCCACAGAGAGTCCAAAGAAATAATTTTCGCTCATTCATTGCCTGGTTCTCATTTATGGCTGTTAGTTGAAATATCTGAGTAAAAATACCTGATATCATGTGAGGTGTACTCATTTTAGTGTGAAAGTTAGGTTAGTTTGAAGTTACAGCAAAATTCTTATTGACTTCCTTGAGGCAAAAATTTAATTCCCGGTCTTTATAAAAGGAGCATACAACCCAGAACACAACATTTTGTTCGGTCTTAATGTTCTGCTGAGCATATGTATGTGTAAGCTGTTTATTTCTATGATGACTGGAAGAACAAGAGGAGCCAGAGGGTCCCAGAGCTGTCAGAATGAATAGCTAAGCTGAAGCATTAGCTGTGGTTGAAAACTAGTGACTGCTCACAAGGGAGAGCTTTTAAGAAGTGTTCTTTCCTGGTTAAATGAGACTTTGTTTCTATCTTTGTATCAGCTCCCTCGACTTTATAGTGGTACCTAAACAGTGAACAAAGACAATTAGCCTTTAAGATAAACTTATTGTTGAAGTGGCGTGAGAGGGGAAGTTCTTTAAAAGGACGTACACGGATCCATAGAAATCTTTGTTAGGAATTAAACTTTTCTATGTCCAAGCTGAAATATTTTCACTGTATCTACTGGGTGGAAGAAACAGCTGTTCTGAATCTGCAAGGATCAAAACATTGATTGGCATGTCATCAGATGGTATTTCCAGAGTCCCACTCTTCTGCTTCATGAACATTAATCACTTTTACAGATCCACTTATGAGTACGTGAGTATTTATGAAACGCTTGACCAATGGTAATTTCAAGCAGGCATTTCATTCTTTATGTACAAATATTTCTTGTAATTTTTACCAGTGCAAAAAAACTTCAGCAAGGGATTCAGCCTTTATTGGATAAAGTGTCTTAAGAAAAAAGCTCAAAGTTTTAAAGGTTTATTCTAAGAGAATTTTGTTTCATATTTATTAACAAAGCTTATTATGTTGTGTCTGGCATGTCGTTTTTGATTTTAAGGTGGATTTAATGTGTAAGAGTAAACAGATTTTAAGATATGATGCTTCTCAGCGTTAGCTTCCACTAGGGAATATAATTAGCATGAAAGAAAATGAGTGTATTTGTTTTAAAGATTTTTTTTTTTTTAATTAGCAAACACACACAAGCTTTTTTCTTCTTGATTATCTTTGCAGCTTTTGTTCTAAAACAAACCCTGCATTTTTTATGTATTGTAACTCTGGTTATTGTTAGTGAATGTTATAGCTTACTAAATTTTTTCTCTATGATCTTAACTCAATTTTTGTCCCCAGTGTGCTGTATCGTACAATGGAGGACTTTGGTTTCATCACAATATACATAACTCAGCCTAAGATGCAATATACATAATGTTTAGAATTACTATATATTACTAAACTGCATTAAAATTCCAACTGAAGTAATTATCTAGGACTTTCAGACTTTGGGAACGGTTTTGAGTGAATCTGTAATTTTAATGTTAGACTATGGATATGCCTGAGCTACAGACCATGTAGTTTAAAGCAGACAGATTGGCTACTAGACATGGCCTTCTCGTGGCAATATAGATTGACTGACTCTTAAGGAGGAACAGGTGAGGAGATTGTAGCTATTCTGCCATACTTTGCTTTTTCAAGTTGTATTTTTATGAGCATTCTTGACTAGAGACAGGGTATATTTCCCACCCTTATAAGAAGCCTTTTGTGTTCCAGTATTGTTATTATTCTTGCATCACCTTTCTCTGTGGAATGTCTTTGCATAGCTTCCATTAATGGAAATTACTTGCATCTATCTAGAGTAGATGTGTACCTGGAAGGTAAGCTAAGCTTTTATTTCCAAATTCATAGTTAAAGCTTGTGCTCTGCTATTTAGGTAAATGCATCATGCTTCTGATGTAATGGGTGTGTAATTGAATACTGAATTAATTTTATTGTTCTATTAACATTATTAAATCTAGTAGATTCAATATTTATATTCACATACTAACTTATCCTTGGGTCTGGCAGCTTACTGAAAGGAAAGGATGCGCTGCGCACACCTTGGAATAGACCATCATTCAGTCTTGAGCCTGATAAAAAAGGCTCAAGGGGATTATTTCAGGAGGCCCAGCAACAGCAGTACTGTCTCTTGGAACTTTGTTTTGTCTGAGAAGAACATCAGATTGTGAACCAACCTCCTTCTTCCTCAGAAAAAGTGACAGTCTTTACTTTTTTTCCAAAGGAAGAGGCACTTTTGTCCACAATATACTTTTTAAAAATAACAACATTTCTGAAGATAAGTGCTCTCTGGTACTGGATGGTCTATTGTTACATTAAATTATTTGAAATGTGTGATGCAGTATTATTTGTTCTCTTTAAAATCTGTGACTGATCTGCTTGAATTATACTCACTTTGACGCTATATATATCTTTTTTACAGAGGTACTTAGATCAATTAATGGATTAATTCATCAATGTATTTTCAATTAATTGGAAATATTCTGTAGAGGTATGTATATTTCAAATATATTGTTATTGCAGTCTTGGTGAATATGAGTGACTAGCCCCCCATATATATCAGCTGACTAGGAAAACAGCAACATGACAAGTATGTGTTTTTAAAATATGATATTTGTATTGAAGTGATCCTTAGTGGTGTGGAGAGCAGGGTGAAGCTGGACATAGTAAATGCTCTGTAAATAGTTAGATATACTGTCCTTCACTTAACCTGCTACACTTTCAGTGTTCTTATTTTACAAATGCTTACATGCTCAGTATGAGATTTTTGAAAAATATCCACTTACTGTTATTAGCTGAACATTTTGTTTTTGCAGAGTCAGACCCTAGAAGGACAAGTAATACATGAAGGATATAGAAGCTAGTGAACTTCTAAATCAGATCAAAACAGTTCTTTTTGTCTTTGCTAATAAACTACTGCAAACTTGGTATTTGAACAACATAAACAGGAAGTTATAAATTTAAAT
Organism: Chauna torquata; assembly: GCA_013399475.1. Taxonomy (NCBI): domain Eukaryota; kingdom Metazoa; phylum Chordata; class Aves; order Anseriformes; family Anhimidae; genus Chauna; species Chauna torquata. The sequence continues at coordinate 18,983 of VXAL01013856.1, forward strand.
AAAGATTAAAAAATAATGTCCTAGATTTGCATCTGGATTTTGTTACCAGTCTCAAGATGCTACCCAGAGCAACAGCATGCAGCATGGGAAATCTGATAATGTTGTGAATCTTTCAACATTATGCATTCTAATCAGAGCATGGTTTCCTGTAGTATTGCTGATATGCCAGATAAAACAAGGCTGGGTCCAAAATCAACCTCTGTTATAAATGGATGCTTTTTGTTATCCGTATTTGTGCTGTAATGTGTGATTAACTGTTCCCTATCAGAAAAGGAAGAACATTATTGCATTCTTTTTTTTTTGTAGACTTGCTTCTAAATGATAAGCAATTGCAACTTACATGACTGTTTAGTTCAAATGAAGTTATATATTATTTTATGCTACATTTAAGTGTAGAAGTACTTTTCAAAGCATCACCTTCAGGGTAACTAACTGTTTTCACGTTTCTTCAATGGAAGTAAAACTTTCCACCGTGAGGATGAAATTACCGTGATTTAGCTTCCTCAAAATAAGCATTTCTTTCTTCTCATTTAGTTGAAATGATGTACAACAGATTACTTTGTCTGTAGAATTAAACTCTAATAGCAAAATTTGGTATGCACAAATAAAATATTTTATTTTGCTGTCTCTTTTTCTGAGTGCTGAATAGAATTTGTGAATAAAGATATCAAGGTCTAGTCCCTTCCCTTCCATTTTTTGTGCCTGGGCAGACTTCCGTCAGAAGGTTACAGTGTGAATTCCAAAACCAACATTTCAGTATTAAACTAGGAGAGAGCTTTGGTACCTTTCTACTCTAAAATATGAAGTTACACAATAGTCCCCTATCTTACTTAAAGGATACTCAAATTCTTAAAGGATCAAGAAAGTTTTGAGAGAAATGATGCTCTCTCTTATGCTAGGAATGTTTTAACATTATATTTCTCTATTAGCTCAATAAGGCATTTCAGAAGCATAACCAAAAAAAGAAAGCTATCACAGGAACTCCAGCCACTGAGACATAAAGTGGGGGAAGTATCTATACCAGTTAACATTAGACATGTAGCTTGATTAGGGAGATACTCTTTCTATCGAATGTTAGTATAGTTATTTTCTTTTATATAGCACTTCAGAGTAGGAGTATGAGGTGCTCTGATTTGTCTTCTAAAGAAGACTTACTCTTCTTATCTAAAGAGAGAGATTAACCTCCCACAATTTAAGTAGTCCACTTTCTCATTTGATGACCTGATATTGTTAGAAAAAAAGGATGGGTGATGAGGAAAGGAAATTAATATAAGTAAATGGTGGATTCTGTAGTTAGTAATTGAGACCAATACAGTGTAGATAGAACGGCAAGGAAAGAATATAAATGAGAAAATTGTTGTTGAAGTTACGATATACCTCTGATGTTGAAAAACTAGACTAGGTTAGTCTCTGTGGCTGAAAAGCCATGCTTCCTTTTGTTCTCTCTGGACCAACAGAATATTCAAGAATTCACAGGAGAACAGGTTCAGTAAGAAAAGTAAAAATACCTACTCCCTCCCTGTCCTTCTCAACTAGTTAGGAGTTTGGGCCAGTGTCCTAGGAGGTGGAAAACATGCATTTAAATCTTTTTAGGCAAATCTGGACAAATTCTGTGTACTGAAGCAGCTATTCAGTTTGTTTCAGCAATGCGTTTCTGAAGCCTAATTTGATGTGAAAGAGTGATGAAATTCACAAATCATGTACCACATGGTGAAGGTGACAGTAAATGAAGTCTTAGAAAGTGGGCAATGCTTGTAGTATTGCTAAGACTGAAGTTGAAATAACTAGAACTGAAACAACTCAGAAACTGAGACATACTTTTGTTAAGTTCAAATCTTGATTATTTTGGGGGGTTTTTTTTGGTGCTGACATTTTTGAGTACTACAGGATGGCATTATTTTGTCTATATTTTGCTAATATTTATGTAAATGACAGTTTATATGAAAAAGCAATATAAATAAAGTTTTCGGTGGCAAAACTTGGAATAGAAACCAACTAACAATGCTTTTTGTAGCCACTTTATCACACAACTGTATTCACTTAGAGAGATGTTTTTAATTTGCTTTTCTGAAAAAAAAGTTGCATCAGTAAAATATTGCTTGTAGCTGCAGTTATGGTGCAGTGATATTAGTTAAAGATTGCTATTTTGGAAGGAGGAGGAAGCATACTCCTAGCTCATTTCCAAATGCATGAAGGTTGAATTCAGGAAATAAGTAGGATGGTGACTTTTTTTTAATCCCAAGGGGAGATAAGAGCAGGAAACCCTTATTCTCCTCATAGTGGAACAGTGTCAATATGATAGTTTTCATCCCCTAACAGTTTGATTTCATTTAATGTAGGTTATGCGGACAATCTACACACATGTACAAAGATTTCAAATTTGTATTCCATATGCTATAGGGTTACAGTGTCAGGGAAGAGAGGATGAGAACATGGTAGCTTTGATACACCGACAACCATGCCTGGGGGACTCAGGAAGGCAGAAACAAATGATTTTCAACCTTTGCTATAGGAAGTCTATTTATTAATTTTAATTTATTATTTTTTTCCAACTACTTTAATTACTATCTTTCTGAAAAATAAATTAGCCCAAGAAATCACAGTCATATCTGGAATTTTTCTTTTTTATTTATAAGGCGAAGATAGTACCTAGTACCAAGGTGTTGATGTCTTAAAATTCATTGAGATTCTGTGTTATTATTACTAAACAAACCTTAAGGCATCCAGATTTGTGAGAACTGGGATATAAACCAAATCAACTAGAACACATGTCACCAGTAGACAACTTTTGGTGCCTATTCCCTTTTTTTTCCCTCCTCTTCCCGGTGGAATCTTCCCTTAATAGATTTTTTTTTTTTGAGGAAGGGTGGGAAGGAGGGAATTTTGGATCTCATAGGTTCCTCTTAAAGACTTTGTGATTTTTAACATGGAGTAAGTTGCCATGTATGTCATGAAGTCTGGGGAAAAGTGGGAAAGAGTACAGTTCTTTTCTCAAATCTCCAAGGGCACAGGGTATGATCAGAATTTTTGGAAACATGATTTTATGTTGTAAAATGGAAATGTTGTATACAGAAAGAAAAAAAAAAGATTGCATCTGTGTAGCATGACAAAGCCTGATTCTTGTTCTGAAAGGAGCAGCTGTGGTCTCCATTACCTTCAGAGAATAGGTGTTATTCATGCTCGCTACCTCGCTAGATTTGTGTAGTTTTATTTGAAAGGAACTTGGCTATCTTGCAACTGAACTTCAATAAACAAAAGAAAATATATGTGTTTTCCTTTGAGATTGTCTTGTACTTTCTTTCTAAAGCTGAGACAACAGAAGATTCTTTGCCTCAATAGCATCAGACATGAAAAACAACTGTTACTGGGAAGTCTGCTTATCCTTTGGAGTATATGAATTGCAGTTATGCATGACATGGACATCAATGCATATAACCTCCATGCAATGATCATGACTGCTGTGGTGGTTTTTTTCAGTATATATGGCCAATGGACTAGCGTAATTTAATACCTTTTCAGCATGCTAAAATTTTTGGCATGCAGAGTGTTGAGGAAAGGGCTTGAGAACACTCCTATTCCTGTTTGAAAGTAGAAAACTTATCCTTCCTCTCCTCTGTCTTAGTTTTTCTTTCTTTTTCTTTTCCTTTTTCTTTACCTTTTTCCTTTTCCTTTTCCTTTTTCTTTTTCTTTTTCTTTTTCTTTTTCTTTTTCTTTTTCTTTTTCTTTTTCTTTTTCTTTCTTTTTCTTTTTCTTTCTTCCTCTCTCTCCCTGCCACTCCCTCTCCACCACCCTCTATCTTGTTTCCTCTTTCTGATGCATCTTGCATTGAAGCTTCCCAGCCAAAGTGCAGATACTTTGTTATGTAGAAGTCTAAATAATGCCTGGTCAGTGCTTAATAGAAGTATAAATGTTATTGCTCAATCTTAAGTGAAAATGCAAACTAAACAAATGCAGCTAACTGGAAACACTTTATCTTCTACTGTAATACCTCAGATTCTTCATATATAATTGGTCCTGGGCAGGTCAGACAGAGATCTTTATGGAATCATCTCAAGAGACTCCAGTTTTAAGTCTTAGAAGTAATAAGGCCATTCAAAAAGTCTATGTTACTAATCCTGGAACTTTGGGAAACTTGAATTGTGATTCAGTTGGTTATTCTACGTCCATTTAGATAAATGTCCTTAGTAGTCTGGAAGCTCCCCATATCTAAAGCCATATCAGTTCAATCTAAGTTAGTCTTTGATATTGTATTACATCACTCTCATACTTTAAGATGAGCAACATAAGGCTTGTAAGAATGGGTGAGATCATTTGTTAGACCAACTAGTGTACTTAGGGAAAAATGAATGAGCTTTTTGGGTGCACAAGTCCTCCTTCAGATGTAAAGAAGGTATCTTAATAATACCTTTATCTCATTAAAAGACACAGAAAGACATTGTAAGTCTCTGCTCCTTGTAGCAGTAGAAGTTGTTTGAAACCTCAGTAAATACTTAGGAGGTGACATTTATGATCTACTAATAGCCACCTTCCCTTGGTAAAGAACACTATTAATGAAAACATGAGAAATGACTCGCAAGTTGGGGAAGTGCAGCTTATAGGGGTGGCAAGATCTTTAGACAGACGAATGGGTGCAGTTTTGGGGAGAAGTAAAAATTGCAGGAATATGAACTTCAGAAATCTTCTTAAAGGCTTGTGAGTAATGATAACAGGTATATTACAGACAGAAGTTACCTTTAGTGCATGCTATAGATCTGTCCAGGCATTCAAGTAGCAAATATAATTATTTTCCCTCTGGGTGCTATTGCTATATGTGCTATCCTGGATGTCCCATATACTTTGTCTCTGTCTGAGGTACTTTGAAAAGCTTCCTTTTAAATATCAGACACTCATCTCCATATTCATGGTGGCATAAAAAAAAGCAAGATAACTGCCTGTTTGTCTGTGGCCTCTGCAAAGACATATATTCATAAGTCAAAAATATTCAGGCTTTAAAACTCACATAGTAATCTAGGTTAATATGGCTAGACTTTGTCAGGGAGAATGTTCTGCTACCTGTGCTGTTACTTAAATTGCCTTTTTGGGAATGTGGAATGAGTGCAGTTACAGTCAATAACATGTTGAACATCATTATAGCTGAAGTACACTAAAGTTAAGCCACATTTGACAAAGTCAACAAGTAAATATAATACAGATAACTCTTTCCTTCCCTCCTGTATTTGAGTAGCGGTAAGTGCAGACATGCTGTGAAAGTGCAGGAAAAGTGTATTTCTCTGCAGGTAAGCTCAGTGCTACTCCTATATGAAAGATATCTAGGCTGTAGTTCTGATATATGGCAGCTCTGGCTTAAACTGAGCATGTTCGTTTGTAACATAATGCATACACAAGGAATCTTCCTGGCAGTGGATTCGGTGTTCAATATATTGTGCTAAAAGCTGTAATGTTTTATACAACCAGATTATTTTTACATGTGTATATACAGAGAAATATATATTTATACCATTATGTAATAATCTATATATACTCTATATTACTCGAGCATAAAGTATCTATTAATCTCTGTATTCAAGGGACAGTAAGGATGTTTTATATGTTAAAGAAACTAAATTAAGATAGAAAATGTATTAGTTGAAGCTTAATCTATTTCTTGAGCTATTCTTGTTAGTGTCAAGTAGTCAGAGAATTACTGGTAGTGTATATTAAGTAGTAGTGACATTAGAATATTCTAAAGACTGTCAATTGCTTGCCAGTATTATATAGCATGTAGAGGTAGCGGGGAAAAAAGAACTGGCAGTTAAAGACTGAAATCCAGGAGCTTTGATTTTTTGCCTGTTTGGTTATAAAGTGCATTGAGGCTATGTTGCTCAATCAATACCTAGCACCCAGATACCTAGCCCAAAGCAAGTATATTTCAAATGTCATACATTTTTCAGTTTTTTTTACAGTGCAGTTTGGAGTGCTGATTGCTTTGACCAGCAACTGGGAGCTTTCCTACCACTGTCAAGATGCCATTTTGCTGCTTTGCAGTATCAAAACAGTAATTCTGTGACTACCTAAATCCCATTTATGCTTCACACAATCATAAAATTAAGTCAGAGGAGCTTTTTTTATCAGCATATGGGTCTTTGTTGCTATACTATAATGTTTTTGTCTAGGCGAGAAAATAAAATCTGACCTGCTAACTATTGTGTGCTTGTTGGAAAGAAAATGGAGTCAGCGGAAGGTGCCTACCTGTCGGTCATGAGAGAAACAGAAATACAAATGCTGTGTGGTGCATCTCACTCTTAACTTCTTATTGAATAAGTAAGTAAATAAGTAAGTAATAATGATTGTTTTTATAAGTTTGTGAACTCCTACAGAAGGGAGGAGATGGATTTATTTGAGTGCTGAGGCAGAAGATGATGATAGGCAGAGACAGAGCTGAAAAGTAGTTGTTCTTTTGTGAGAAGTAGTGGCAGGATGAATGGAAGGGTTCAAACAACCTTTACATGGGCATGTTCACAAACATATACGTTCTGTTTCTGACAGTTGGGCCTGTAGTTCTGTCTTGCTGTTACTGACGCTTACTATGGAAGGACTATGTGGAAGCAAAATCTCGACTTCTTGCTGGCAGTGCATACTATCTTCATGATGTCTCTTAATAAAAACAATGTTCAGTAAGTGCAGAAGATAATTACTATTTGCTTTCAAGATATTTTGAGCAGCCCACAGTTTTCACAGATAGATCAGTCCTTAGCTTTTCTGCTCTGGTTTAAAAATACATACATATTTTAGTCTTTATATTGAATGGCTTTAATCAGAAGGGATCTAATTTTGAGATTTGTGACTTGAGCCTGCTTTTTTTTCTTAAAGTCCCATTGCCTAGCAGCACATAGTTCACACTTTGGAACAGTATCTTTATTTTCTAGTGTTGTTATCTTGCTATGATGTATACTTGATACATGCATTATACTTCACATGTTCATGTGTGAATCATAGACTATCCTGAGTTGGAAGGGACCCACAAGGATCATTGAGTGCAACTCCTGCCTCCACATAGGACCACCCAAAAATCAGACCATGTGTCTGACAGCGTTGTCCAAACACTTCTTGAACTCCGGGAGGCTCAGTGCCGTGACCGTTTCCCTGGGGAGCCTGTTCCAGTGCCCAACCACCCTCTTGGTGAAGAACCTTTTCCTAACACCCAGCCTGAACCTCCCCTGTCACATCTCCATGCCGTTCCCTTGGGTCATGTTGCTGTCACCAGAGAGAAGAGATCAGCCCTGCCCCTCCGCTCCCCTCGTGAGGAAGCTGCAGGCTGCCATGAGGCCTCCCCTCAGCCTCCTCTTCCCTGGGCTGAACAAACCAGGTGACCTCAGCTGCTCCTCATATGTCTTCCCCTCTAGAGCCTTCACCTTCTTTGTAGCCCTCCTTCGGACACTTTCCAATAGTTTTATGTCCTTCTTATATTGTGATGCCCAAAACTGCACACGGTACTTGAGGTTCATCCTGTTATGCTTGATAAGCATAGCACTTTTCAAGAAAGAAGAAGGTCTTGGTTTTCCATTCCCTGGCAGAGTCTTCAGACTTGGACTGTAGAGTATAAAAGATGGCCACCAAGACCCTACCAACATTTTTCACTGTGAGTTACTGTTGTGCTGGTCTTGTGCATTTGACAAGCTCACTGTTCAACTGCCAAATGAAGTCTCTTGTGAATCCTGAACAGACCATGAAGGTATTTAGTATCTTCTGTATAACACAGTGTATATATATATTACTATGTTGCAAAAGACAGAGAAAGAAAAATAATTCTAAGATCATAAAATACCTAATTCCTATAAAAGTAATCAAGAGTAGTGACAATTACAAGAATGTTGACAAACTGTTGGCAGAGATGTCAGGTAATATTTCTGCAACTGATGAAGCATATGAAGCTAGTTGCTCAAGTACTGCAAGTAAGTTGGAAAGATTTGCCTACTACCATATGCTGTTAGTGTTTGCTAAAGATTATAATAACTTACATTATTTTTGGTCTGCAACTGAAAAGCAGGAATCAATTTCCAAGCAGTAGAAAATGCATAAATGAAAATATCCTATTATCAGATTCCATCCAGTCATTTGGGTGCAGAAAAAAAAAAAATTAAAATCAGTGTATTGAGGAAAGAAAATGGAACCAATATTGGCTGAATTATATCTAGATATATTAAGGAAGATTATACTGACAAAAATTATGTTGAATTTGTCCAAATTTAACTAATAATATGTGTTTCTTGATGGCTCTGTTAAAATACTGTTTTTTTCACACAATTGTTTAGCATGATCCAGAGTAATGTAAACATTATGAGTGGTAATATGCATTTCAAAGATCCTGGTCACTTACTGTGAAGATATGTGTAGTTCCTATGAAGGACTTTCTGTTTTGATCCTTGAATCTTTGAAGGTGCATATGACATTTATCTCTTATTTAATATAGTTTAGGTGTACTGTAAAGAGTCAGATCTGTATTTTAAGGCTTTTCATATCTAAATACTGGTAGCTTTTATATATTCATAAATGTCTAGAAGAGATCTAGTTATTTTTAGCTACCTAATAGGAAGGTATAGGAACTTTAATATTTGATGTTAAAATATGTACTGTGATGTTCAGGTTCAGAGCTGGCAAAGAGTCTGAAGTACTGAAATGAGTGTATTCTGGGTATATTTTGAGTTCAACAAATTTTTGTTTGGCTTCCAATTTGTAATGAAAACTTAAATTTTGGAGAGCGAAAGAAGTAATACAAATGTTGATGAACCTAATTCAAGCATTCGAGTGTATCGGCACTGTTTCCAGATTAAATGAATTGAGTACCACAAATATCTCTATGTCAGTGTTTTGATTAACTTTTACCCTTACTTTATCCTGAGTGTATTAGCATGCGTGAAAACTCTTCAATACCTTTCCATTGTCTGGTTGCAGTTCAGGAAGGTGAAAGACATGCAAAACATAAAATGCATTGAGGGAAAGGCACCAAGCACGTTCTCACCATGTACTTAAGATGTGGGACATTGGTTAATACCTTGCACAGACATTGAGGAAATAAGATTCTCTTCCTTGTCTTGTCTTTGACTTTGTGTTGTTCCTTAAACAACTCATTTGTCAGCTTTTGTAAAATGGAAATCATGTTCTATATGTGGTTGCCTTTAGGATAGTCAAAAGCTGAAGTGTTAAGTGAGTACTTTTCTTATAATCCATAAGACCTGAAAAGGAGAAAGGAATAAAATCCAGTTCCAGATGCGGAATCTGATGGGATATGTTCTGCAGTGCTTCTCCTTTATTGTTTGCCCTGAGGCTGAAACTGTTTCTTTTCTTGTCGAGTGGGATGGTGGTAGGTACATCTAAATCCTTCACTGGTGCGTTTGCATCCAAGCTCCTATTTGTGAACTGAAAGCTTTAGGGTGGAGCTGAAAGGCCTTTTGCACAACCCTGCCTCCATAATTGAGTGTTACAGGCTTATACTATAGGAAATAAGACTGAAGTATGTGGCATGTGCAGCCCTAATAGTCATGAAGTATACTGCATAGCTGAGAATTGTAACTCTTTGTTAGCAGGCAATAATTGTAGGTGTTGAAAAAGGGCCTTCTTTAGTGTTATATAACATCAGATTTATAAGAAGTTTTGAAAGCACAGCACTGATGAGCAGCTAACAGGGTATCGGTGCAAGTAGGCTGTGATTATGTGATGTAAATTTAGCAAGCCAAAAAATGCTGTAGGGGGTCGGGATAAACACTGTGGTCCTCTCCTATTGGTAGGAGTATGATTTATTTGTTTGATAATCTAGATAGATTAAAAATATTTGTAAAATGACCTGTGATATTGAGAAATTTCCTGGAAGTTAAATAATCATGAAAAAAAGAAAAACAAGAAAAAATGAGACTCATAGGCACGCATAGTGAAACCATCCCAACATTTGGAGATAATTTGAACCAATATTTGGAGACTGAGAACAATGCTAATAAAAGGAGTACTGAAGGGAGACATAAACTTTATATTGAAGGATCTCAACACTTCTTCAACTATAAAACAATAGTATTAAAACAGGAGTAGGCAGACCTGTTCTTCGTTCATTTGATGTGGAGTTTTCCTGTGTCATTCTGAAATACCTAGTGATCATTGTGTCAAACCTTCTGTATTATATGAAACATGAGTTTGATGCAATAAAGCAACTCCTACATTCCTAAAATCATATTAAAAGGAGATTGGGTAGCGGTCAGAAGAAAACAACAAAAGAAAACTGTTGAAACTGCTCTAAGCTCATCAGCCTTTGCCCCGTATACACCTGTTGTATAAAAGATGTTTCTTCTGGTAGAATAGTCTGAAATTCCTCAATAGGCTTAAGGCATGATGGAAGGCAGCAAATCCCTACCCCCATAATTTGCTTTGATCATATAATTTACGTAAAATATGACAGCATTCAGTCTGTTCTAAAAAGGTTTTTCTCTTGTGATTTATGTGCTGTTTGTTGTCAATAAACCTTGGAGACAGGAAGGCTTATTTGATGCCCAGTAGGGTGCTAAAAATATTAAAATGCCTAGAATGTTAAATGAATGCTAAATCTCCTCAATGAATAGTTAATAAAAAGAATAAAAAGCTTTTTTTTTCCTTTCATTTCTCTAACAATGTTCCTTTACAGCTCAAAAAAAAAAAAAAAAACCACCTTAAAATAGCCCTTATAAAAGGTTTTGATCTGCTGAGATGGAAACCAAAACTCCTTGTTATCTAAAGAACACAACCTGGAAGAACATGTTCCCTTAAGTTCTCCTGGCAGCACGACCTAATCATCATCTGACTGTTAGGTTCAAGACATGAATTTCTGTTGTCATTCAGTGTTTAGCCTCTTTGACTTACTGAATGTTAAATGAGCTTATGCTATCCTTTGCCTTGTACAGCATCAGATGAGTTGAAACTGTCTTTTTCGTTACGGAACTCCACATGCCAGCTCTCAAATGGTGGTAATCTTCAGTCAGTACCTTCTCATTTGGTTTCTGTTAGAGATGAAGACTTTCTTAGGCTTTGTATCTAAAGTATCACAATTGTATTTTAAAAATATTATGGAATTACTGCCTTTGGATGTGAGCTATAAATGAAGAGAGGGTATGAAGTGTAAAAAGACTGAAAAGTGGACAGTACTGGTTGAGCATTCTAGACAATATGTCTGATGTGCTTCCTGGCAATCTGAAAAAATGTCCTAAGGAAGGTAGGTAAGAAGAAAGGAAGAGGTGAAGAGAAGAAGAAAATAAATTAAACCTGAAAGATTGAGGAATACATTGGTTCTAATTTGAATTAAAGTTAATAAATTAGTGCACTTAAATTTTATAAATTTATTTAGGAACATGAACCAACAGCACATACCTAAATGCTAATAGGGAAACTCTTCATAATACTTTGTAAAGTTAGAAAAATAGAGGGATGAATGTACTATTCTGACAAAGAAAGCTCCAGAATGCTTTTCCTAGAAAGCAGAACTGATCCACAGAACGGTGCTGTAAAAGTCAGTACTCTAGTACAGAAATTAATTTCTTGCACTTGCAAGTTGGCATCAAAGGCTAAAGAAGTTACCCAGTTCACAACTGTCAACCTTGGCTATCTTTAAGAAAGCTGCTAGCCCCACTGTATCTTACTGAATTTAATTTTCAATAATATTGCTATTCAATCAAATTCAATTCAATCCATTCAGTTAATGACTCCTCAGAATCACTAAATGTGTGGTTACCAAGGCAGTAAGTGGCATAAAATAAACTTTTACAATAGAGCAGGATAGTTAATTTTCGCTTGTCTCAATATGTATGTATCGTATGTGTTACTGATTTTCTATTTTTCATAATCAGTTTGAACAAATAGGTCAACATTAAAGAAATATTCTGTCAATTCTTGTAATCTTATCAGGATGTAAAGATCTTGGAGGATCCCAACCTATTTTATCACTTTGCAAACTCTTCAGAGAGCTTCATAAATTTTATAACTAATCTTGTATACTTTGGCCATTTTTCATAGCAGTCATTACTTGTTTTGTTGTTGTTGTTGTTGTTATGGAAATTGGTATACGCTCACTCTCACTTGTGTGATGGACAGATGTAACTTGTTACATGGTAATGTTGATTTCATTCTATACCGTTGCACTGGCCTATACCAAGAAGGGATGGAGAGTAGCAGAGAAGTGATGTTACTTTTTGCACTCCAGTGCTAGAAAAGTAAACACAATCCATAAACAACCAGTATTCCACTTAGATTCTGCTAGGTAATTTTTCCTGTTCTTCTCAAACTGTGAATTTGAGGGAGAATCAGTTAATTCATGACTGTTTAGATACTGTGTCAATGGAGAAGAACACGCAAGTGAGGCTTCCTATACTTGGTAACTCAGCAGCTTTTTTCTGTACTTTGAGAATCATAGAATCATAGAATCATTTAGGTTGGAAAAGACCCTTAAGATCATCAAGTCCAACCACCACCTAACACTTCCGAGTCCAGCACTAAACCATGTCCCTAAGCACTACATGCACACATCTCAATGGCGACTCCACCACTTCCCTGGGCAGTCTGTTCCAATGCCTAACCACCCTTTCCGTGAATGAATTTTTCCTGATCTAAACGTCCTCTGGTGCAACTTGAGGCCATTTGCTTGTGTCCTATCACTTGTCACCTGAGAAAAGAGACCACCACCCACCTCACCACAACCTCCTTTGAGGTAGTTGTAGGGAGCAATGACATCTTCCTTCTGTTTTCCCCACTCCCCATCTTTCCAAAAGCTTATTTGATGTTCAGAAAATGCAATAAAATTTCAGTAAGTGTAATCCATAAAGAAAAGAAAATTTGAATTTGTAGATGGTAGATGTAATGTGGGGTTATGGGCTGCATTATATTAACATAATTTTATTAAATTAAACTGCCTCACCACTTTCTGGTGGCACTTGCCTATTAGTGCGAAATATAAATCTTTATTATAAGACTGCAACAGCATTGATCTCAAGATGATTCCTTTTAAAAAGAAAGTTAAAGTGTTCTGACTGATCCAAAACAGAAATATAAAACAAAAGATGGAGTGTTTCAGGAATTGCTTTCAGAGTTTGGAAGGAGTTTGTAGGACATGTGAGGAAAAGGGAATTGAAACCTTGTTTGG
>VXAL01013857.1:0-12793 GCA_013399475.1 Chauna torquata
GGAGGAGGAGGAGGAGGATGCAGATGCAGATGCAGGAGCGTGGGGCTTTGTCCAGACCCGCCAAGAAGCATAAAGGAGGGGAAACCCCAAACCAACTGAACGCAGCTCCCAGTCCCCCCAGAGGCTTTGTGGGGCTCCCTCTGCACCAGACCCGAAAAAGCAGCAGCTCCCACAGGGCACCCCATGGGGATGGGCAGGATTTCTTTGGAGCTCCCCAGAAAACCCTCAAATTTCAGCTCCCCAACTCCTTTCCAGCCTCTTCACCCAGACTCTCTTCCCCTCTTTGCTTTTTTTCCCCCCTTTGAAGCATCCCTCAACTCAAAACACTTCCCAGGCCGTTCACAAACAGCCCTTTACCACCGCATTTCTCCAGGAAGTGCAGGATTTGTGTTTAAAAACAACCACCCAAAATATTCTCCTCTGAGAAAGTGCACAAGAAACCAGCACGGCAGCGAGGGGGGGCTTTGACCTAACACCACCATTGACGTGGCTGGGGGGTCTGGGGGGGGGCAGAGCCCCCCGGGACGTGAGCGCCAGGCACGGCACTGTCCATGTGCACAGAAGGAGGCGGGCGAGTGTTTGCGGAGTCGCCGTGAGTCACGACCTGGGACGTGCACCCGGCGTCCTGTCCTTCAGCACATCCCTTTGCTCAATTCTTCCCAGCCTTAACCTAAAACCTTTATTGTTCTCGGACCGCATTAGGATGTGTCCACGTAAACAGGACCGTCTGAAATTTCTGCTTTCTCCCCAACACGGTGCCCTGCGCAGCCACGTTTCTTGCACCGACGTGTGCTCACTCGCACGCTGGACAGTGCTGAGGACAAAAGAACTCGTGGCAGGGCTGGACAGGGCTGGTCACAGCCGCCCCCCCCGCACCTGGCTGCCTGCAGACGTGCTCGTGATGTGACGAGCAATAAAAGTTGATTATTAATAAGCTGCTTGGATCTGAGCCGCAGCAGCTGCGACATTGCTGGGAAGAGATAAGAAAACTGCAGAGGCAGCGGGAAAACACGCGGGGGGGGTGGGGGGGACCCAGCACGTCCCTGGCAGAGACCAGCAGGGCCCCCAGCACTGCTCGAGGCCGAGCGTGTGGTCCCATTTCACAGAGAAGCAGACTGAGGCCTGGAGAAACAGGTGGCTTCCCTGCTCTCGCAGCTCCACACCAGGAGTTAAGCAGAGCCTGACCGAGCTGGGATTTGGGGGCTCAGGATCTGGGGGCTCAGGGAGGCCAGAGCAGCTGGTGGGACTCAGTCCGAACGCTCTGGGGGACCATCAGACGGCCCACTGCCCCCCTGTGTTGCAGAACCGACGCTCGTCCACCCTGCACGTCCCCAGCAGCGTTTGGGCACAGGGGAGAGGGAAGGGCAGGAAATTCCCAATCTGTTCGGCTCCCATTCTTGCCTCCCCTTTTGTTTCACTCACCATCTGTCCCGCAGCCCCACGCGCCCCGTGCTCCCGCTGCACGTGCTGTAAATATCAAGACGGGCTTTGTCTCTGCTTCAAAAGGCACAGCGGACCCCGAGCCGTGCGGCGGCCCTGAGCCATTGCCAGCAGCGATTTCCAGCCTTAAAATTGCTGGGGGCTGGCACGGCCGGGGGTCTTGCTGGTCTGGCTGGCTCCCTTGCTGTGCTGCTTTGGGGGGTCGAGATCTGGGGGGCACAGGCTTAGCCTTGCTCTGCTCCCTGGGTACTCGTCCCCTCCTGTAACATCCCAAAACGGTGCCATGGCCCCTGCTGAGCACCTGGAGGGGAATTTCCTGGGGAAAATTCCAGCCGTTCCCTCTGCAGAGCCGCCCCCAGGGGCCGGAGGGGGGGGACTCTGGCCCTCGCTCTTCAGCGAGCACCGCCGGCCGGTGTCCCAGCCTGGATCCAGCCTTTTAACTCACAACAAAGCAGCGAATCAGCCAGCAAGGGCAGCTGCTCCGCTTCAGCCCCATCCTTCCCCTTCTCTGTTTTATCTGGTGCTATAATAGACATAAACTCCCTGGTAAAAGAGCATTGTCAGAGGGAAAATGGGCCTCGCCTTCGTCTGGCAGCTGGGAGCAGGGGGACAGTGCAGGGCTTAGGGACATTGTTGCCCGTAGCTGGTTCCCGTAAGACATTTCCCGGCGGTTCCCCGGAGGAGCGGGTGTTGCATTCACGCGTTTCACCAAACCCCGCATCGCCCAGCCCGATACGGCAGCCGCGCGGAGAGCAGAACCGGCGGCTCTGGGGTGGCTGCATCCAGCAGAGAGGCTGGGACGCGGTCCCAGCGTCACCCTTAAATCCCCATCCCTCTCCGTCTGCCTCGTTAGCACCAGCCGGGATGTCAGGCTGGCAGGGACTGCTCCATCCCAGCTGCCTGCTGGGCACTGCCCTGCCTGCCTGGTCCGGAGCAGGCAATTCAGGGCCAAAAAAAGCCTCAACACCCCCTGCTTGGCTCTGAATCCAGAGATTCCCCCTGCCCTTGCAGAGTCCTTCAGGGGCTCAGGATCCCAGACATTGACCTGATCCGGGATCTGCCTCTGGGTGGAGAGCGGCCACCCGCTGCGAGGGAGGTGACAGTGCCCTCTCGGGGCTGGCCTGGCACCGTGTCCCCATCGCTCTGGTCCCTCCCGGTGTCTCCTGGGCAGCATCCCATCTGCCCGGGGAAACCTGAGCTGCTCTTTGCATTTGGCAGAGGGGGTTAGATGCTGTTGCTGACCCCTGGATGTGGCACAAGCAGGAACCTTGTGCTCGCAAGGGGGCTAGGCTGAGAGCTGAAGAAAGCCCAGGGTGGCTGGGCCCAGCTATTCTCAGCCAAAAAAAGCCTCCGGGGACCGTGTATTGCCTGGGTTTGGCTGCAGAGACGCACATGGGACACACAGCACCCTGCACGCTGCCTGCGAGCTCAGCGACAGCCCACGAAACACTGCTGGGTGAGTGCCCTCGGCACAGGGATGTGGCGGAGGGGGGACCCCACGATCCCCGCTGCCTGCCCCAGCTCTCCCCGGGCCAGGCGCTTGCTCCCCGGTATATGGAGGGCCTGTCCCAGCTGCCAGCTCCAGGCTCTGCAGAAAGCAGACGGGAGCAAAGCGAGCAGCTCAAGGCCCTGAACAAAGCCCAGGCAGCCTGGCGAGATTCACACGCCCAGCTGAAGCCCGCCCCGGGTGCTGCTCTCCCATCCCAGACGCCGACACCTCTCCAGGAGGAAGCACAAATGCCCCAGGGCAGTGAGCGCAGCTCCTGGCTGCTCCCATGGTCCGGGCTGCCTGTGCCCTGCCCTTGCCTTGCTGCTGCTGCCAGGGCACAGTGTCCCTTGGGAACAGGGAGACATGGTGTCCCTTGGGGACATGGGCACAGTATCCTTTGGGAATTAGGGTGCAGCATCCCTTGGGGACAGGCGCATGGCATCCCCCGAGGACAGGGGCACAGCATCCTTTGGGGACAAGGGGACAGCACCCCTCAGAGACAGGGGCACAGCGTCCCTCGGGGGTTGCAGGGCACCACCACCACTCTGAGGCCACCCAGCCCCCCGTCCCCGAGGTTCGCACCCCGCTAGCGTCAGAGGCTGCGGCTCCAGCTCGCGGCAGCGCAGGACGTGCCGGGACACTTCGCTCTCCGCCAGCTCGCCGGGTGCGGCACGGCGGGGGGAGGACGGAGGGGTTCAGCACCGGGTTGCCCAATGCTGACAGACTCCTCAAATAACAGCAATTACTATAATAATATTTAATAAGAATCGTATGCAAATCCCCCAGCGAGCTGAGCGAGCTCTGCCCTGCCCTGTGCAGTGCGGGGAGGCCTCTTTTCTCCCTGCCTCTCTCAGCCCTTCGCTGGGAAACAAAAGGTGCAAAGTTTAGTGGTGCATGAAAGGAGAAACAAAACCCGGCCCCGGCTGCGGCCCCCCCACCGCCCCACCAGACAGATGGCAACAGTTGTCCCCGCACGCCAGTTGCTCGCCGCCGCCAACAAGCCCCTTTTATCCCCCAACAGGTCGTAAATGAGAGCGTCGGAGCCCAGCAGCCGCCGCCGCGGAGGGGCCGGGATGGGGACAGGGATGGGGATGGGGACGGCTCTCCCCATGGGATGTACGGAGGAAAACAAAAAAGCAGCTGAAAGCGACTCCTCGCCCCCTGCCCATCTGTCCGGGCTCCGGGAGCCGCTTCCCAGGGGACGCAGCACAGGGGCAGCCGGGCCGAGTCAGCCCCCAGGGCCCCGAGCCCCTCGGCGGTAGCGCAGGAGCGGGGAGACGTGGGGTCCCACCGCGCTCGGAGCCACACGGGGTCAGGCAGGCTGTCCCCTGGGGCTGCCCCAGCCCCAGCAGGGCCGTGCCCTCTCCAGACCCCGCATTTGTGCCATTTGAGGTGTTCGCCTCAAAGGGGGACAAGCTTCTGGGGCCGTGCCATACCCCTTGTGCCAAGGGATGAGCTCACTCTCAGGGCACCGCAGCAGATCCCTTCTCCCCTTTGTGCAAGGAACAGCCCCTTCCCCTCTCTCTCCCTGATGTAATTTTTAATAAGCCAGAGGTTTGTGCAGGACCCGCTTTGTGTTTGTGGTCGTTTGGGGGGGAATTTTCTCGTTGTGATTTAGCACGAAGCAACGCTGCAGCCTGCTCCATCTGCTCCTGGAGCCCCTCCAAGCACAGCGAGCCGCGAGGGATGAGCCGCGAGCGCCGAGACGCTTGCTGCGCCGCGGGGGGGAGGTGAGTGGGTGTGTGGTGGCTGCGACACGCGCTCGCATCTGCCGGTGACCTTTCTGGAGGAAGGAGGGTTTTTTCCACAGGTTGGTTCAGTTTTTAGCAAGGACTGGAAAGGCAGAGACGGGTGTTCCCCTTTGCGCTGGCGTGTGTGGGACTGTCGGGGATGTACAAGCAGAGCCAAGGAGGGTCAGGGCTGCGGCGAGCTCCAGCTCTGGCTGGGTCCCTCCACGCTGCAGATGCTGAGAGGCGAGAGCTGGCTGGGGAAAGGGAGGGAGAGGAAGGTCTGTCAGGAGCAAGGGCAGGCGGAGAGCGTGGTCCCCAGCCAGGAATCGCTCTGCCAGCCCTGCCAAGGGACAGAAACCAGCATGAGCCCACATGAAACACAAGACTCATGGACCCAAGCCCTGCCTGCGCCCCAACTTTGCTGGTGCACGCGGCAGCGATGCCGGAGGTTGCTGGTGCACGCAGCAGCGATGCCGGAGCCTGCCGGACAGCTGCTGCCCAAAGCGTCACGGGCTTGGCGCAGCACCAACCCCTCCAAACCCCGCAAACCACTTTCCCGTTGCTGGGCCACGTGACTGCAGAGTTTCTACAGCTCCGGCAGATCCTGGGAAGATCATTTGGGCTCCGCAGCACCGCAGGCGATGGTGTGCCCCGGAGCCCACGCCTCCCCTCCCATCCCCAGGGCTGGGGCAGGGCGGCAAGAGCCGCTGCTGGCTGCATCGCCCCAGATACAGGCGAGCGCGGCTGCACCCACGCGAGTGCCTGATTGGCCTCGGCTGAACCGAAATAGCCGGTCCCGTCCCGTCACCCAGCCAGCAAACAAAGGGCAGGAAGCACCTGGCGGAGGCCGAGCCCTGCGCAAACGTGCTGGTGCGGGAGGAGGCTCGGCGGCACCCGGTTCCATTTCTGCTGATGTTGCTTTTCTGATAACTTAGAACTGAGAAATGCCCAACTTCTGCTAAAGGGACCCCAGGAAAGAGAGCAAAGCAAACACACACAAAAATCCAACAATATTTTGCCACAAATCGAGCAAAATATCCTCGTGGATCTGCAGAGACCCTGTCCTGTGGTGGTCACTGCCTTCAGGTCAGGACATTTCCCATGGCTGATTTGGGCTTTGCACGAAGTGCATTTCTCCAGCAGACAGCCCCAAACCCGCCCCAGCTCCCAGGAGGATGGATAGACAGTCCCAAACCCGCCCCAGCTCCCAGGAGGATGGACAGACAGCCCTGCAGCTGCACACACACACCTGGGCAGCCTGGCAGGGCGAGCAGGGGGATAACACAGCGCTGGGGATGGGACATTAACACCCTCTGGCCTCTTTACTCCCCACAGGCATCAAGAGCTCTTTCAGCCTGCTGGGATGGGAGGAGAGCATTTTCCCCTGAGACCCAGCACTGCCCACGCAGGGTTTTTGTGGAGGAAACTCATTTCCAGGTGGGTTTCGGACACACAGGGGCACTTAAGCCCCGGGCCCCGCTGTGCCAGCAGAGCTGGTCTCTCCCCCAGGTTGCGGGAAGCAGGAGGTGTGCGGGCAGCTCTGCGGGCAGATCCACCGGGCAAAGGGCTGCGCTCTCACCGAGGACACGGCAGGGATGAGTGCTCGTTTACGCAACGCACCAACCTCTGATTACAGGGGACATCATCTGACCCAGGCTCCTTGAACCGGACACTTCCCTGCCTTCCCAGGAACACCCAAATAAAAAAATCCCAGCAGAAATCCAGCAAAAAGCTTGGCAGAAAATGAGACCAAATTCCAACTGGCAGGAGGTGGGCAGCAGTGGATGTGTTTTTATTCACTTTCAGTCTTTTTTGGAGCTGCCCCAAGTGCACTGGGGAGCAGCTGGGACCCTGGGGTGTCATCCAGCTCTGCCTCTGCTCTGCCTCCCTCCCCATGCCCCAGAGCTGATCCTGCGACACGCTCAGCAATCTCGGGATGAGAAAATACACTGAAAGCTAAGGCTCAGCCTCAAAAGGCCTGGGAAGGGCTTGTGGGGCAGCTAAAGACGCACCCCTGATATAACGCAGCTCATTCACAGAGCACCAGGCATCGCGATCCTACCAGAAGAAAAATGACAAAATAAAAATAGCAGATGAGTCACTTATTAAAAGGCTGCCGGGGGGGATCTGGTTGCTGTGCCGTGGCGTTGACTCCTCACTAAACACTGCCCTTCGTGAGAGCTGTATTTTTATCTCGGCTATGAGTGACTCAAAATTTAGACCATCTCAGCTCCACTTGGGCTGGCCCAAGCGCTGGTCGCTGTGGCACCGTGACAGCCAAATGCAGGCCACTGGCTGGGGCAGGGGCTGTGCTGGCCCAAACACGGACCACGGCACGCTGGTCCGGACAAGCCAGACTGGGGACGGCCGCCGTCATCTGACTTCAGCAAGCCTTTGAACCCACATGACTCCCAGGCTAATCAGCAACTGAACGGGACGCCCGTTCCTCCCTAACAGCCCTGTTTCACAAGCAGCAGCAATTTGGGTGTGTTTATTGAAACTAATGAAGGGATGAGCTCAAAAAGGAGTGGCTTTGACAGAGCACCAAAATCAACACACAAATTGTTTTCCTCCTAGAGGTGGCCCGGTGTGATAAAGGCAGGAAGGGAGGACAGGGCTTCGTCCCCGCTCAGTGGGACCCGGCTGGTGCCCACCCCTTGGCACCAGTTCTCAGGGAAGTCACTGGTCCAGGGAGCAGTTGGTGCGGGCGGCAAGGACCCTGCAGGCTGCAATTCAAGCCCTCCTGAACTCTACAGAAGCATGGTGGTGGATTTGGCGGGTTTTGGACCAAAGCTAGCACCAGCATGAGCCAGTTTAGCCCATGTCCTTAAGTGAGGTCAGCTGAGCACAGAGGTGGCGTTAACCACAGGAGCCGGACAGCCCCATCCCAGGGAGCACGTTGCAGCTCCCTGCTGCAGTCACCAGCTTCAACACCGCCAAAACAGGATCTCCCGTGAATCAGCCCCAGCTGCCTTTGCCATGACAGTCCCCAAGCATCCTCCACCAGCCTGAACATTTCGATCCTCTGATCTCTCACGTTTCTCGTCTGCAGGTGTGTGACTCAGCCAGCCCTGGAAGGATGGCAGGGGCAGGAAGGCTCAGTGATGGGAGCCTTATGGCACCCCACGAGGTCAGCTCCCCTGCGGACAACCAGGAACTGCCCCATGCCTGGC
The DNA here is from genome assembly GCA_013399475.1 of Chauna torquata. Lineage (NCBI taxonomy): Eukaryota > Metazoa > Chordata > Aves > Anseriformes > Anhimidae > Chauna > Chauna torquata. The sequence goes on from VXAL01013857.1 coordinate 7,833, forward strand.
TCAGATCATTAATTGCTTGTTTCCAAGATTTCTTTTATGTTGTTTCTGGCATTGGGAAAGAGATCTGGCAGTCAACTCTGCAACGTTTTTGTGCCCTGGCAGGGCACAGGATTTCCACGAAGCCGCACTAAGTCCCCCGCTGCCCGAGCCAGAGGAGCAGCCAGCGTGGGAGCAGAGGGGGCAGGACACCCACAGCCCTGCGTTAGTCATCAGACATTCCCAGCCTTTACTCCTCGAGGCTGGAGGGTCAGGTTTAGAGTCAGCATGTTGAGTAAGCAGCTTTTTTCCAAGCCTCCTCCTTGACACAGCTGGGTATTAGCACTCATCCAACACTTTAGCCAAGCCCACAGCATTTGCAGTGTGGGATTTAGGCTGCAATCCCAACCCTAACCCTCTTTGTAAGCACGCAACAGTTCCCAGCAAGAAGACAGGGCTCACTTATATTGCTACATTTTTATTAAAGTAACAAAAGCATATGTCTGTCAAAGGATCTGTACATTCTGTATATAAAAACACTACTATACAATTAGTAACCATCCACTCCCTCCTCCAAGTGTAGCTTACAAACTTTCTACCACTTTCACCAAGTACAAAAAGCAGGTCCCGTTCAACAGTCCAGCTTGTTTAAACAGAGAGGAAACTCCCCAAATACACGTTCTTAAAACACACACCATTCAGATCTGCAACTGAGTCTATCAGGCTTGTAGGCAAAAGGCAACAGCACACTAATTCACAGCTTTTACATGTAACCAGCTACAAGAGAAATGGATTACACCCAAATTTCGTTGGTTTCGAAGCTAGTAAGACACCTTTAACATCAGACTCCTCCATGCCAGGGACAAAGAACAAGACTTGGCTATTTTTGTTTTAGAAGTAGGGGCATGTTAGGATTAATTACAGGGTATTGCTTTGGTGTGGGCTGTTGTTCCTCAAAAGCTCTTTTCTGGTAAGAGGGAGGGAACAGAGTAAAAGGGGGGTACATCTTAAAACTGCATTGATCATGACAAATTATAACCCAAGCAAGTACCAGCCTTCAGGAAACTCCACACCCAGCCAAGGAGTCCAGCAAGGCAGTGTCTGTCCTTGACACATTGCAGTTCTCATCATGAGCTTTACACAAGCAGATTTTAAGTGAGGACAGAGTACTCAGATCCCTTTTCCTTGAAAAAGGGATTTGCGTTTTGGAAGTTCCCAAGTACTCCCCTCTCTTGGTGATGTCACCTATTGCACAAGTTCACCAAGGGAAAAGCCCCAGTGCTTCATTTCAGCTTCTGCTTTGAAGATGTGAGAAATTCAAGTGATGCAGAGGGAAGTGATGCAATTTCAGAGCTACCATTTATTACTGTTCAAGGACAAACAGATCCTTTTAAAATGTCAAGCGGTGAGTTAAGAATTGAGGCTGGTTTTCCAGTTCAGGAATTCATGATTTGAAACTGCTACAAAAATCTGAACTTACTTCTCCACTCGAGCAGTAGTCAGAGTTAGGGAGCTATGCTTTTTTAATATTAAAACAAGCTAAGAACCGTGGCAGACGGGAGGCTTCCTTCCTCTCCCAGAGCATTCAAGATTTTGAAATATATTGCACAATTGTCTGAGAACTTGATTCATCAAAGGCTGGGAAAGAACAACCCTGGTTATGCTAGTCAGCTACTTGGTCAGAAGAGAGGAAGGTAAAGTGTGCTGCAAAACAGATCTGAGTTTCATTAGAAGAAACCACATCAATGCCCTGGTTTTTCAATCACTTCTCCCAGGATCACTGGAGGAGCACCAGCTGGTTAGTAAAAAGGCAATGGACAAAACATCCCCGTGAAGGTTCATTCCCCAACAGGTAGATAAAGTTCTTGGGACAGCACTTTCGGTTCCCACCCAACCTGTAGTAGCCAGAGCAGTTTAAGAGCCAAATCCTGAACACCACTCAGGCAAGTCTCCCTGAACACAAGTACCACTGGGACTCCCAGAGGAGTTTTTGCTTGAATAGGCAAAAGACAGGACCAGGCATTAATTGTGCAAAACAGTTATGTACCAAGAAATCAGAACCAAACGATGCCCCTTAACAAGGTCTCAGTTGAGACAGCTCCCAGGGTCAGCCGCTTGCTGATCGCCCAGGGGAGGCAGAAGAGTTGTGAATATAAAAGCAGCGCTGACACCAAAGCATCTGAGCATCCCAGCCTCAGGACAGCCACAAGCACAGGGGAAAGAGACTCCCAATACTTTTGAATTTTAAGAGACAGCAAGAGATGATCTCACACCAACCTCTAGGGCACAAGGTGAGTTGCTTCAGCTCTTCTGGAGAAGTGACACAGCAGGTCATCAGCACTGGATTAGGCAACTTTATGCAAGAGGCCACAACTGCAGATCGTGGGCTGGATGGCTGAGCCCCCCAGAGAAGAAAGGCCTTGCAGTTCAGATCTGCTCAGTGCTGATTTCAGGGTCTGGAGCACCCTTCTCAGAGTGCAGCAAGCTGTGATGACAGCCAGGTACTGGGGAGCACCAGGAACAAACAGCACTCCAGTGCCACCACAGGATCTGCAATATTCACCTTGGGGACCTTCACTGCACAGCCTGATGCCCCCCACCCACTGCATCTCTGCCCTTTTCACATGGCACTGAAACCCACACGGCCCCTTCAGCCCAGCAGCGGACAGGAGATGGAGGGGTTGGAGACAGGCCATGCTGCCCCTTGCTTTGTGCTGGAGTGGGGCAGAGCAGAGCTGAGACACTCAGAGTCAGTGGGTCCAGAGGAGTGCTAGACCAGGAGTGGGATCCCAGGGTCCCCAGCATCACCCAGACCTCGGGGCAAGGTCCCCCCATACACTATATCCAGACCCCAGAGAGATCAGACCAGCTGCGGAGTGAAGAAGTTAGTGAAGGAAAGACAGTAACTCCCTTGTCCCTTCCCCAACAGGGCTGCAATACTTGGTGACACAGCAACACTGCTGGGTACCAGGATGGGGAAGAGGTGACATCTACCACCAGCCACACTGCCCAGCCTGCCTCTTCCCCCTCTTCCTCCTTTCCAAGCTGCCCAAGTGAGCAAGCCAGCCCACTAAAGTTGCCATCCAACGCTAATTAGGTAGATATCGGCTTCATAATAAAAACTCGTAAGCTTGCAACAGCTTTAAAAAAGGCACCTAAAACACTGCCTCTGTCTGAAGCAGTGCCCAATATTTTAATTTTGGATTTTCTTGGATTTTCTTAAAAAATATAAATAGCTCTTCATCTTAAAAATAGATCCTCAGGTGAGGTATACAGTAGCCTGTGACTTGGCAGTGTAAGGACAAGAGGAGTATTTAGCTGGAGACAGTCATGATGTAGTTTTTGGAAGGGCTGGTGCGACCTAACATCATCTGGTTCTTACAGGTAAGCATCCCATAGGAGCTCACAGGTTTCGTTGCAGTCGCTTCATACAAGACACAGATGGAGCCGTCCTCACCGATGCGGTAAGAGACCTCGTAGGGGTCCACCCAGAGCGTGAGCTCACTGGGCAGGAGCTGGTAGAGCTGTGGGAGGCTGAGTCCGATCTGGCTAGCTGCCTTGCTGATAATGGGGTCCATTTTGTGGTTGATCCGGATGCAGCGATACCCAGAGCCTTTGAATGGTTTCTCGGGAAACCAGTGGTGTTTGTAGTGCTCTGCAAGGGAAGCGAGAAGGGAAGAGCGGTGAGCAGGTGTGCAGCAGCTGTGAGGTCTGTGTCCCACTGCAGTCCCAAGGGGTCCCACACCTCTCTGCAGGCACAGGAAACCAAGTCCTCCTTCAGTTGCCTCCATCGGCCAGAGGCTCCAAAGCTGAGCGCTTCGCTATTTGGCTGCTGCTTGCTCCCAGGCACAGGAGTGGGGCTTTTCAGGTCCAAGAAGCCCCAGGCAGGACAGTGCTACAGGGGCCGCAGAGACAGGACCCCAAAGCCTCCTCACCCCGGCCCCTGGGGTGGCTGGGGGAGATACAATATCACCGGCAACACCACCACAGCCAGAGAGCAGCATCCAGGTCATTCTCTAAGTTCAGGGACACATTGCTGACCCTTATCTCAGCACAGCAAACAAACAAACCACCCCTTATTAGGGCTGATAACACAAGGGCTGCATCAGGCTGGGTGGAAACCCTCGCACCACCCCGCTGGTGCCGAGCCCCAGACATGCTTGTGGGGAGAGGAGTGCCGAAACCCCACTGACACGGGCTGAGCAGCTCTTGCCAGAGACAGGGCACAGAGACCAGCTTTGGATCATGCCAGTCAAGCCCCAACGAGGGCTGCCAGGGAAGAAGGGGGCACAAAACCCTCGGCAGGGGGACCAGCTCCTCACCTTCAGGGAGGAGACAGGGGGAGGAGGCAGCTACTCGCCCAGGATCCCACAGGGACACGCGTGGGTGCCCCGAGACACATGGGTGCCTGCCAATCCCCGGGGGGACACGGGTGGGCACCCAGGCAAGGGCACAAATATCTGGCATCAAGGAGGACACAGCTGGGTGTCGGGGCACAGACACGGGCGGGCGCCCAGGGATGGACGCCTGGTCGCGGGAGCAACACGGTGAGCACCAGGCAAGGGACGCCCGTGGGCGCCCAGCCTCGATGATGAGAAAGGACACGGGTGGGCTCCATTCGCCCCGGGGCTTTCCTCCCCGCGGCGCCTCTCCCTTCCCCTGCCCGCCCCTCACCTGCGAGCGCCTCCCGCAGCGCCCCGCTGAAGACCTGCAGCTGCTGCTCGCTGACGCAGCCCCGCGTCCGCAGCAGGCTGGAGACGAAGCCGACGGCGGCGGCGATCTCGGGCAGCATGTCGGCCCGCGGGGGGCCGCGGCGCTGGCTCATGGCTGGGTGCCGCCGGGGCCGCTGCCTGCGCTGGGCTGCGCTCGGCTCCGTTCGGCTCCCTTCGGCTGCGCTCGGCTCAGCTCGCAGTGCGCCGCCGGCTCCGCGCCGCCCTTAAATAGCGTGGCGCGGGGAGGCGGCACCGGCGGCGCGGCGCCCCCTG
>VXAL01013857.1:12835-51649 GCA_013399475.1 Chauna torquata
GGTGCCAGGGGGGTGGGGGGGGTCCCTGGCAGCCCCGGGGCTGCGGCAGCCGTGGGTGCCCGTTGGGTGCCAGGGGGGTAAGAGGGGGTCCCTGGCAGCTGCCGGTGCTGGAGGGAGACCCACGGGAGAAAGTGGCCGTGGGAGGGTCGGGCAGGAGCTCCCCGGGTTTTCCCGAGTGGTGGAAAGCGCCCTGGTTCCTGGATCAGCCCAGGTACCCCTTGTGGCACTGGGGAAGCCGGTGTCAGCCCCCCCCCGGGTGCTCCACACCCCCTGGAGCGGGTTCCCAGGGGTGCTGGGTGCCGTGTGGGACCCTGGCCCCGTAGCCCAGCAGGCAGCCTCATAGCACTGGTACCGCCACGGGCAGGTTTCCTCCCCTCCCCACCGTTGGGTGCGTTCATGAGCAACACAGACACACACGCACAGATCGCTTCCACTAACAAAGATGCCTCGGGAGGGTGAAGCAAGGGCTCGTCCCCACCAAGCCCTTGGCGAGTCACCGAAGCTGCACCAGAGCGAAGGGATGGCGCAGCAGGCTGGGGCTGGCACAAGGGGAAGGGGCCCCGGACAGCTGGTGGCCCCCGGGCATGGCACTGGCAGCAGGCACTGGGTTGGCATCGCTGGAGCAGCGCTTCTGAGCTGGGATGCCACGGAGCAGTCACCCAGGGCTGACTGCGACAGCCCCCGGCCACTGGCCTCTGGCCCTTCCACCCTCCTGCCTTCAGCACAGGACGGGGGCTGCCCACTGCACGGGGCACCTTTTCTCCCCAGGAGCGTACAGGGAGAACTGGGCATCACGTGCGCTGACCCAGTTGGGTGAGGGGGACGAGGGAGGCACTACAGCACCCGCTTTTGTCCTACTGCCTAGGGAGTGTTGAAGGTGAGGAGCAAGGGCAGACACCCCAGGACCCGGTGCCTCCCTCCAGCCACAAGCCAGCTGGAAGAAAAGCAGGAGCCAGGAGGAGGTGGCTGCAGCACAAAGGACGTGTCCGATCACGGAGCGGGGAGAGCAAGCCAAGGCAAGCAGGGAGCCTAACGAAGCGTCCTCGGGTGCCTGTGTTCAGCCCAGTAAGAGGGGAGAACTGGCGCAAGCAGTTTACAGCCCTGATACTTAGCAAGATGCAAGCAGCACCCAAAAGCCACTACAAAACAGGGAGTTGCAGCAGCTGGCCCAGCTGCCAGCCACGCTGCCCAGGATAAAGGCACTCGCCCAGCTTCTGCTGAAACTGGCCCGAAGCTAAAGCAAGAGTAGGAGGCCAAGCTCTGTTCTTGCCTTTGCTTTGATCAGCCATGAGAGAGTTAGTATCGAAACAGGATGGGTTTTCTGAATGAATATTCCCTGGCAGAGAACTGAGATTGTTTCAAGCCAGTGTCTGGCAGCCCCGAATCCCTCCCTCGGTGTGCGCTGGGGGAGGATCTGAAGCCACAGCTCTGACGTGATCCCCAGTGGAAAGGCGTTCTCCTGTGGCCAGGGCCTCATTTGGCATCCCCACAAGCAGTGGGTGCCGCTGGAGAAGCCGGGGCAGGGCATTGGATCCCCTGGCTTTGCCTCTGCCCGAGGAGCAGCCCCGCCAGCCGAGGCCCGGCGGTTCCCACCGTGCCGCTCCCATCCCGGCACCGCGCTCGCTCCCCGATAAAGCGCAGGAGGAGCGTGCAGCTCCGGGCACACCGCCTGCCCCCACCCTATCGCAGCTGCCGTCGAACCCTGCCTGCCCCTCAGCAGAGGGGAGTTTGTGTGGCAGGGGTGGGGGGGCTTCCCAGCACCTCTTAACACAGCGGGTCTCAAAACTCCAGCTGTTTCCCATGACTTCGGGGTGCAATTGGATCTTTTGAGGCTTTTGGCTTCCAGAATCTGCAGCTCATTTTATTTGCACCTCTGTCATTCCTACGTGCAGGCACCGTGCATGGGATTTCACACCTTCTGGAGCACGAGACGATGGCTGTGTAGCAATGTGTAGCCCACAAACCAGGGCAAAGAGTAAGAAAATAGCTTTTGAAATCACAGACGACATCGATATAAAAGACCTCTGTTTAGTGCCCAAACAGAGGTCTGTACTGACCCCGTTTCTTGTTCTGCACAGCTTAAAAGAAAACACTTTGGGCAGCAGGCACAGAAGTAGGGTCAAGCTAGCAAGAAGATAGAGGCAAGGGGTCCCTGGGTCCTCCCTCCCCACTCCATCTGCCGCTCCATTCATCCGCAAAGCACCGGGAATCAGGCAAATCTCTTGCTATAAACCAGATTTGCCTTTGTAAGCTTTGAAATAAACCCAAGGATTAAAGTCTAAGGACTTTTTTTTTTAAGTCAGCAACACACATGAAAGAGCGCATGGGTCCATGTGAAAGCCGGAGCACGGCACAATGCAGGGGGAGGTTATTTATACTGTAGCAGCAGCCAGGGGCCCCTGGAAGAGGCTGCACAAACACACAGCGCGAGCCTGTCCACGCAGAGCTTTATTACTTTAAACACACCTGTACTGTCAGCCAGCAAACACACTCAGAGTGCGTGGGTACAGTCATAATCGGCATAAAATTAGGAAGCAAACAAAGGCATCCTGGTAGAAGATACCTTTATATAATACATCAAGAAAAGACAAAGCAAAAACCCGCAACTTTTCTAGGCCTGAGCAGAGTTTGCAATCCAGCTGAAGGAGCTGGGAGCAGGGAAAAGGGGTTGTTGCCCCGTCCAACAGAAGGATCACATTAAAAAGCACTTGGATGGCATCACCCATCTGAGTCACTGGACAACAACTGCAGCAAGAGGTCTTCTGTCCTGCAGCCTGCCAAGAATAGCACTAATAGCAAGTGCAGGTTTATTCGCCATTAGGGCTAACAGTGTTCGCTAAGTGCTGATGATGATCTGACCTCGGCAAGCAGGTTCCCCTGGTCCCCCCTGCTCCACAAGTGGATGAAGTAAGTGGTGGCACCATTCTCCAAATTCAGATCCTCCATTTGCTCTTAATCATCGTGTTTCTACAGGCTCCCCTCGCACAGCTCAGGGCCTTTGTCTTTTATGTTCCTATGGACTGACACAGGCCCCCAAAATCAGATTGCCTTCGTTAAGCCCTTCCAATAAGAGATTTCCTGTGGAGCTCAAGGACCTCTAAGCGGGTTATGTGCCCATAACTTCTGGCCCTGTTACAACAAGACTACAGTCTTAAAGACAGGGCATAAGACTTAATACATGCTTTCAAATTGCTTTGAGGAGTTAGAGAGTAAACAAACAATTAGAAAATAAAATTCATTTAAAAAAAAGAAGTTAGAGTGTTTTAATGTCATTCTGGCTAGATTAGTTTCCGCCCTGTGTTTAGCTGGAAATGGCTGAGAGCATTTAGATTTCAATTTAAAAAAAAAAGAAAAAAGAAAAAGAAAAACACAATAAACCTCTCCATAGTGATTGGCCAGACTAGATTTGTAACCGGTCTGACAGGAATTAAGCATTCAGATAGGCTTTCAAACACTCTGGCCCTGTTTATCCAAATGAGGTTCAAAACCAGTTGAGCTGGAAATTTTACAATAAAAGGGTAACATTTGGCTTTCAGTCAAGGGTTAAAACTCAGCATGGACAGACCAAGCTGCTCACAGGGACTTAGGCTTTTCAAGAGTCAGCAACTCGGGGTGTTTTATGTACACCTAAAAGGCAACTGTTCCCACGCTACACTTTGATCTGTTATGTTTGGAGGGGGCACCATTTTTAGTATGTTGGGCTGAAGTTCCTAAGGCATTAGACACAAAAACCAGGTTTTGAATGTCATTAGAGTCAGCTGCCAGTCAAATAGCCACAGTGTGAACCCGCACCCCCTGTTATCAGCAATGAAATAGTTACACACAGAATTAACATTCAAATCCTCCTGATTAGACATGTCCCACAGATTGCTAAACTAGCTGTCACTTCTCCCAGTTGGGTCACTCCCAATTATCCCAACATTTGAGAAGGATTTTAAGGTTATCTATGTAGATTTGGAAAGGCAAGGGCTGGCTTTCTTTATGTTAAAAAAAAAAAAGTCTCTGTACTGAACTGTAAAAATAATAGATGTACTGGCCCAGTTCAAATCTCATTATCTGGCTCTGCCGGAGAAGGCACAGACATCGTGATTGTGGTGCCAGCAGCCACCTGGTTGCTAACACCAGTTAAGCACAATCACTGGGAATTTAAGGGGGAAAAAGCCCAGGGGTAAGCAGGGCTAGTGTGTTTAATCATAGCTGTAATTGGTAACCTGGGTCTGACCCCAGAAACAGGCCTAGCAGGCAGGGTAAACAATAAAGCAAGAGTCTTAAGCCCAGCCTACACTTAGAGCTAATAAGTCCTTTCAAAACACACAGTTGTGAAATAAGACTGTGAGCGAACCGTGTGAAATGCATCAGAGAGGGGGAAGGACATGGACAGAAAACAAAGCCTTTTTAACCGGTTCGTTACCCAGATTAGACCTTGTTTTGCAGCACATATGGATTCCTGGCAGTCTAGACCACAGTCAGAACAAGCACTTAGCATCTTCTAGCCAGGCCAAGCTCCCGGAAGCTCATCATCCCGCGTGCCACCACCGCCTGGGCTGTGCTAGGCACCTCGCCACCTATTTTGGTGCCTGAACGTCTTTTGTCAGCTTGGTCCTCTGCTGGGTCTGTTTGTGCCGCCTGTAACCTGACTCCTTCCACCAGCTCCCAGCGCCTACGCATCTGCAGCATGGACAGGACGTGCGGAGACATGCTTTGGGCATGTTCGGGCAGTCTCATTTGTAGACTATCAGGATACTAAATATTCCCCTCTGCCTCATCCACAGAGGGTATGTGGACTGAGGGCTGGATGCTCTCCAGCGTTTGAGCACAGTAGCTTTTGTAGCACAAGCCCAGGGCTTCAGCGACTGCCCACAGCGACCCAGGAGACGCCTTTCACAGAACAACCTCCCTCTGAGCCTCTTTCCTTACTGCAGGCCATGTTTCCTCATGGAAAACAACCTATCTGACCCACTGCGAATGTCACATCTGTTCAGAACTATATTGGGAAGCAAACATTGCTGTACTCAAGGGAGCCCCAAGCGAAGTAATTGCTTTTTCTTCAAACTTGTTAGGACTTTGGGCCTAGTTTTCTAATGGTGCTGAGCACTCACTGGCTCCAGCTGCCTTAAATGCACTCTAGAGGTTTTCTCCTTGGCCTTACCAGCTTCTTGCTGAACCCATGTTGACAGCGCCTTGTGTAAGAAGACGTGTTCAAAGCACAATATTATCAGCTGGAGAAGAGGCCTCAGACGACAGTTCCTCTTGAAGCTGCCATGTTGGGGAAGGAGCCTAGATGACCTCATGCTGATTTCACAGATGGTTTCCTGTTCTTTGCATTTGGTTATTGTTTTTTTCCACATCCTCTTTGCAGGATGCCACTGCCTCCGCCTACCTCTGTTCCTGTCGAACAAAGCTTGAGGGGGTAGAAAGGGGACAATAGAAGAGGTCTAGCAGAGCGCTCAGCACAGCAGCAGACCCAGAGCAGGGTGGGGATGGAGGACTTTGCACAGGCAGGTCCAGAGAAAGTCACCAGCTGTAAAGCCTGGAACGGGCTTGTTAGTTCATGGGATAAAAGGAGTCCAGAGCCCTGGCTTGTTCTCAGAAGCAGAGCAAGGATCAGTGGGACTCTGGGAGTAAGGCAACGCAGTGTCCTGCTCCACCCCTTCTGCCCACCACCAGCCTTTGGCGACGACATCTTCCCCCCGTCCTCGCCTCCATGTGTGCAGAGGCAAATTGCCCCTTGGCCGTTCTCCCTTATTGCAGCCCCCTGGGTGTGTCTGCTCTAAAAGTCCCCAAATACATACTAGCTCCAGTCAAAACATGATTTCCCTCCCCGTAGCCGGGGATGGGTAAATACACCAGGAGCTGGTGGCGAACCCACCAACACCACGGAGCACGGGAGCCAAAGCCTCCTCAGCACCACAGGACGCACATGAACAACCACATGAGCTGGGAGTCACGATCTAGCGCAGGAGAGGCAGACAACCGTGAGGGCAGGAAGCTGAGCCCTACAAGGTGCTGGGTCTTGCCCAAAGCCCCGGAGCACAGGCGAGGCACGGGGCCCCAGTGCTGCAGCCCGGAGGGGCAAGGGGCCTCCGTTCCCCTGCACCCGGCGCTTTCCAGGCAAACCTCCCTCCTGGGGCCTATCTCACACCTCTCCTTCTAGGGGAGGCTGGAGGCTATATATAGGGCTTTCATGCTTCGCTGCAATGCAGCCATGCTACGAAAAAGGGATTTTTCTTTTCTTAGAAATGAGAAGTTAAGAAAAGCCCTCTGGCTGAAACCACAAGACAGGATTTTTTAAGTGGTGAGAATGTGACTCGTCTGCCAAACTCCAGCTCAGCCAGGGAGCAACGCTGTGACGAGCTGCCGAAGCAGCACACTGCCGAAATCTGCGTTTATTGCTTATAAAGCATTAATGCAGGATAACGTGTCTTGCAGCGCCATAGCAACCCCAATCATCGGCAACAAAACAAGGGCAAGAGCACCAAAGGCACCGTTGCTGTAGCAGCCGGTAAGTGAATTTACTGACCCTGTTCAGAGCTGCCTGACATCTCGGCACCGAGTGGGAGTCTCTGCTGGGCTGGAAGGTGTTTTTTGAAAGCCCCCGAAGAACAGCTGGTTTACCCACACTTCAGAGGAGAAGAGAAGGAGACGGTTACAGATTAAAGTGATTTCTATTGGAGCATCGGAGACCTGAGCCGGCACCACAAAGAGTCCTTTGCTCGAGGGTTTTATAGGACATACAGCGTCAAACAGAAAATGGGCTCTTTCTGGGAAGATCTGTGTTTTCCCACAAGGCTGAAGAAAGCAAGCCAGTCCCATACGGACTTCAAAGCGTTAGTGTAGCTGCTGCTGCTAACAAGAGAAGACATGTAGCTCTAAGACTTCCAGATTTTGGTCTATGCCAGCACTGTTATGAGCCACAGTCAATCTCATTTATGGCAACCTGACCTGGCTATGGCTAACTCCAGCATTTCACTGCCATCACAAGCTATGGATCTGCCTTCCCTTCTCTCCCTCCCCACTGGTCTTCTTCTCGGTCCCCAGCTCAACTCCACAGCACGGATTACATCAGGCATAATCTATAGCTGCTCTACTGACAAAGCTCTGCCCAATCCATCCCTCTCCCTGTGGCCTCTGTATGCCCAGACTGCAAATCCACAGGGGACTTTTGTCTTACAGCCAGCAAGAGCTGCAGCACACAGATGGTCCAGGCTCCAGCGTGGGAGAGAAGGGACACTGGGAGAAGGTCCTTGGGGTTCTTCTCAGGCTACACCCACAAATATGAAAGAAGCCAGTGCTTCCCAGAGCCCAGCAAGCCTCCCAACCCCTGCAAACATCAATTAGTGCACAAAGACGGCCCAGATAAAGCAAGGCAACACCCTACCAGAGCTCAGATCTGGGTGGTGCCCTTTCCCAAGAGGCAGGCTGATCCCCACTTGGAGAGATACCTCCTGAGTAGCAGGTGGACTCTGCAGGACTGCTCTAGGCTGTTCCCAAGGATTCCAGGCCCTCCCTGGCAAAGCCAGCTAATTGGCTTTTGGTGGGTGCTGCACCTGGGCAAGGGGAGGCAGGCACAGGGTGTACCACATGCATCCACCCTCTGGTGCTTTCCAAACCTCCCCACTAGCCACAATTTCACATGCGAGCAGCACGTTCTCTTGGCCCCCGGCTCTCCCTAACCAGCACATGGCTCCTTTGTAGATGACACCAAAGGAAGAGCTGAGCAGCAGAGCAGAGACAGAGCTAGCATCTCCCCCAGGGGGCCTGGAGGGAAGGAGAATACAGCAGGCACTTGTTGGGAGCCAGGGCTGAGGTCTCTTCGGCAGTAGATGACCTTCCTCGCCATGGCACACAGCGATACTGAAAAACAGCCCTTTGCTTCCCAAATCCTATTGACCAGAGAGAACACCCCCCTCACTTTGGCTTGCTGACTGCATTCACCCCTTTTACTGCTGCCTTGCAGACGTCAGCAGAGGAAGCAGATGTGGTTTTCTTCATTCCACCTGTTGCAGAAGTCCCACAGAAAGTTTTGTTATTCAAGAAGGTCAGAGAGGCTGGAGTTGAGCAGATACTTGGCTTGGGAGCTGGAACTCACCCTGCACTGCCAGGGTGTGTGCAACCAGGGAAGGAGGGAGTTGGCTAGTTAGTAAAGTAGGGGGTCATTTACTCAAAAATCTGGGTTTAGGCATGGCTCTGGATTGCACACAGAGTTCATCTGGGTTTGGATCCCAAGTTTCAGGTTAAAGCCACATTATTACTCACAGAAGCAGCACATAAGCTCTCTCTTCATATTTCTGCATTTCAGCAACAACCAAGGCTTTAGCAGAGTCTCTGGGGGCATTTTTCCACTTATATTTAAAGGAATTAAAGCAGTCATGATTTTATCTGTGTACATTTGAGGAGAGGAGGTGGGGTCTGGATTCCTGAGCCATTTTCAGGTCAGACCTTGGTGCCTGTCCAAGGCCTTGCCCTGTTGCTCAACTTCTGCTCAGGACTTTGGTGTCGCTTTACAAAAACCCAGGAGCTTCACATAGAAGCTAGGTTTGGAATGAAACTGGCACATTTTAACTTGCTGAAGCTAAACATAACATCAGTGTCCTGGAAAGGGCCTCCAGGAGGCTGCCCCTGAGATATGGCAGGGATGTGATGGTCAAAGACCTGGCCTCAAGGACTCTGCCAGAGCTAGGACAGCAGCATAGCGAGACCAGCCACCTGGCCCAGGCTGCTTCAGTCCTACCCGTGCTGACCAGCATTCCCCAGAGCTCCTTGAAGTGATTGCCCTCCACATGCTCATCACCAGCTCACACTATAATTAATGCTTTTGGGAGCCCAGTTATACCCCAGCCCTGCCCCACCCCACCCAGCGGTAATGGCAGGGACGGTCCCACTCCCACCCCAGACAGCTATGTTCCTGTCTCCCACAGGGAGGTCAGCGAAGCTGTCAGGGATCTCTCAGCACCTCTGGAATTCGAGCAGACACCAAAAAAACAAACGAGGTGGCTAAGATGCCAAGAATAATGACTGGAAATCCAGTGCACGGGCACCGCTCCCCACAAGGTGACAGAGGAAAAGGCTGTGCAAAGGAAACACTGACAGCCACAATGCCTGGAAGGACGGAGAGTGGGGTGAGCTGCGTCACAAGGGGAATAGCTACTGGGTTGTATAAGAAACAGCGCGCAGCTCACTTGCTGCCGGACCTCCCCTGTTGGGCACAGCAGTCCCAAGGAAGACCTACCTTCAGAGCAGGACTCTCAAGAGAGGCTCTGGCAGCAGGGCTTTGCAGCCACATTCCTTAGAAAACAAAAGGAGGTTTGGAAAAACAATAACCCTTTTTCCCCTCCCTATACTGAGTCTTGGCTGAGGCCATGCTGAGTGAATTATACACGGAGCTCTGTCAGGAAACCTCCCTCCCAGCTGGGAACGTGCAATCCAATCTGCCAGCAGCCAAGACATCAGCACAGGCCAGGAATGGGGGAGAGAGGGGCCAGGCAGAGATCGGAGCCCCTCTGTTAGAGCAGAATGCATCCTGCTGCTTCCCTTCACAGCCTGGGCCCCTCAACTCAGCAATCCACCCCACCTTCCCGAGGTACCCCAATGCCTGCAAGACTGAAGGGCCAGGTCTGGCAGGACTTGCAGTGAGGCATGCACATTCCCAGCCTCATCATCAGTGCATCAAAACCAGGCTGCGTTAAACTGGAAAAGAAAACTGCAGCTGGCTGGGGCACAGGCCTGGAAACTGTAGTCAGAGTTCAGCAGATTTATGAATTTTCAGTGTAACAGGGTCCTCGACTGCTGCATTAAAGTGTTTTTAATGCAGTATCCCACAAAATTAGCCCACAAGGTAAGGTGCTATTTCTTCCCTCCTCCCCTATTTCCCAGAAGGTAAACTGGGTCACAGGAAAGCAAAATGGCATGCCTGGGGCAGGCCAGCAGTTTGTGATGGAGCTAGGAGCTCAACTGGGATGTCCCCCCAAAGCTCAGATTCCTAACCCCCAGGTCATCCACTTTCTGTTCACAGCATCCCCAGCAGCTCCGGGACAAGATGAGCCCAGTCTGCTACGTGAGAGCCTTGCAGAGACGCAACAGATCTGCAGCTAAGATCTTTTGCTTGCAATTCTAGCTGTCTGCTCACCCTGAGCATACTGAGGTCTGGTTATGAAATCTTGTTTGGTGACCTAAGACTTGAAATTTAACATTCATAGTTTAAGAGCTGCCCCAAAACAGCGTCTTAGCTCACCAGCATTTGGGGAACCTGGATCTCAGCACTGGAGGTGTCATGGCAGTGTAAAATTGGAGTTGCAGGTCAGGAAGTCATTTCTGCCCTCCAGCAGCACTGCCCTCGGCTTCTCCTGCTCCTGGTGCACACTCATCCCTGCTTTCCCCACACTCTGCCAGCTGCTTACAGACTGGGTACCCTCAGTAGCACATCCAGCAGCGCTGGGGTGGCTCTTGCAGCTCACTCAGAAGAAGGTGAGTAACCAGCACGATGCTGTTAGAAAAAGGGAGGAAGACGTGTGCTGATGGCGTCCGACGGGGTTTCGTTACGCACCAAGACAGCTAGGCTGTTCGCACAGCGGCCAAGGCAGCACCGTGAGCTGCAGCCTGTTCCACCACGCAAGGGGATGGCCACTCGTAACTGCGGCTCACACGCTTCTGTGACCTCCAGTACGGCACTCTGTGGACATCTATAAAGGCATTTCTTTCCCACTCTGATGCAGCCCGCTGGAGGCTCCCAGAGTTCGAAAGCTAACTACATCCCTGGTATCCATCGTAAGGAGTGAAGCCAGGCTGAAATCCCTTACTGTCCAGCTCTGCTGTGTGTGCCTAGGATGGCGTTCCTCCCAGCTGGCCTGAAAAGCAGCTGAACAAGCATGATAGGGTTGATCCTCCTGCTGGCACCCACCTGCTGTGTATTTGCAAAAGCAACTCACTTCTCAGTATGTGCCTCAGTTTCCTGATGCACAGGGAGCCTCACCTCCCACTATAAAAGCACCTGGAGACTACTAAACCTGAAAAGATGTACGTCTAACGAGTGGAAGGAGCTGGGAATGCAGCTATGAGATCCCCTGCTATAAAGGGGATGAATGTCATGGTGTCCTCACAGAAAACACTGCGCAGGGACGGAGGAGAGGGGAAAGTCGCCTTCAAGTTTCCCGGTAGCAACAAGCCCTGTGACCACACGAGGCCCAGGACTGTTTTGTTATGGTCCCTGCGGAGGGGCCGTTCTCAACCCAGACCACGGACACTCAGTACGGAAATGGCCCCGTGGAGCAGGAAAACATTTCCATGGGACCCATAACTCCTGGCTGACAGGGCTCCAGGGATCTCCACTCCCTCCTGCGCCTCCAGCTCTCACCATGATAACCATTTCAGATTTGCCTCATATACATGCCCTTGAAATCTGCGGAGGATGGAAGAGTAAACAGACCTTAAAAGGGTCTGAAATTCCTGCTTTCCACTCCCTCATTCTCAAGAGTACTCCTGAGTGAAGCAGCTTTCACAGAGACCAGGCAACTGAAGGCCCTCTTTACGATACAAAGCAGCTAATAATAACCCATGCACCCTTCACCCTGCCTGCTCCAGAGCCCAGGAGAGCCCCTGCTTGGCAATTGTACACGTTTGTCTGCCGTAAATGGTTGTTTTCCCTCTTTCTAGCAAGGCCACATTGTGCCCAAACTGTTCTGTTTCACCATCAGAAATTCCAGCTCAAAATTGCCAGTGCTTGAGATCTCATCACAAGTCTCCTCATGTTTGAAGCTTTTCTTCCCCTCCTGCAAGGGGTGAGCTTTTAATTAAAAAAAGGTTGTTGCTAAGAAGAAAACTGAAAACATGAACTAGCTCAATGCATCCATGTTAAGGTCTGAAACACAGGAGTCAGCTAAAACAAGAAGAGAAAAAGAATAAAGCATAAAATCAAATGTCAGTTCTGGAGGTCGATGTGTTTTGGGGAGGGGAGAGGGGAGATGACCCAGTGTGATTTTAAACCCCTTAGAAGCTACCAAAATCATTAAATTCCCTGACATTCCTGGAGCTCCCTTGGACAGATGCTAGCATTGCAGGACACTAGGCCTAGTGAGCCAGAGGGAGCAGGACGTTGTAGCACCACACGTTGATACCTCAGCCTTTCCTCACACCCTGCCCTGTCCCAGAAGGAGTTCACAGAGCCCTCTCAGCTTTACTTTCATAAAGGGAAGGTCTCAGCTCTGTGTAGATTGGAACACATGCATTAGAAAATATCCCAGATGTACTCATACGTGCTGCTGGCAAGCTAGAGGAGGAGCTGGTCCAGCCCAAGAGCAAACACGTGCCCTGTGGGCATCTCTGCTGCCTCCGAGACAAAGATCCTTCATGCTCATGACGCCCCCTCCTCGAAGCACAGACACAGCAAGAAGGGCTCTTCCTGGAAAGTGGGGGTGGGAAATGAGGCAATTTTTTCCAACCTACCACTTCCTGCAGCCCCTGAATCGTGATACTGTCCTTCCTAGGTGGGCTGTAGCTGGGTTGGTTCTGACGTTCAGTTATCATAGCCAGATCCAGGCTCATATTTTCCTGGATGAGGACAGACTGACTCCAGATTCAGAGCTGAGATGCAGATTAGGATCTGTCCTGCCTCAGGCATTTTGCTGATTGAGCAGAGGTCAATCTTGAGGCAGGGAAGGGATAAAATGGCTTCAAGGAACACGGTAAAAGGCTAGAAGAGAGCAGAGTTGCCTTTATTCGCAAAAGAACAGGATCTAACTGGGGAGCCTCGTGGTATTTGCAGCAGAACTGACGTGTCCTTCCACTACAAACAAAACACTTCAAGGAAGTTCGTTCAAGACAGCACCATTTTCTTGGGAAGATTTCCAGAACCAGGGTGGAATTTCTCATCAAAAAGAGGGAGGAGGACAATGAGCAAGCAAGCCTCTGCCTAGAGGAACCCACGCTCCACCTGCGGAGTGAGAGCTCTCCGAGTGCCTTCTTCTGGCAGGTCACATCTGAATCTGGGTCACTCACATCTTGCATCTCAGTTTCAGTCTATGTCAGAATAGAAACAAGATACGAAACTCCTTTTTTGCAAGACCAAAGAAAAAAAGAGTACTTCTCCAGCCAGCTGTTTCTCAGCAGGCGCAGAACAATAATGTCCACTTCAAAGATGTCACCTAAGACACACCTAAGATGAGTGCTTTAGAGACATGTGAGCAGGTAAATCATTTGCAGGGCCACCTTGGGCCCTATAACTGCCCCTGGGTATGCTAAAAATTGCCCACAATTACTCCGTGGGGTGCTTACCGTACATAATTGTCTTAATTACATGGGGCTGCCTAATTACACTTCATGCAGCTTTAACTATGCAAAGAAAGGCATCACACACGGGATAGAAAAGATTCTGACCAAGTCTTGACCAACGTGAGAAAACCAGAAGTATTCCTGCTGGACCCACTTTGCGTCTTGCTCCATGACCCTGCTGAACAGGTTTCCACCGCTGCTCCGATAAGATTAGAGACCTGGGTGTGAGCCTCCCTTATGGCAACACACTCATTACGGCAGGCAGAATCGCTGGGAGGCCCCGGGGTCAGGATGGGCTGGGGGGGGAAAGGGACTTTCCAGCTGAGCGGTGTATCCCACAACAGCAGCACTGTAATTGTCCTTCACTTGGGGCTGTTTATGCAGGGGTAGAAAGCTGTTCTCAGATTAACTATCTCCTCCTCACAGCTCTGTAACCTTGGTAGCCTGATTTTTTTTTTTTTTTAACTACGCCACACAGGCACAGAGCAGAGCTGTCTTATCACACAGCCGCCCACATGAAAGGAGGAACTTTGCAGCACACAGCCATGTCAGAGCTGGAGGGAAGGCAGAGAAAGCAGAGCCTTGCCAGGCAGGTAGGACGTGTGTTCTGGGGAAGGGTGCCTTGCTATGGATTCTGCGTCTAGCTTGGGGTTTTCCCAGAAGCTGAGGAGCAGTCATGTGGGGATTTGACATAAGCCTATCTTAGAGACATGCTGTAAACTGTCCAAATTTCCAAATGTGTGTGCATATACATAACCTACTCTGAATAACATGCCACTTTTAAGTGTGCTCTGATCCAGGACTGATTTGTTCCTCCTTTTTCAGGCACTTGAAAGCCCCCAGACCGAAGCTGCAAGTATGAGTGGTTCAGTTTTGCTGCACTAGCTCTTCTCCACAATACGCAGCCTCTTTGAATCCCCAAAAGCGCCCCAGTTCATGTGCTGCCTCAGGACATCAAACTGCTAAGTTTCGTGGAAGGGGAATGATTGTTTCCATTTCAAAAAGCCCAGTGATACAGCTGCATCAGAGAAGTTGGATTGGGGGAGTGCCATCGCAGAAGAAAATCTAAATATAACTCTGGAAGCATTCCACTCAAATTAATTATCAGCAGTGAAATAACATTTTTAAAAGAGAAAGGAAAATATTGTGCTGAGATGAGAAAAAGAGGGAGGTCTGCCAGTCCTGGCGTGTGTTTATCCTGGGCATTGTTTAAGCTCTTACTGCTAAATTACTGACAGAGCCCAGCTGTTCCTGAATCTCAGCCCTCTTCTCTGCTCAGACCAATAGATTTCATTCTAGTCTGCACCCAAAAAAGGACCGTATTTCCCTTCCCGGCCTCGCCTGACGTGGCCTGGCCTGCACACGTCAGCAGGATCAGCTCCCCAGCAGGAAGCTGGCAAGAGCTTCTTAAAAACATGTGACGTAGGAGACGGCCACGCAGCGCAGTTCAACCCTCCGCATGGAGGGCAGAGCAGCGCGTGGATGGGGAGCGGAGCCAAGCTTCCAAAGAAGGAGAGCCTGCATGCCTCTTCCCTTGGTAACCAAAGCACTGTAACAGCCTCCTGAGTCTGCTGTGTCGCTGCCAGGAGTGCCAGGGCTCGTGGTGTCGTGGTGGCACTGGCAGATTTTAAAGATTTGCTAGAGATCGGCATAAGAACAAAGGGCTCCCTGTGAGAAGCGCTTTCAGCATGCCTGGGTGCCTGAAGGGGTGACCACATCCAGCCTGTAAGTTAGGAAGCAAAGGAAAAGCAGCACAGATATCATCTTGGATCTGCGCAGAGGTTGCTGTGTCCCAGCTATGCATGGGACAAAGGTGTGTTCATTTCGCTGTGGGGAAAAAAAAGGGTCAGCAAATCAAAGGGAAGCCTCTTCGCATACCTCTCACTGTGTCTGATCAATCAGGAGAAATGACTGCTGCTTGAAGAGAGCATTTTAAGACAGATGCTTCTACTTCCACTTCCTCCTCCACCCCCTGAAAAAACCTGGCTGCCTTTCAAGGCTCCCTCTGCAGAAAAGCAGCCCCAGAAGAGCCCCCACACTGAAAGATAGGAACACAAGATTAAAACCAGGACAGTGCCCTACTCCAACTTCCCCCCTCCCACGCTCCACTGCAGAGGCTAGCCAGCATGCAAGCGTTGAGCAGCAATGTATTCACATGCTAGAAACCTAGTGCTTCCTTCCCTGCAGCATGTCCCTGAGTGAAGTAAATAATTGGTAGTTTCTTTGATGAATTTCACTTTTACTGCTTTCAAGTTAGCCACAGTCCTCAACCTACCTGGGTTTTCTCTCATGTCTGCAATATTCAGAATTAGTTGCTGAGTACACTCTGAGTGACACTGGCTAGCACAGGCTGGGGCTTGGGAATTCAAGCTGTCTTTAGATATGATCAGGCAGAGAGCAGGCTGCACCAGGTGCTTCTGTTCCTGAACTGAAGTACAACCCTGACGTTGTGAGCAAGTTAAGAGCCTACCAAGCTGGAAGCAACCTAGCCTGATGAAGCACCCAGTCTCTGTCCCCAGGACGCACATTCTCCCACAACACGCTGACAGGCAGTGACCCAGCAACACTACAAACCGTGTAAGACCTCTGCTTCTTAGCACCACAGTCCAAATTGCAGAGCACCAGTACAGTTACAAAGCAGGAAGTTTTGCACAGCAAAGCTAGTAGATCAGCCACATCCCCTTCCAATGGAAGCTCCAGCTTAGAGAAATTGAGATTATCAGGTTGGCAGGCTACACCATCAGTGGGAAAAGTTACTAATGGAAATGTATGATGGAAGAGATCTGGACTGGTCTGCACTGGCGACAGGAGCCTCCTGCAGCCATTAGCTAGCAGAAACAAGTGACCTTTCAAGGGTGCCTGTGGGTTTAGTGCACCAGCATCTCGGACTCCATGTGGAGGAGGTAGAGAGCTGATCGTCCGTCCCTCCAGAGCTAGCTCCAAGCTAACTTTACACAAGCAGCAACTCGCCAGCCAGCAGCACACAGGTACCCGTGCCACGGCTCCGGACCTAGGCTTAAGACCACGCTGCGCATGCCCTCGATGTGCTGGGTGCTGCGCGTCCCCGATGTGCCTCATGCCCTCGGTGTGCTGCGTGCCCTCCATTTTGCGTCAGGCCAGCTGGCAGCAAGGATCAGTTCGCAAAGCGCGGATCCGATTGCAGGCTCGGCTCGGCCGCGGGCGGAGGCGGAGGCGGCGGCGNCGGCGCAGCGCGGCGCAGCCTCCGGGCTGCCGCCCCCCGGCCCCGGCTCTGCAAAGCCGGCCGTGTGCGGGGCCGGTGCTGGGGGAGAGGCGCAGGGTTGCTCCTGCCTGGGAAGCTGCTGGAGCCGTCTCCAGAATGGGTCTGCCCGGGGTCAGGGGGTGCACGGCCTCTTCTTAACGCATGTGCGCCAGACACATTGTTAGGGCAAAATTCTGAGCTGACCTCAGGCAGTCGCTGGATCGCCTCCCGTGCTGGAGTTAAAAACGCCGCCAGGGACGTGTCTGCGTTTGGCTTGCTTCCGTTTTATGGACCTGAGTGCTTGGGAATTGCCAAGAATGGGCCAGCACTGTGCTTGTGCCGCCGTGCCTGTCTGGTGCCCTGCTGCCTTGCGAAGTTCGCTCACCGCTCAGAAACTTTCTGCCTGGGTTGCTAGTACTTTGTCTCGGCTCTGAAGGAGCAGAGGAGAGAGTGCCTCCCCTTTTGCGGCCCCTTATACTCTTCACACCCTTAAAAGCAATTATCTGCCAGCCTGCACCCCGTATCTTGATATTTCTTAAACGTTGTAAATGCCTTGGCTTCCTTCCTGAGAAAATGGGTGGAATAGCAGTAAACCCCGTAGTTTTCTTAAAGGTTTTTAGGCAAAACTTTACCCTCTGTTGGCATTAGTTGCTGTTCAGGGAATGCAATATACTGGCAAAAGATGTTCTCTGTGTTGCTCCAGAGATGGAAACCTTGAATAGGAAAAAAGATGAAGACACACAGCGAGATAAAAGCACATCCTGGCAGTATTTTGAAACAAAACTGTTCTTTCAAAACAAGGACAGTATCTGATGAAGTGCAGGGACAAAGATAATGCCTCTGTCTAGAATTAAGGACACGTTTCACCCTGTTCAGGAAAGCTGAACAAAGGGGTCAGACTGACTCCTGAACTATTTTAAGCATTTTAGGTTAAAGGGCATTTAGAGCTGCTGCATAAGTAGTGAATGTTTTATTTAAAGGCTGTTTGGTTGCTAGAATTTCTAGGACCCTAAATACTGTTGAATTATTTTAAAAGCCTTTATCATGCTAATGTAGCAAGAGCACTCATGAACGTGAGAGGAGCAAACACCCTCTTGCTGCTGTGTGAGGGTCCGCATACCCCGAGCTTAGACACACACGCATTTTTCTCGTTCAGTTGCAGCAGGGCAGCTAGAGGCACGGGGTCAGCTGCTCCCCCGCACACAGACACCCGCCGACCTGCCTGGGTTGTCTCAGCAACAGTTGCTTCACTGCTCTGTTGTTATGTCCTGTAAATGTTTAATGGGAAGCTTATCTCTCTTACCTATACAGATGGCTCAGGTTATTGAGCTTGTGAGCAAGGATTAATTGGAAATGGGCAGATGTCAGCTAACCAGAAAAAGAGCTTAATAAGTAAGCAATTAGATGAGCTGGGATGCTGTTGTGGGGGGCAAACCCTCCTCTGAAGGGTTCAGAGCAAAAAGAACAAGCCCAAAAGGAACTTCCTGGAGCCTTGCTTCTAAATTACTTGTAAGGACTAGACCTCACGAACGCTGGGTGCAAATGCAAGACGATGCCCATGCTTCAGAGCTCTGGTTGATGACGGCTGTAGCATTCAGTGGTGGATTAGCACCCAGTACTCTCGGCTAGTCACAGCTCACAGTCGAGGGCATCTGGTTCTTTCCTTGCAGATAATGGGGACTGACGGGGTGAGATGGATGGGGAAAACAGGTCATGGTGCATGGAGCAGCCTATTGAACCTTCCGCTTTGAATCCTGACTGTAAGAAGTTCAAGATCTGCATGCTTGGTGCTGAATTTTTTTTTTTTTTTGTAATAATAAATTGTAATAGTTTAGGTTCTAATATGCATTGTCAATCTGAAGTGGATTTTTCAAGATTATATGCTTTAATAAATCCAATTTTTAAAAGATCATACTATAAAAAAAATTGCATGTGACAGAAACTGCATAAAAATAAAGAAAAATCCAGAGCAGCTGAAACAAAGCATTTTCATGCAATATTTCCTTAGCTAAAATAACACCATGTGCGTATTCATTCATGCATACACAACCTTTTGCAGTACGTTTTGCTCACCTGCACACACCTGCATTTGGGCACAGAAATTTATATGCAAGTGAGCAATCTGTGAATCTGTATCATATGCACATATGCCCGCTTTTGAAGGCCTGTTCTCACTTGCTGACAGACCAGGAAATTGTTCTTGGGACTAACGCTTGGATACAAGGGTAGGTGGCAGGATCCAGCTCTGCAGCCCATTCCTAGATGCAGAGAGCACCCTGTTCACTGGGCAACCACCACCACAGAGAGCTGGTGAACTCATTGCCTCAATCCTGATCACCCGGGAACGTTAGTAAGATGCCTGCAGTGCAGAGTCAAGGTTTATTTGAGGAACAGGATAGTCAGAAATCAAATTTGAGTGTTTCACAACATCAGAGAAGCTAAGGATTTGTTTACAGCGCCTAATTATAGCAGTTTAGTGCCAACAGAAAGTAAGGAAAGATGAAAGATGTGCTGTAAGGAAAGAATATGCAATGCACAATTGCAATACTGCATCAAATTCCTCATGAAAAGGACTCTTCAAGGTCCTAATAAAATATATGTAGGGACAGAAGGTGAGTAAATGATGACACTCTGTAGAGGTAGCTTGGGAAATGGCTGCAACATTTCGTAATCAGACTGAGTCAGAGATGTATTTCTGGGAACGTACATGCAGAAGGCAAGAATTTCCCCCGGGAGGCAGGGAATGGTTGGTATCTGAAAATCATCAGTTCTTTAGTTCCAGTCGATGAGCTGCAGAGAGAAGGGAAATCAAATGCCAGAGAAAGATGGCATGAAGCAGAACAAACGCTGCCCTTGTAACAAGGAGTTAGTACTGGGGAAACCAGGCTTAAAAACAGAGATCTTTAAACAAATGAACTGGTGTCATAAGTATCAAAGAGATGTGACTCTCTCCTGGCTGCCCTATATAGGCAAAGTGCCCCGAACTCCTGTCTGTGCAAAGTCCCTGCCCAGGGCCTACATGGTGTGATTATCTTTTGGAGGAGGGAATCTGAGGTTCTAAAGATCCTCCAAAAAAACTCCTGATTTCTTGCCATGAATCTGAACAAGAACAGATGTCAGACAGTTCTTGTGCATCCTGTGCTCCTGGACAGACCACATCACACTGCAGGGAGCGTTGCTGGCTCTTTGGCCTGGGCTTCCCACAGAATAGTCTTACGGCACCAGCAACGCGAGTCTTTCTGCTATACCAAATAATCTCTTCAGAAGAACAGAAAGAGGTTTGGACCAGGACAGCTCCCAAATCCTTCTCAAAGCTCCTCAGTCAGGGAACTGAGCAGATGCCAAACCCGCAGGCGTTCCAGCTATCTCCTCGATGCGCAGAGATACTATTGCACCAGCCACCATCAGCTCCGTGGGCTGCACAGTGGAGGACGCATCCAAGGGTTACGTGACATGGAGGCAGGAGAGATCCTTTTTCATGACTCCATTTACAGGCATGAGATTATAGTGGCAGTAACTTAAGCAAGTGTACCCGTCTATCTAGATGTGGGGCCAGATTTTCACATGTTTGGTCACTGATACTTTTGACCGTATTTTCTTAATTCTCTGTCAGACTCCTGAAGAGAGGGGGATGGTTTTTCCGAGGAGGACAGTGCCCTCCAAGAAGAGCTAGGATATAAAAAGCTGTGAAGCCATAGGGAGACCAGCAGTATCACCAAAGCACTTGAGAGAAGACCCAGATAGGTCTCTTTAAACACGCTCCGTGCACCTCTAATCGAGTTTCAGTATTCAGAGTCTGTTTCTTCCCCTGCCTCCAGCACTACTCCAACCTCAGGATGTGCAGAAAGTTGCAAGAAGGATGTTCCCAGTCGTTCCATTAGGGTCCAAGATGACCAGACTCTTAACACTTTCTACCCTGTGTTTGCAAGGAAGAAACTCCACCATTCCTCTATCTAAAGTAGAAACCAAAGGAAGACAGAGAGAATAGGTACCTCCTAATGCCTCCTGGACTCAGCATTGGAAGCAACACAACTCCAGGTAGTAGTCAGTGATTCACTGATATCCCTACCTTAGACTTTACACCAAATCAAGCAGGGAGACTTTTGCCGAGACGGCAAGGTAAAAGCCAAGACCTTGTAAGAAATAAAACCAGCATCGAATCAAGCTGTACCAATCATGGCACAAAACCTCTCTCACTTTTAGCAAAGTGAAAATAAAGGGTTACTTCTTATTGCAGGCATTTATGCACATAAGGGTTGTTGATTTTATTCGGCTTGCTTTTTGCTGCTCCCAGAGGTCTGATATTTGACACAGTACAATTTAGGCAGGGCCATGGTATAGGCCATTGACAGGCGCTGGCATCAGGAAGTACATTCCTCTTTACGGGCCCTGGAGCATGAGCTGAACTCCAAATGAATCAAGCATTGGGCAGGAATCTGAAGCTGCTTACTATGTCCAGGAAGGAGAGGGCTGTATTTAGATGTAGTTTGCCAGGAAGAAGTAGATAAGATTGCTCTGATCTTCATGATAGAATGCTCATCAAATATATAGAGCTTTGAGCAAAACCAGGCAGTTGTTAGGAGAACCTGCTGAACTGCTGTCAGGATGTAACATTTATCACTGGAGTGAATAATCCAGTGTGACTGCTTTGTCTCATGTTTTGCCAATGTGAAAAAAACAGGGGTTGCTCCACAGGAAAAAAAAAAAAAGCAGCCAATAGAAAGGAAAGGCTTGGGAACCATAAACACATCAAAGATGGTTTGAAATCTTATTGTAGCAGTTAATAAGGGACATATGCCAAGGCCACACACAATTTAGACATGTTTCACCCAAAGCCACTTGAATGAAACTAGACATATCGTAAAGACCGCACACACATTACATGGCATCAGGGAACGCAGAGTTCCAGTCCTTAATCTGACCAGTCAGGCCCAGTTTCCCCCACAGTAAGTATTTATGATGCTGGTAGGGAAAGGCAGGAGACAGAAGGTGAGCCTAAATTATTTGTTAGAGATATAAGCAGATGATTTAAACCTTTGAGATAGCCAAAAAGCATAGATTTATCAGTACCCTGCCAAGGCTGAGGGGGACACGATTACTGGACATGTCAACAAAATGACTGATGTCTTAAAAGGTATCCTGATATGTCTCAAGGTTAGGCTAGTTTTTGGACGGATGTGTTTAATAGCTCCTCTTTCACTCTAAGACAGTCATGCCTTGTGCAGGTTATACAGCTCTGGAGAAGTGAACTGAACAAAACTTGCCTTTAACCTTGTCACTTTTCTATACCAAGAATGAAGCACTCCACTTGTATGTTGATCTCGGATCTCTATTGTTGATCTTAGGTCTCTATTTGTGATTAAACAAAGAGGAGCAGCAACTAACCTTTCGGGCCTGCAAGCACATTTCTTCTTGAAAAGTTATCAGAACACTGCTAGAAAAGCACTCCATCTACGTGACTGGGAAGAGCAAGCAACATTGACACCTACTGTTGGATATTTTAACTGCTGATAGTACCAAACCAGTGACTTTCCAAGATTCTTGTAAACAGGAGAAGATGCTCTCCTTAGTTAAAACTACATGCTGATACTTTTATTTTGCTTTTATGTTGGCTCCTGCAGTGCTTTCAAGGTGCACTTAGTTGCAAACTGAGAATCTATGTATGAAGGGAAACCTCTTCCTTTGACTCAATTTCTTCCTTTGTTTAGTTCCTGGAATTAGGTGATCCTTTGGCAGAGAGAGCTTTTTATGAGGCTAGCTGATAAAAATGAATGAGCTGAAAACTAATGCTGCTATTATCAGACAAGGATGTACGGTATGCTAAGTGAGAGAGTGTGCTGATTTCTCAGGAGAGTCAAGCTTCCAGCTCACATGGAAACGAGGTTCCCACACAGCCCTTGCGGAGCGTATCAGAAAGTACTAACCAGCCAAGCACAGAGCGCAAGTTTGAAAGAATATGTTTATTATATTTTACCGTAGTGACAGATCATTTCTAACATTCTCGAAGTGCTTCACACTAAAAAATGAACCATCATGATTTCCTTCGTGCACTGCTTTTTAGTTTCCAGCCCATTAAAGAGAATTTATGCATAGAATTAAATGGCACTCCCAAAAGACAAAGGAAAAATTTGGCAAGCTGGCTGAAAGAGCTAAGCTCTGTCATCCCTCCTAACATTACCCTTTTCTTCATCAGACACTTTCAGCGAACTAGCTTCAAGTGACTATCTGCAATTCTGAAAAGCTTCCTATTATTCTTATTACCAATTTGTGAAAAGAGATGAGAGAGAAAATACTCCAGAGCTAGGAACCTAACCACAGTTAAAGAGAAAAAATGTCTGAACATAGGAGTTAGCAATGCTTGTACTTGCTCCTATGATAATCTAAAGTCCTCTATAATAAAAGTAAAGTCATATTAATATGTCCTGAATAATGCTCTGTCCCTGGGTGCTCCCTCCTAGTGCTTGTTCTCCAAGAAATAATGCCTCACCCTGAAGAAAATTCTCTTGGCAAGACACTGCCGTGTTTGTTAACGTTAACAGAAGAGCTATTACCATCTGTCTGTGGTTGTAGGTTTCTGCTGTTTCAGCCATGCTCATAGGCACCACAGGTCCTTAGGTCACCCATTGCCTAACCATAGCTCAAAGAAGCAGCAGTATACCGAGCCGTTAATGACCATAAGTTCTTCTGTGTGTTTCCTTCCCTCAGAATGAGTTGTAAGCTGAGACAGAGGTTATGTTGGGTTCAGACAGATCCTCATGAAGAGAAACAAAAATTGGCCCAGAGACAGAAGCAATTTTATTGTCTCATTACAGCGTATCTACCAAAGGGTTTCTGCTAGTTCAGGCATTACCTTGTTTCTCAAAGACTAATCCTACACTTTTTTCTTCAAAGCTCTGGCCCTCCTGCTGAACACCCAGATAGGTATGTGCTTTCTACCCCAAAACAACTCTACCAAACCCTTTTCTGCATCAGCATATATGGGACCCTGGAGCAGACTTACTAGCTAACCCTTCTACAAGACCCAGGGGAGGAAGCAGAGGCTGGCTAGCACGCAGTGGCAGTGTCTCTGAAGACAAAAGCTTTACGAAGCATGGTGTGCTCAGCCTAACATGCAAACATACTGCTTGCTTTCACGCAAGTTTCCTCTTAGCAGCCCCTTCCTGCTCAGCTTGAATGAAACATGAGCACAGCCACTAGCTTGGGCTATGTGGAAGTTTTTGGGGCTGGTCAAGCAGGCAGCACAACAGACACACAGCGAGCCTTCCTCCTTCTGGGCACTTCACCGGAGATCCGTACTGCCTCTGCTCTTCCTTACCTGGCAGCAAGGGAGAAAGACTCAGTTTGGGGAAGAGACTCAGCAGCCACAACCACTCTGATTCACGAGTTTCAGGGTGCAAGAAGCTCCTAGGCAGACTCGTTTACTGAAACAAAGGAGGAAGGAAAGCAATCCAGAAATTCACTTTCTATGAACTCCTCACCCTGCAAGGAAGCATTGCCCAATCATTTCTCATCAGATTTGACTTAGGTCATAATTTTCACCTAAGTGCAGCCCAGGGTGGTGTTGCCTTCACTGTGTGCACTGAAGGATGGTTACAGGAAATAACACGGCTTCATGCAGCTAGTTACCTGGCCAGCATGCATGAGTCCATCTGCGTTGCACAGACATGTTCCCTCTGCTCTCCTCTCTCGCTATCCCATCTCCTCTGTTTCTCTGCAGGCACTGCCTATGTGCTGTCCTGCTACTTCACCAACTGGGCCCAGTACAGGCCTGGCCTGGGAAAATACATGCCAGACAACATTGATCCATGCCTGTGTGACCATCTGATCTACGCCTTTGCTGGGATGTCCAACAACGAGATCACAACCATTGAATGGAATGATGTGACCCTCTACAAGTCCTTCAACGGCTTGAAAAACCAGTACGTACCGAGAGCAACGGGCATCTCTAGTTCTCCCATTCAGCTCCTGCCCACTACTGAGCAGCCGTTCCCTGCACGATGGCAGCGCAACCCACGTGGCGAGGGGTGCCGAGGAGAAGAGGCAGACAGTGACGGGCAGGGGAGGGCCGGTCAGGCTGCCAGCACTGACCCTCGGTGGATGGTGACCGCCAATCGGTGTGCTCTGGACTTGCTCGTTGGGTTTCACACCATGGCATCACAGCTGCACCAGACACTTTCCAGAAAATCCAGAGCGCTGTGCTTTATGTTGGTCTTTTGTGTCAAGTTAGAAGAAACAGCAATCCAAAACCGTTATTTGTAGCAAAACGTGTTTGTGTCCCTCCCTTTGCAGGAATGGAAATCTGAAGACCCTCCTGGCAATTGGAGGATGGAATTTTGGGACAGCCAAGTAAGTTCAAACCACCTCCTTCCCATAGCGCCAAGCTGGAAAGGGAGGTAGAGGGGGAAAGAGGCACCAACCAAGCCCCAACTCTGCCCTCCTCTGGTTCCCTAGGTTCTCCACAATGGTTTCCACTCCAGAGAACCGCCAGACCTTCATCGATTCCGTCATCAAATTCCTGCGCCAGTATCAATTTGATGGGCTGGACTTTGACTGGGAATACCCTGGCTCCAGGGGCAGCCCAGCTCAGGACAAGGGTCTCTTTACTGTCCTGGTTAAGGTAGGAAGGAAAAAAAGTTTTGGTCAAGTTCTCCGCTCTGCACAGCTCTGACCAGAGCCCTGGCAGCACTGAGAGAGCCTGTGCTGAGCCCTGGTTCTTGGCATCCCGCAGGAAATGCTGGCCGCCTTTGAGCAGGAAGCCAAGCAGGTTAACAAGCCCCGTCTCATGATCACTGCTGCTGTTGCTGCAGGACTTTCCAGCATTCAGTCTGGCTACCAGATTGCTGAGCTCGGAAAGTGAGTAGCAAACCCTCAGGTACAGTTTCTATGATTTACCTCACGTGATTCCTTCAAGTGCTCTTCCTTCCAGTGATTAAGGGAAACTGTGCCATTAACTGGCAGAAGCCAGCCTCACTCTCTGAGGAGCCCCCATGCTTTCATGCAGGGCAAGAATGCTATGAGAGTGGTGCTTGTTTGGTGGAGAAGTGGACACCTCATGAAGGGAAGGGTCACCGCAGGCTGGCTCCAGCCACTCAAAGCCATCAGAGAACATCTCTCGGTTCCCAGAACACCAGCACAATTCCCACTTTGCGTTGCTCTCTGCCTCCCTCCGGAGGACGAGAAGCTCGTCTCTACCCTTAGAAGGCTTGCTCGAAAGAGGTCTTGAAGAAACCTGATTTGCAGAAAGTGGGGGCACAGCCAGGGATGTTGTGGGGTAAATGGCCAGGACTAAAGGAACGATCAGGTCTGGGTGACTGAACTGGCCAGGACACAGATGCATGCAATGTTCTCTGCAGGTACTTGGATTACTTCCATGTGATGACTTAGGACTTCTATAGCTCCTGGGATGGAAAAACTGGGGAGAACAGCCCTCTGCACAGTGGCAGTAACATCTACCTCAGTGTTGTAAGTACAGTTTGCGGGTCTGTCTCACAGATCTCTGTGACCAGACCAGCGATGATAATTTTAAGAATTCATCCTCCTGCGTATGAATCCTGGCACAGACTGGAACTGTGATGCTTCCTTATAGGATTACGCTATGAACTATTGGAAGAGCAGTGGTGCCCCAGCTGAGAAGCTCCTTGTTGGATTCCCAGCCTATGGACATAGCTTCATCCTGCAGAACCCCTCTGACACTGCTGTGGGGGCACCAACAGCAGGACCTGGGCCTGCTGGACCTTACACAAAGCAGGCTGGGTTCTTGGCTTACTACGAGGTATGTGCGTTCCCTCACGCCTAGGCAGCCAAGAACACAAACACTCTTCAAATGACCTAGCAAGGAATGTTATCCCATGGATCTATGGAATATTCCAACTGCCCTTTTTTGTAGGACACATGCCAAATTTCCCACTCTCTGTCCTTTTTTCTTAGATCTGCATGTTCCTGGACTCTGGAGCCACCCAGGCTTGGGATGCCTCCCAGGACGTGCCCTATGCCTACCAGAGCAATGAACGGGTTGGCTATGACAACAACAAGAGCTTCAGCATCAAGGTATGGTGGGGAGTGTGGCTGTACTAATCACACTCCGGGAGCCCTTCTGCAATAGCAGGTCTTGGACTAATTGGGATTTCTCCCCTGGCACTGCACAGGCTGACTGGCTGAAGAACAACAACTATGGAGGTGCTGTGGTTTGGTCTCTTGATATGGATGACTTCACTGGCACTTTCTGCAAACAGGGCAAATATCCCCTGATTACCACCCTGAAGAACACTCTTGGTCTGCAAAGCAACAGTGAGTAACTTGAGTAGCGTGGGCTTCTTGAAGGGCACCCCGTAGCTCACTGCTGATGCAGGTCTTCAGAGGCCCATGAATCTCTATTTCTAGGGCCTTGGTGGATAAATACTTTCTGTGGAAACCACAGCTAGAGATTGCCCTGGGAAACATGCTTTCACTCTACATCCACTAGGACAAAAGAGTGAGATTGTAACTTGCACCTGGGTTGAGATTTTTCAAAGTCCCAGTGTGAACCCAGCCAGACTTCAGGGGAACAAAGTTTAATAGCTGTTCTGCCGATGCCACCCCAAAAGGGACTATAGCAAAAAGGGAGTGCTGAGAGACCCACAACACAAAAATAAGCCCTGTCCTGCTTTTATTTCAGGCTATGTGCCCCTGGCTCAACCCAATCCTTCCATCACTGCAGCTCCTAACACTGGAAGTGGAAGTGAGAGTGGGAGCGGGAGCTCAGCTGGCAATACTGATGGCTCTGGTGGGAGCGGATTCTGTGCTAGCAAGGCCAATGGTATCTATGCAGATCCGACCAACAAGAGCAGCTTCTACAACTGCAATAATGGTGAAACCTACGTGCAGAACTGCCAGGCCGGTCTCGTCTTTGATCCCAGCTGCTCCTGCTGCAACTGGGCATGAAGATACCAATTCCGTTACATCAAACAGACCCCTCTGATATAATTCCATGGAATGATAAAGATTAAATAAAGTGTTTTGCAAAAGGAGCAATCCTCACTGCTTGAACTTGTCTCGCTCTTAACATTTTGATGCTCCCTGATTCTCTCAGTATTTACACTTGTGCTCAGTGAAGGCCTGGTTCCACAAGCTGGACTTAATTCCAGTATGGCTTTTTCCAGGAGTTTCTCGCTGTCTCAACATGACAGCCAGGCACAGGGAAAAAGACATTGAGCAGGCAACAGGGCAGTTCAGGCTGTGCCACGAGAGGGCACACAGAGAAGGGTCCTGACAGCACAACCTATATATACACTGCTTCGCCAGAGACCTCTCCCCCACTGCCTTACACTGTGCAAATGGCAGCTCCTGGGAGCAGGAGCCAGCACACTGCAATCCACAGGGTTTTTATCAAACCTCCTCTTTTTCATGCATCCTTCAGGCGCTGCCATTGCCAGCATTCCCTCCAGCACGCCTCCCGTGTCTATAGCAACTGCAGTACACAGACAGCCTGATGCGTCTGACACAGCAGCATGGATGCAGAGTGGGAGCCCAGAGGTGAGCCCTGGAAGGAGCACGCACCAGGGGAGCTATGGGCACACGGGCTTTGCATCTCCAGCAGCATCGGGCTTCCCCAGCGATTTTCTCCACAACCGGGCTGCTACGCACCTCCTTGCTCAGGCTGGGGGAAAAAAAGCCTTTGTAGCAGCAGGGAATGGTCATCCAAAGTGTGGGCCCCTCACAGATATCCAGGGGCAGGGGAAATTCCCAGCTGAGAGATAAGGGGATAGCTCAGGGAGCAGCGGACACTTGAGAAGGAAGAAAAGCAGCAAATGGTCATCTTTGGGTGGGTGAATCATGCTGGTGTCATTTCCCTCTCCTGGTCTCACAGATGTGCAGAAGAAAATCTCATTTGGGTCAAGTCAAGAGCGGAAAACGTTCCCCCTCCACCATGCCCCAGACAGGCTGGGGATCCAGCTAGCAGCCATCAAGGGAAACCCCTTCCTTGGGCCAGGCTGTTACCAGAGCCAAGAGGTAAGTTGTTCGGTTTTTATTCTCAGAGCTTTTCCTTCACAGAAGACACATGTTACAGGAGTAAGAGGACCACGGCCAGCCAGACATGGAGTACCCCATGCCTACCTTGCAAAGCCACTGTATAAGGTCTGCACATATACCTAGAAAAATAAATTCCTCTTCTGGAAATGTTACGTTCCAAATGCACCAGTCCTCAAAGCTCCAGCTGCCCTAGCACTCTACATTAGTAAGAAATTAGAGGAATGATGTCTGCTGCTCAGGTACTTCTCCTGTTCCCCTGATGCAAATGGTGTCTTAAAAATGTCAGTAAGATGCTTCTGCTTTTGAACCACAGGCAAGCAGCTTCATATACTCCTTGGAAAAAAAACCACTGAGCAAGAAAGGCTATGTGATAGGAGCAAGAACAGCCCAGCGATTCATACCAGAGCCACAGGTAAGAACAGCATGCTTCAAAGAGGCAGATCTGCAGCTTTGCACGAATTTGTAGGCTGATTCTACCATATATCAATTATGATCCCATGTGCTGGGATTGCCTCCAGCTTAAAATAATGGTAGTCATAAATCTCCCTACAGATAGCCTAGTGGCAAGTGTTGAACCTCGAGGCTGACCACCAATCACTGGAGCTCTGGCAACACTGACATATGCATTTGTATGCATATATTCCTTTGCATCTCACACACACACACATATACATGTCCATATTGAGGCAAAATCAGGGAGGGAACTCAGCTGTACCACCTGAACAAACCTAGCATGTTTTCTGGCCCAGCTTCTGTAGAGTAACACTGTATCAGGGAGATGTCACAGGATACACTGGGTAAGTAGTAGAGAGTACAGATTTGATCTGTTTTGATTTTTCTATGCTATCGGAGTAGCCAAGACATGCATTGAACAGCAGGTCTGTAATGCCCAGCTGGCTGGCATTAAATGCTGATCAGAGCATTTAGGAATGACTTGCAGGACAAAATCTTCTGTACTGAAATTTTTTCTGTTGCAGACTGTGACTCCCAGCCCAGGAACGTACCAGTCATTCTGGAACAAAGAGAGAAAATGCCAGCCTGCCTATGCTCCATTTTCCACAAAGACACCACGATTTCCAGATAAGCCTTCAAATAAAGAACTTTTCCCTGGGTAATATAACTCATTTTCTTACATTTCTAATAACAAGCGGAAGTACTGGTGTAGAGAAATACTAAGACACAAATGGGAGACAGGCAACTGAGCTCCCAATAATGCTTTTTTATCTTCAAAAATCTCCCTTGCTTTAGTCTTTAACCTAGCTTGATGGCTCAAAGACATAACATGCATTTCTCCCATAGGTCGAAGCAAGGCTTGTAAATTCCTGTATTACAAACATCATACACCAGGTCCAGAAATGAGATATTTTGTCCCTATTTTCTTTAGACCTGGAACTTACGACACAGACAAGCAATTACACAAAAAGATCACTTGGCCGATGAAGTTTGGGTCTCCAGACTGGTCTTTAGTGCCAATGCCAGCAAAGAGGATGCTAAAAACAGAGGTACAGAAGGTATGGACAGGGATGAGGGGATGTTATTCCCAGCTCAATGCTTCTGACAAAGGAAATCAGATTATTATTTAAAACACATTTGTACTATCTTTTGTCATCCTTTCCTCTCTGGCCCACTGGGTATGTGGCCGAACTAGCCAGGGGAACAAGATACAAAGTGATTTTCTGTCAGAAAATGCCAGTTTGCAAAAACAGCTACAGTCCTTCAGAAACACTCTACTAAGCAGTTTGCTCTAGAAGTAAGTTTCCGTCTACGAAGTGAGAGAACCAGAGCACAGACTTCTCTGTGCAGCTCTGCTGAAAAGAAAACATTTCCAGTGTGAAACATTGGCTAAGGGACAGGAAAACTGCCTGGTAAACCACCTTGCAGTTCTCAACACCACCTCACATCATCCTGTGCTTTTCTGAAGCAATTGTCATTGTGAATGTCTAACAGATACTAGTTTTCTTTCAGCTGACTGTAGACAGAGAATTCAGGAAGCATCGGAATCGTGTGGCCTACCTGAGTTTATATGAGAGCTGAGCCGATGGGCATTACATCCTCACTGTCCAGCTGGGCCCTTAGCCTGCTCTGGGCTCCCAAACTGCTTGCGTAGACGTTCACCTGCACTACCCTACCTCCCCAAATAAAACCCACTCAGAAAGAGACATTTCTTGTTGCTAATTGTGCTTACTTGGTGTGGTACCTGGTCTCTCCTGCCTCTGCAGGTGTTCGGTACCACCAGGGCCGGTGCTCAGCACCCCTCGGCCCTGCTTTCCTCAGCCCTTGGCCCAGGCGGGGTGGCAGCCATCTTCTGCAGGTTGCCATGGGAACACCTCACAGAGCTGCCTGCCCCAACATGGCTTCCCCTGCCACAGGGGCTTTTATCCCCGAAATCCAGCCCTTGCTGGCACCAGAAAGGCACAAAATTAACTCCTCTCAGCTGCCGCCTGCCTTCCCCAGCCTCCTCACCACCATCTCTCCTCTCCACACTTGGCACTGGGGTTTCCCATCCATTGATCTCTCTCCGGCACAAGCATGTGCTACAGCCTGAGGAGAGCTGAGAAACCCGGGGTCATACGTGGTGCAGCCGCTGCTACTGCGCTGCCGTCAGGTACATTGGGAAACAGGATAGCGGCTTTGTGCACAGCCAGCAACTGTATTAAACCAGCAGACAGTAAACATCCTGGGCACAGAGTGCTGTGCTGGGAACAGCCAGGCCAGATGGCCTGCAAGAGGTGCTGGTGCATGACCAGCATCGTCCCTACGGACATGAGAAGTTATTCTCGAGCAAGGAGCAAACAACATGCTGCTAGTTAAGAATCTGGCCACAAAAATAAATTTAGTCTGAAACAGAAAGGTCCTGGTGTTTACCATCAGGTGTCTCTGTAATGTACAACTCAAGACTGTAGGGATTTCTGTAAATATTTACAACCTACCTTCACACACACGCTGATCAGACTTGATTCAGTCTCAGGGGAAAACTAAGAACTCACAATATTTGTACTTGATATAACTACCAAGCACAATGCAGGCTTTTGAATTTTCTGAGTCTGTTTAGCAGTGTCTATAGCAATTTCACCTATAGTCCCATTTTGACTATAAAAACAAAATATATTCTTCCAGTTTCCCACTTTCGGTCTTCGAGTGCTCCTGCATACACAGTGCAACAGCTGCTCAAGGCCTTTCTTCTTGATACACGTTGGCCCCTTCCCTCACAACCACAAGAGGCTGCTTTGTAGTTGCAGCTGTCAAAATGGGATGTTGTTGCTAATTCTCGATTGCCCCTTTTGGTGCAATCTTTCGAAGGAGGGGTTGCGATTCACTGGAAATTGTACTGTCCTAAGTAACAGTATTTTATGTCTCTGTTTCCAGCTCCACCATTGTATTTATGGCTGATACTGTATACTTCACCTCCATCTATCTTGATTTTCTCATTGGGAGAAAAATGTGTAAGAGAAAGATGTAAGAGCAACTAAAAAGTACCTATGATTCTGCAGTCTTTTTCAACCATGTTCCACCTGCAGCTGGGGAAAACCTCTCATAAAGCTTTTGCAAAACTGATGGTATTTCAAAAGGTACTTTGTCCTCACTGAACATATTTCTGATGAACCAGAGTTTTCGTTGGAAAATTCCCAACATTCTCAACAATCGAGTGTTATTGCAGAGAAAGGAAGAGATGCAGAGGGAAGAATAAGACCTCCTACCACTCGGTGAGAACTTCGCTAGACCCCAGTGAACACACGCTCAGGCTCCATTCAGGTGTTTTTCCACTCTTTCTGAAACTTTAAGGACTCAGTCAGTTTTACTTGTAGAAGATAAATTTTCTTTTATTATGAACATAAAAATTACTATTTTCATTCTACATTTCCCTCTACCCAGCGAGGCATTTTGCCATTATGAAAAACGCCTAATCCAAGTAAAAAAAGATATAAATTTTTATATATACATATATATATATATACAATGTCTCTGTACATTTTTTATTCTGTACAACCAAGGCACCAGAAAAAGTGGCAATGGCACATGCAGGACTTTTTCACTAGAGATATCATTTCAGATTGTTTGGCAGGAACACTTCCATTCTGACTGAAAGAATTCCACCTTTCCTTCCTCCTCTCTGAGTGATGGGAGAAGAGGGACGCCTTCACTGAATGGAGGTGAATATGTACACACATAACTCTGATCTTCCCAGTGACTGCAACTGACTTCCTGCACTCAGATACTACTCCAGAAAGCAATAAGCTGTCTGGCAATCTGTAGCAGGCAGTCTTTGCGGCCTCTCTCAGCACCACATTTTCATCCAGAAGTGCAATCTTGACTACTGCTTAAAGCAACTTTCCCTTCAGAACTGACTTGCATGAACGAGAAAAAGCTGATGGATAGTGTGGACTATGGAATCTGGATCTGAATACAGAATTTAATCATACTTGGGAAACTGGACCAAACAACAGGAGTCTTTTGTCAAAGGAATTCAACCCATATTTTCCATAAGTAAAGGCTGAATGAAAATTAAAGGAAAAGCCTCCAAAACTGGATAACAATTACAACACTCCCACCAGCAGTCATTTTCACTGCTGAAATAAAGGCTCTTCTCTGGGGCAAAAAAAGGAAAAAAAAAAAAAAGCAGCTTCTGTTGATAAAAGCCCATATTCGAGAAGTGACAAAATCAAAAAGTGTGATCAATAGCATGGCCTTGCGGACTGTAATCAATACAGCTTTATTCCATATTCCAAGATTTTCAGCAAGCATCTTTCCAAACAGCTGGTGGAGGCGTGAACTCTCAAAGGACTTGTGCTGTGTTGAAACTAACAATAGAACTGAAAAATAGCCTGAAGCAGCTGTTAAATCTTGCCATTCATACTGCTAGAAAATAATCTCAAAGCAGAGCAGGGTAAACACCACACTTAGCGCTTTTAAGTTTGAAGTGCAGCTGCAGTCAGAAAAGTGAGAATAAAATGCCATCTTAGCTCTGTATTTACACTTTACTCTCTTACCAACACATCAGATGCTTTTAGTTTATAAGAGAAAAGTCTATTTGCTTTTAACTGCCAACAATCCAAAGAAAGAAACCTCTCTGGGATTTTTCTGTCTCTTCATACATGCTCCTTAGATTATAAGGCCAGACAGGGTTGATTGCAGAAGTTTCTCTTCTAGCCTGCGAGACAGCCAGAAACGAATTACGCCTTTGTGTTCTGTAGAGCCTGCTGGGAAGCACTGAGCAGCAAAAACCTTTGTGTCTCCCGCCTCTTCAGAGAGTAAATCTCTCCAACAGTGAGAAGAAACCAAAGTAAACGAGACAATTCCCATCTGTAACCTGGTGGCCTTCACCACTTTTAAGGCAATTGACCATTGACCATTCTAAGTCAGCAGGAGAGCGGAGGGGAAAGATCGAGCACTGCAAACCATGATGAGAGTGTAGTTCGCTAGGCAGACACAGATCATTCCTCTGCTTCTGCCACTCGGTCGGACTGCCTCACCTGTCTCGCTCCATGCCCCTCACTCACAGCAGCAGAGATGATCCCCCCAGAACAGCCAGAGAACCAGGCTCCTCTTTCTTTTCACAGCCAGCTGACTACATTTCACTTCTTTCTGCGGATCTTGGGCTTTTTCACTGGCCGGAGGTAAGGATTGTCTATCACGTTCTCCTCCCCATTCCGGCTGCCAGAGAGGGAGGTGTTCTGCTGTAATACTGAAGCGTTCTCTTTTTCAGGTCCTGAATCATCCTGGCATGTTAAAAAAAAAAAAAGCATAAATAACGAAGTTAGGCTAAACAAGGCTTAGAAGTTCAAACCACACAACCTACGGGCAAAACATAATCAAGAGCCAAGACAAACAGCAGCACACAAGGAGCTACATTAAAAGTAAGGACTCCTGATTTTTAACACAGGTAAATCTCCTTTGAAAACAGCATGGGATCTTGGGACAATCCTCTCTCCTCTAACACAGAAATGAAGGTTGCACTGAAAGCTCATGATCCAACATTAGATAACCTCATTATACATTGCACCCTGCAGAAAGTCAAAGAACCATGACAATGTTAGTCATTTACATCTGCTAAAATGCAACCCAGTTTGCCATTTTCCACCCACTCTGCCCAGCTGCAAGGAAGACAGACAAAGAACCAGGTTTCATTTGTTTAAGAAAGTCAGGCCCTTGATCTCTGAGGGTGGTCATACCGTGCTCATATGCAGGGGGAGGTTCTCCGTGTCTGTCTGGTCATCTTGTTCAGATGAATCTGTTTCTTCCATTTGCTGCATTTCCAGCTCAGAGGGCAGAAGAGCTGTCAGGTAGGGTACAGTGAAAGGCCTGGCAGCAATCACTAGGGTTGGGGGAAAAGGACACAGTCAGCAAGGTGGGAGAAGGCTCCTCAATTCAGAGATTACAAAGCTAACCAGTTACTTAGAGACCAAACACTTTCATTGGTTCTGGTTTTCAAGAGAACAGACACACTTCTCCTGCCACTCCCAGCTATCAGGAATAAAATATGCTGTCCCTAAAAGATGGCAGTCTCTAATTTCCTGTTTTCTGAGGCCCCTTTATGTTTCCAGCCAAGGACACAGCATTATACAAACAAAAAACTCCCTCCTGACCTCCGTTAAAGTTCAATTGTCTCACAGGCTGAGGCATCACTTAGTCCTCCTTAAGATGACACTGGCATCTGTGCTGTCAGCCAGGCTTGGGAAGGTGGGAATTCTCATCACTGGTTTGCAGGCAGAGAAACATGACAACCTCCACTGCCTCGCACAGAAATATAAGGGAGAACAAATGACTTGTGCAAAAGTTACAGAAGGTCAGATGGGATTGGGATGAGCATGTGAGAGGACCTGTCGGTGAAGGCCTTCTCCACCATCAGAAGAAAGGGAGCCTTTGTTTAGAGTGGAAGCCTACCATTTGGCACAGCAGGTTTTATTATGAACCCGTGTTTTTTTATCCCTGTTTAAAACAGAAAATTTGTCATCTTCCTCCCTTCCAGTGCCTCAGAAGGCTAAACACAATGCGATCCTTCAGTGCTCACCTCCTGCAGTAACAAGAACTCTAATAGCATGTATGCTCCGTTAGATAGCTGTCATTTACAGCACAAAGTGTCCTAGATAACTCACATGGGAATGTGCTAACATCATCTTTGAAAAGACTCTGTGTTTCTCCCGTCTTAGCCATGAAGCGTGTGAGAGCTCTTTCCACATCACGCCTTTGAGATGCTGCCTTTTCCCGTAGGACTTGATAATCAGATACTGGCTCTCGGTATGTCTGTAGAGCAAGGAAGGAAAAAAAGATGCACAGTTACCACATGCAATGCAGACCGCTGAAGTTCAAGACACTACTAGGATGCAGGTGCTACAGGCAAGCATTGACCTTCAACATGCAGATTTTCAGAGAGCTACAGATGTCAGTCAGCCAGAAATCTACAGCAAGGACAACTCGCAAACAACAAGCAGTATATCAAGCAAGTAGAAACAACATTCTGGACCAGCACTACAATAAAAATACATATACACCTTTCCTGCTGTCAGTGATGT
Organism: Chauna torquata; assembly: GCA_013399475.1. Lineage (NCBI taxonomy): Eukaryota > Metazoa > Chordata > Aves > Anseriformes > Anhimidae > Chauna > Chauna torquata. The sequence goes on from VXAL01013857.1 coordinate 48,839, forward strand.
CAGACAGACCCCAAATGGCACAAAAGTCTTTTTTCACTCACTGGTGTCTTGATGTAGGTGTGAGGATCTGGAAACTCAGGAAAATGACCAGGGATGTGGGATGGATGTGGCTTGTTCTGTCCGGCTGTCAGGGCTTTGGGAGTCACGGGCTGGTTTGTCACAGGAGCTACAGTTGAAAAAACAATCACACAGATCAGCCAGCATCATTCTGCCAAGTGTTAGGCATAAAGAAGTGCTAGCCTATACCAAGCTGTGACCCATGTCTCCAGGTCCTATGACAGGGATATAGCATATCGCACAAGTAATAGTTTCAGGTTGTGTTTGGCATCCCCAAAAGGAACAAGAATTACTTGACCCCTCTCTCCTACACAAGGAGAACAAAACCAGCTTGAGGATCCTCGTGTGCAATGAGGATGCTGAAGCAAAGGCAACTGATTTGGCAGAGGATACCCCTCCTTCACCTATTACATAGTCATTACAGAAATCCTTAACCAAACTGCATGCCCAAGAGCACTGGACTGCATCATCCATCAGAAAAGCAGAAGCTCTCTGGATGCTAGCAGACAGAAATGCCAAATTATTTCCTGCATAAGAAGAGAAAGGATTAATCACATACGGGCAGTGATGACCATCCTCTGGGAGCGCTTTGCATATGCAGGAAGCGTTTCAACATTGAACCCTGAAATACAAAAGAAGAATAAACAGAAATCACACCAAGAGTTTATGCTAAAATTCCTTCTCTAGGCTTCTCCAGAATTTTCCAACAAGCTCAGAAGTACAAGAGAAGGAAAATCATGCACTCTGTATACATTCATACTGCATCAACAACAGTGATATCTGAGCACCTGCAAAAGGCCTAGAACAGTGGGCATCACACAAGCACCAGAAACATCAGGAACAGACTTTCCTGCCAACATAGCATGCCCAAATCTTCTGTGATGCATGCAGCTGGAATTAGTGGGACGAGTCAACTACTCACCCATTTCCACCAAAGTAACCACTATATCAGAGAGCGTAGGCTGTGTTCTGGCTGTATGTTCACAGTAGGACTTTGCACTCCTTCCAATTTCAGAAATATCTGGGGGAAAAAAAAAACCACACCACATATTCATTTCAGGCAGTGACCACACGGTTTTGTCAGCCCAACCCTGGCTGTCAGCCCAACACCTGAATTTTTAGTAAATCTAGCAAGGAATGAAACATAACTCCCAGAATCTAGCATCTTACAGCCTGCATATTTAAAATTAAAGGACAGCCAAAGTATGGAGACACTGATGATCACAGAGTCAGATGTTTTCCAGAAATGCAAAAGGCAAATCTGCAGCACAAGCATGAAAAAAAATACAAAACCTAATCACCTCTTGATTTCAGAAAACTGTGTAACCTGAGATCCTAGACACATCACCCAAAAAAGTAAGAGCAAAGCTGCCAAGCACTGCCACTACTACAGCCTTCACTAACCAAATGTCTGGAACTCCGTTGCTTCTCTGTTCTGGCAGCATCTCAATACATGGGGCTTATTAGGATACCTAATGCCCACTGAGTAAGGTAAGTACTTCTGAGTTCAGACAAACTGCTCACTATCAAAGTCATCTGTGACTCCAGGGCTGCGCTCTAACCACCAGTCTAGCCTTCTGCTTTTGCTAACATCATTAACATAAGATAACACAAATGAAAGCAAAACAAACAAGCAAACAAAAACACAACTGAAAGAGTGAGGGCAAATTTGAAAACAAAGAAACAAAGAAACTTCAGGGGACCAATGTGATTTTGCCCTAAATCACCACACCGGTGACACTGGATACTCACAGCTTTGTAACATCTCCGTCAGCGTCTCCACCGCAGCTTTCTCAGCGCACTCAAAGCCAGCTTCGGTGAGCAAGGAGCTGACCACCACTTGCAGAGTCCTCCTCCGAGCCAGGTAGTAGTTATCCGCCGGCGTGGTTGCGTGCTTGCTGCCCGACCTCTGCGGACACAGACCCCACCCCGAACCAGGAGTTCAGAGAAATGAAGCCACCTCCACACCGCGTTACGGGGAGCAGCCAGGCCGGCGCTCCGCTCACCCAGCCCCAGCTCCGCCAGGAGCTATTCCCAGCACCATGCTGGTGAAAGCAGCGTCCCGGCCGGCCGTACGTGGGATGGAGGGCACTGATCCTGCCCCGCTCCACCACACGGGGCTGCCTGTGCTGCCAGCACTCACCCCGAGCTCTGAGGTCCCCCACTGCACGCATGCACACACATGTACACATACACACGCATCTACACACACACTACACATGTATGTACACACACACATATAGACATACACATCTACACACCCACTACACATATATGTACACATACACACACGTATAGACATACACACAAACACCCACTACACATGTATGGACACATGCACACACCTATAGACCCACTACACATGTATGTACACATGCACACACACATACAGACATACACACAAACACCCACTACACATGTATGTACACATACACACACTACACACGTACATACGCACACACACATACACACATCGCCCAGTGGCGCACGGTCCCTTTAAAAAAGCCGCCCCGCGGTCACCTCCGCCCCACTGCCCCCCTCTCCGGCCAATCCGAGTGGAAGAATTTGAGCCAATCAAAACCCGCTGCCAAGCCACGCCCCCCCTCCAGCCATTCAGCCAATCAGCGCCTCCCTCTCTTCAGCCTCCGCCTCAAAGCCCCCACGGGCGGGCCGCAGCCGCTTTGGCACCGCGGACGGGATGGGCTGCTGCCGTTCTGCCCGGCCCCGGAGGTACACCCTCCGCAACGACCCCAC
>VXAL01013863.1:7977-25408 GCA_013399475.1 Chauna torquata
AACAGCAATTTCTTCCCTGTTCAAAGAGTAGACTTAGTGGCAAGCAGATAACAGACTGCTGTCTCTAGGCTAATTTTGATTAGATTCATAAATGTTTGGCTGCCATTATTCAAACTTTCTATGCTGAATAAGATTATGACCTGTTACTGCTTGTATGTCATACTATGAAGTCCTGTAGTTAACCATGCTGTGATGCTGCGGTGCCAGTGCTGGTTCTTTCTATAAAGCTTCAGGACAAGCAATCCATGCTCTTTTTTTTTTTTTTCATGTAGGATGAAAGGAAAGAGTATTACTGACAGCGAGTGACTGGTTTGGCTTTTGAAGGGTGCTTTGGTCATTTTTATGTCAAAGAGACTTCAAACTGAAAGTAAATAGGAAGTATTTCTCCTCTTTCTTGGAGGGGGTGTGACACAACAAAAACAGCAACAAGACATCTCACCACCTATGTGAACAGCAGAAGAGCCTCTTAACAGGTACAAGATCACGGTTCACATGCAGAGCAGCTCTTAGCAGGACCAGTCTCCCAAGGCTGCCTTTTCTCCTCTGAGATTCCGAAAAGTATCTACCTCTAGTGCCCCTGGGAACTCACTGTCTGATGCTTCACTGCAGCTGTGTCTTGCAACGTCTTTGTCCAATCTGCCCTTCACCAAAGAGCTAGCCTCTTTACAAGTGAAGGTGGAAATAATTCCATCTTGACCTGGATTTAAAGATGCAGCAAGCACTCTCCCACTCTGTGGTTAGAGACTAAAACTCCCCGGGCTTTCTGTTGCGAATTTGGTTCCCCTCCTGCAGGCCTGTGTCAGCTTTACAGCAGTGGAGTTGCACCAGGGTAGAAGGAGGAATGAGAAAATGAGTGTTTCCAATAGCTTACAGGGAGCACTTGCAGCTGACACACGCTTTGCCATCTGTGCGCTCAGTGTTTACAGTACTGGCTGCGGAGAAATTATGATCGAAGAGCAGCTCAGTATTATTTTCTGTTGGTGGATTTTGTTCCAGAGTATCTGCCTCCAGGGCTGATTTGTGACTTCACCTGAACAAGTGAAGTCATCTCAGATTCTAATTTTATTTTCTCTCTTTAAACCAGCAGCTGTAAATGGCACTTTTCAGTCTCAGAAGTACTTTAGCCCTGAAGCTGACAGTAGCCCTCTAACAAATAGTAATGTAAAGCAAAGTTCAGGAGCAGAAATATTGCATTAAATAGAAAATTATTTCAGACAATATTGAAGTTTGAAAACCCTTTTCAGCTTGTATACATGTCAAACAATTTACCATCTGCAGATTAATTGCACTGGTCTACACATGTATTTCTATGTGTAGTTGTGGGAGAGAGTTTGTCTAATGCATTTCATCTGCATCAACCATTATTTGCTCTTTTCATGTCACTCCTGGATAGATTTATTCAAGTAAAAATGAAGGGACCATCTCTCAACAGTTCCAGTATTGGAAAATTCATTACAATGGAGACACTGCTTGAGAGACTTTGGAGGGTTCAGCCTTTTTGTTACAAACTGTTCAGTTATTCCCTTTTCAAAATCTACCTGTAACCACTAATTTTAATAAATACAAGATCAATCAAACCACGCTACTATAAACAAGCAAACAAACTACTATTTGATATGGGAAAAACAGCTGATGCTACTGACCTCTGCTAGAAAGACTCCTGTAACTCCTTCCATCTTTTGGGATCACTTAGACTGAGCAATTATTTATTGTTTTCTGTTTTGCTGCCAGACTTTGCAGTGCTCTCGTCAGACCTTGCTGAGCTGGGTGGGAGCCACTTGGAGAACTGCAGGAAACAGCCCTGGGAACTGAACTGTCAGAGCTCTCCTTGCTGGAACAGGATAGTTTTAAGGAGTAGCTGCCTCTTTAATGTTGTTCTTGAAGGATAAAACTGAGATCCTGTCAACCTGACAGGGTGTAGTGGCCCCTGAACAAAGAAGGCTTATTTTGGAAATGGTTGAGTAGCTGTTACACATCCTACAAGAAGCAAGTTAACAATGTTTGAAGATACAGAGAAGGCTCTGTGACTGTTTAGTGAAAGTTCTCAAATAATTTTTTGCTGCATCCACATTACCTACAAATTCCAGATATACAGCAAAGTAATGGGAATATCTGCAAATAAACATTGATAGCTGTGTGCAGTCCTAATAAAACTAGCCAGTATCTATTAATTAAATCCAATTAAAAAAAAAAAAAAAGGAAGAAAAAGATGAAGCTTTATCAACACTAAAATATTTTGCTCAGTTTTCTCAGTTTTAGCAGCTTCAGATATAAAAAACAGCAACAGCCATTCTGAGAATGCTAAATCACTTTGATTCAAGATGAAGTGTTCAGCTTCAGACTTCGACTTTCTTTCTAAAAGAAGTTAAATGTTTGAATCTGAAATAAAACATTTCACTTTGGGATTGAATAAGCTCTTTTTTGAATGTGGCATCCTGAGTTCAAAAAAATTAAATTCAGACACAGAGTATAAATTTAAATATACATATATATGGCAACAATCAGTGATTTGCATACAGCAGAACACTGAACTTCTTTTGGGGAAGAAATTCCTCTCTTTTTTGAAGTTCCATGGGTCATCTGATTCCATTGCCTCCTCTGGCTTCTTGGTGCTGATGTTTCCAAAAGCTGTGCTCCCAGTTACCTCTGTGACTTACAGTGCAATCATGAGATTCATTTTCTTTGGCAGTGAAGCTGTCGTAACTGCCTTGTTCTTGCGTCACGCAGATAGCAGTTCACTGCTATTTTAGAGATGCTGCTTTAACTGTTGGTAGGATTGTTCCATACACTTGATTTGTTTACAGTCTGTCCCTTTGACAAAATTGTGGTGATGAAGGATAATGGAAGGGGGGCAGCAGAGCAAGCACTTTGAATAGTTTTATGAGCCAATAGGAAATACTAAAAAGAAAGTGCATTAAATGAGATGTCTAAACATTTTTTTTTTTAAGTAAAACATGACACATTTTATGTATCATGTTTTATGTATAATTGAGTTGCAGAGCCTGAAATTGTTTCTTGGCATAACTGTGTATTTGTTAATAGTTAGCTGAAATTCAGTTTTCTGTAACTACTGAGTAGCTGGTAGATTGCTGCTACGTACCCTTCTGTAATAACCTTGGAGTGAAGTAACTGTGCATGAAGTGGATCTGGTAGGGGGAAGGAACAGGAGATGATCTTTTTTCTTCCCTTCTCTGTTGAAACTGAATGACCATGTACCAGCAGTGTAAAACTCATACTCCCAGAGTAGGAGATCGAGCTGAAGAAGGATCCTGTACGCTGATCATTGCAATTGCCTGGTCCCTTTTTCCAGGGCTGCATGTTAATTTCACATTAGACAAAGTAAAATGAGCTGAAGGAGCAGTCTCTGCCCGTAGGCACAGAAGTGCTCTCTTGGATTCTGTTCCACCACCTGAATAGAGAAATTGTGTAAGAAGAAAGAAGGAAATCAGGAATTGGTGAAAGTTAGACAGTAGGCCAGTGACAGGACTGGGAATAAAGCCCAGATTTTCTGATTCCCAGATCAGTGATTTGCTCACTGACCCATGCTGGTTTTTTTTTTTCCCCCTGATTACCAGACTCCTCTGTGTTAAACTGCCACCAGTCCAGAGCTGAGATGGGAATCTCACTAGCCTTGCTTTACATCTATTTAGGTGGCTTTAATATCAGTGGGTACAAAGGTGTATCTGAACTTCCATCTTGCCCTTATCTCTTTTTGGCAGATATCCATAATGAAAGATTCTGAGCTGATGATGAAATTATTAAGAGGTTTTATTCTGAGAGCCTTGATATATTATTCAAAGACAGACATGGGCCTGACGTTTATATATAAGAACATTTTATTTTCTTTCTCAAATTATATGGCAGTATTTCAGGTTTCTAGAGCCAAAAACCAAAGAACAACCCCATCCAACCTTATAATCACTTTGAAAGCTTAAATATTGGATGAACACATTTTGGATATGGCTAAAACCTATATTAATTTTATATCTTTTCAGACAAGGGAGAATGCAAGCATTAATGACTGTGAGTGACTTTTCTGGGAGAATTCCTTTCAGTCATAAATCATGGAACAAACCTTGCAAAATCCACTCCTTACCATTAACCAATTGAGAAGGGAGAAAAGAGAAATGCAAGTATAAAGCTTTCTCTTGACAATCTTCATGATATTGCTGTCACTTCCCAGATACTCCCCTTCCTGTCTAAGACAGTCAAGAGGCAATAGGATTTTGATAGAGGAAATGAACAGACATTATGCTGGAGCAAGTGGTCTTTTATTTCTCTGTAGGCACAACAGATCTCTAAAATTTCAAAGTTCACGCCAGAGTTAATACTTGCAAAAGCACTACAAATTGATGCAGATGTCACTGGGGCCTGCAATGGGAATGTATCCAACTGCAGCTCTGCTTCTGGAGGAGCTGGGAAGGAAATAAAGATTGTACAAAATATGATTAGTCGAGCCTTCAGAGATATAGACCTCAGAGACCAGTGGATTTGGGAGATGGTTTCCCAAGGGAACCACCCAATGCTTCTTCCTCCAGCTTCTTCCTCCATTAAAAAAGAAATGCCTCTTGTTGAGTCTACAGTTTTCTGTCTTTTCTTGGATCACAGATTTTACTGCAGGACATATGCAGGACGTACTTGGTGAAGAAGCCTAACCTTGAAGTGTAGCAGCCTGTAACCAAAGCACAGCAGTATTATGCAAGCAGTATCTTTAGTGCAGGAAAAGATAGCATCTAGTAAGCAATTATTCAGCTGGAAGAAAAACAAACCACTGGGACCTTCACTGCTTCTCTTGTGAAACTTCACTACTCCTCTTGTGAAAAGGACACAGGATTTTTATCATGTATAAACAATCATTGGCTGTGTTTTATGGCTTACCTTAAATAGAGTGTCTAACTTTTAACAACTCAGTATGGTGATTCAGTGGTGATTCAGGAACAGTGTTTTTAATACTAATTCTGTTTTCTGCGATCCACAGGGGATCACACATTCAAACACTGACCAGTACTGCTTAGTTTGAAGACCTACTGAAAGCAAAACCTATAGGACTACATTGCAATTTCTCCAAATCATGTTAATCTCACTTGACTTTAGCTTCCTAAAACCTACTTGTCAAGTCTAAGCTACCTGTATTGGTTCTTACTATGCTCAAAGGAGAGAGACAGATATCTCCACATCGTTATTCATCCCCAAAATTTTCCATGCGTATCCGTGGACAAGTTGAATTTTCCAATAAATGCATCTGTTGTTTTCCATTGACAGTAATCTGATCACCAAAGACTAACCTCGGTTATTGTCACTGAACTGTTGATGGCTTAGGTCAAATAATATATGTCTTACCCTAAATATTTTATTTTCAAAGCATGCCATGGAATTTTGAATTCTTGTTTCCCTGAAGGCACAAGACAGAACTTCTGTTTCCACTGTCTGGCTCTTAAAAACTCTTGAGCCTTTTGTTTTCAGTTGACTGCTCTGAAAAACAGTTTCATAATTAATTTATTCATACTCAGGTTAAGCACATGAGATTCCACAATGATAGGAGCAGTATAACAATACAATTACAAGAAAAAAAAAAAGTGATTCCTTTAATGGGGTGTAACAGTCTGACACTGAACTGCAGAACATATCCGGAATTTTGGCATAGTTTTCATTGGGACAAGGATTTCTATTTCCAGATGTCTCTATTTCTGACAATGCGTCAAATTTGGGAATAAATACATAAAGACTATAACTACAGAATTCTGGACTTGGAGCAAGGAAAGGACCTGACAGACAGCTGTAGTTTAGCTTGCAGTGTGTTTACAGTGTTTATGCCATTTGCATTCATAGACTGATCATCACTCCTTCGTTCATGGAAAACACAGAGCACGTTTCCAATACGTTATGTTATGTTACGTCAAATAACTAACTCCTGTATTCACATATGAGTCCTGGTTCAGACAATCAATACTACCTGGAATTCAGCTCATTCCTGGGCTCTGTTCTGAAGTTTTTCTAAAACAAAACCTAGTCTCAGGTCCATATAAGAGCCGGACCCAGAGTGCAGCTCACAGAGGCAGTCAACAACCAGATCAGTTTGTGCAGCAGTGCAGAAAGAGACCAGCAAGCTTTCTTCGTCTTGCATACACATTCTTAACTATGGTGGTCACAAGCCTCAGGCTGCTGGAAGTGCCTATGTTCAGTTCAGGATCCTAACAGAAAGGAGCAGGGTGAAATCCACAGCTGTGGATTTCAGGGTAGCAGATCTCATCATCTGCAGAGATTTTCTTGGAAAAATCCCATGCAATATGGCACTGGAGAGAAGAGGGGTCTAAGACAGACTCATCTACCTTGGAAGGTGATGTAGCAAATAATTCTGACAATCATTTCCAAACACATGCAGGTCAAGAAGGTGATTGGGAATAGTCAGCATGGATTTACAAAGGGAAAATCCTGCTTGACCAACCTCATTATCTCTACAATGAGGTGACTAGCTTGGTGGACAAGGGAAGAGCAGTGGGTGCTCAGGTGGCCAAGAAGGCCAATGGTATCCTGGCCTGTATTAGAAACAGTGTGGCCAGCAGGAGCAGGGAGGTGATCATCCCCCTATACTCAGCTTTGGTGAGGCCGCACCTCGAGTACTGTGTTCAGTTTTGGGCCCCTCACTACAAGAAAGACATCGACGCCCTGGAACATGTCCAGAGACGGGCAACAAAACTGGTGAGGGGTATGGAACACAAGCCTTATGAGGAGCGGCTGAGGGAGCTGGGATTGTTTAGTCTGGAGAAGAGGAGGCTCAGGGGAGACCTCATTGCACTCTACAACTTCCTGAAGGGAGGTTGTGATGAGGAGGGGGTCGGCCTCTTCTTTCAGGTAACTAATGATAGGACTAGAGGAAATGGCCGCAAGTTGCACCTGGGGAAATTTAGATTAGATATAAGGAAAAACTTTTTCTCTCAGAGAGTGGTCTAGCACTGGAACGGCCTGAGCAGGGAGGTGGTGGAGTCACCGACCCTTGCGGTTTTTAAGAAGCACCTGGACAAGGTGCTACAAGACATGGTTTAGTAGCTTAGTGGGTAGTATGGGTGATAGGATGATGGTTGGACTAGACGATCTTGTAGGTCCTTTCCAACCTTGTGTTTCTATGATTCTATGATTCTATGTTGTCTGTCTTCACTTTAGCAAACTTTTGACCTTGTCTCCCATTAAGAGACTCAAACAAACTGAAAAAGTGTGATTTAGATAAGTGGACGATAACATGGATTGAATACTGGATCAACAGTTGGATATAGCGGCTTGTGCTCAGCAACACAAAGTCCAGTTGGAGGCAGGTCACTAGTGGTATAAGCCACGGGTCAATACTGGGGCCATTACCACTTAATATCTTGTAATATCCTGGAAGATTAAGTAGTACCTGGAAGATGAGACAGAGTGGACCCTCTGTTTGCAGATAGTGCAAAACTGAGAGGAGTTGCTGATAACACCAGATGGATGTTCTGCCATTCAGAGGGACTTGGACAGGCTGGAGAAATAAGCTGACTGGCTAGCAGGCAGCTCTACAGAGAAGAACCTTGGTGTCCCAGTGGGCAGCAAACTGACCATGAGCAATGTACCTTTGTGCCAAAGAATGCCAGCAGATTCCTGGGCTGCATTAGGTGGAGAATAACCAGAAAGCTGAGGGAGGTAATCCTCCTCTGCTCACACCTGTGGAAACACAACTGGAGTGCTGTGTCCAGTTCTGGGCTCCTCAGTACAAGAAAAATGAAGACTCTCCGGAGTGAGTCCAGCATAGGACCATAAAGATGATATGGAACTGGAGTGTCTTTCATATGAGGAAATGCTAGGTGTTTTTGGTCCGGAGAAAAGAAAGCTCAGGGGAATCTTATCAATGCATATAAATATCCAATGCATATAAATACCGAGGGAATGAAGAGGGATACAGATTATTAGTAGGCACTACTTAGAAGACAAGATGCAGTTGGCACAAATTGCAAAAACAGGAAACTCCATCTGAACACAAGAAAACACATTTTTACTGTGAAGGTAGTGAAACACTGGAACAGGTTACCCTGAGAGGTTGTGGAATCTTCATCTGTGGAGACAGTCAAAACCTGACTGGGCATGGTCCTGGGACACCTGATGTAGTTGACCCTTCTTGGGCAGCGGGGTAGGCTAACTGGGGAGAAATGACAGTCACTTTCAACCTAAATGTTTCTGTGCTTCTTTCCTGGGTTAGTTTGCTTCAGGGACCCCTTTTGCCAGCACATAGCTGCAACTGTTCCATGTGTTGGTGTGTATTGGGTTTACGTAGTAAAGGTTTGGTAGCAGGGGGGCCACAGGGGTGGCTTCTGTGAGAAGATTCCAGAAGCTGCCCCATGTCAGATAAGAGCCAGCTCCAGCCGGCTCCAAAAGGGCCCCTCTGCTGGCCAGAGCTGAGCCCTTGAGCGATGTTGTTTGCGCCTCCCTGAGAACAGATTTAAGAAAGGGAAAAAACTGCTGTGCAACAGCAGCTGGGAGTGAGAGGAGTGAGGAACAGCCCTGCAGACACCAAGGTCAGTGCAGATGGAGGGGGAGGAGGTGCTCCAGGCTCCGCAGCAGAAGTTCCCCTGCGGCCCGTGGAGAGGCCCATGGTGGAGCAGGCTGTCCACCTGCAGCCCGTGGGGTCCCACATGGAGCAGATCTCCACGCTGCAGCCCATGGAGGAGCCCCCGGTGGAGCAGGTGGATGTGCCCTGAAGGAGGCTGCAGCCCATGGAGAGCCCCCCAGGAGCAGACTCTGGGACTGAGCTGCAGCCCGTGGAGAGGAGCCCATGAAGGAGCAGGTGATCTGGTGGGAGCTGCCACCCGTGGGGGACCCGTGCTGGAGCAGTTTGCTCCTGAAGGATGTGGTAAGGACTCATAGAGGAGCAGTTCCTGAAGAGCTGCAGCCTGTGGGAAGCCCACACAGGACCCGTTCGGGAAGGACGGCATCCCGTGGGAGGGACCCCACGTTGGAGCAGGGGAACAGAGAGCGACCACGAAGGAGCGGCAGAGACGAAACGACACGGGCTGACCGCAGCCCCCATTCCCAGTTCCCCTGCGCCGCTCAGGGGGTAGGAGGTAGGAGAGGGTGGATGGGGGGAAGGTGTTTTTAGTTTGCTTTTAGTTTCTCACTGCTCTAGTCTGCTAGTGATAGTAATAAACTATATTAATCTCCCTATGTTGAGTCTGTTTTGCCCGTGACGGTAATTAGTGAGCAACCTTCTTGTCCTTATCTCAGCCCTTGAGCCCTTGTCCATAGCATTTTCTCCCCGTTCCTTTGAGGAGGTGAGTGAGCGAGCGGTTGTGGTGGAGCTCTGCTGTTTAGCTGGGTAAAACCACCACATGACGCTGTGCCCTGTAGTGTCTTCTGACATGCTTTAAGCGTGTCTTGCGTTCTCAAGCATTTCTATAGTCTCCTAAGGGTATACAACCCACATCCTTGATTTCATGCTGTAAATATGTTAGCCCATCAGGTTGTGACATTGTTCTTTCCTCATTTTGAGAACCTCCAACTGAAAACCAACTGCAAAGTAATAACTATTTGTAAAACATAGACAGGACCTGGGCCAAATTCAGTGCTGTGGTTTACATCTCTTGTTCACTTGAACTGGCCATGTGTTATGAGTGACATGAATATACTTCTGTACTACTTGGCCTGCAATAAGGATTGGCGATATCTGCTATTGCAGATACAGCCTTACCTCATCAAGTAACATGAAGTAAACAAAAAGGAGGCTGTCTCAGCATCATATTTTACTTTTTAATCTCTATGAATGGCTAGGAACAGCATGGAGTATAGCACTCATGTGAAAGCTGAATCGTTTTTTTACTGGGATGTTCCCTGCAGAAAACTTGAGATTCCTTCTGTAGTGAAGAAAAATTATTTTGGAGTACAATGAAATGGTGGTTTTCAGTTTCTGATTTGCAGGAGGTAAGAGGAATGATTCCAAGGGAGTTATGAAAAATAGTTAAAGAAAGTACTGTCAGTCAGCATAAATTTGCTATATTGGGAAATTCTGAGGGTTTTACAAAGTGGAAAAAAAATGGTTGAAAACCGCTACTCTACAGACGGAAGTGTGAGGCCAAGTTCTTTCCATCACGAGGTGTATAAAAGTCTCTCTGTTCTGGGAAGGATGCGGTACAGGTGTGTTGTGAGGCATAAGCGATTCTCCAAACAGAAAAGTCATTAACCATCATACATGGGAACTCAGAGCTCCATAGCATGAGTGCAAATCCCGAGGAAATTTCTTTAGGAAGCAGCACTGGGAGACAGATGGATTTTTTCTGGTGTGGGAGCACTATCACCATTCAGACTGACTTGGAACTATGACCTACAATTATGCCAGTAGCAGCTCTTGTCCTCTTTCAAAGATGTTAAAAATTGATGCAAATATAAATTATATATGAGAGACGAGTGGAGTAGCCCAGGTGTTCTTGGCAAATGGTGACATGAAAATTAAATAAAATAATGCCCCTCTGGGACTATCTGAACGAGCAATTTTTCTTGTTTCATACTGATGCCACTTGCCCACCATCACTGCCTCACTACAGATGAGGAAAGAGATATTTTGAGGGCTCTTGAGCTTTATGAATGGTCGCAGTGAATCAGCACAGAGTGATTTAGCACAGGTGTTCCTGTAATTGAGCTGCACAGGAAAAATGCAGAGTTCATTCATTGATTCTCAATGTCACCTTTCCAGTGGGAAGTTCAAGTGAAAATGTCAATAAAATGCCTAATTGTGGTGAATATACACAGCTTCAGTATTTCCCCTACTTTACATTTTTATGGGCTTATTTGTTAGATATATCTATTTTCATCTCAATAAAAAGCATGTGACAGGTTGGATACTTTATAAAGCTCTGACTAGGTCTGAAGAAGTTACTGCTGAAGCACTTCTTATCCCCATGTTCATTGTGAAAGGACACTGCTGCTTTGCTTGTGCCTAGTGGCAATTTTCAGCACCTCATCAAGCATCATTAAAATCTTATATGATTTCTAAGACTGAAATTCTAAGTCTAGTTTGAGTAAGAAAAAAAAAACGGGAAAGATAGAAGGGAGAAAAATGCATCAAGATGCATGAAAAACAAATCAATACATCCATCAGAGAGACGGATACATTCTCCTGGAGTGTTTGCTGTATGGGATATTTTTGACTATCTGAGCTGAGCAGAGATAATTTTTTTTCAGATTCTATGCAAAAAACAAAAGCAATGTTATGAATTAAATCTGGAAACAAAATGGAATGCTTAAGCTTTGCAGTGCCTGGGAGAAACCCAGAACAGTTTCCACTGGAGTTTCTTTAGCCTCTTTCAATCCCAGCATTACTGTGACCATTCTTACATACTTTCAGCAATTAGAACATATTGTTTCTGTGCCAAGAGAGACAGGGGTCTGTGAAAAACATTTCTCCTTAAGAATATTTCTCAGCTCCTTTTCAGCCTCAGCTCTTTGTATGTCACACTGCCAAAGCTAAAGAGAACTAGAGCTCCCTGTTAGTACATTAGACCCTCAGTGTTTCACATGCTTGGAATACAATTTTCCTCTGTTGAATTGTCCCCTCAAAGCAATCAAAATTCCAGGTAAACGAAGCCTTATACCAGTGAGGTGCATGCAACTATTTCAAAATCACACATTGAAATAGTTGAGCCTGGTAGTTCTGTATTACTGAGGAAAAAAAAAAAAAAAACTCTTCCAAAGACCCTGCCACACTGAAAGAGCGGTTTCCAGCCTACATTCAAGCTCTGCAAGTCCTGTCCTCTAGCCATGAAGGCAGTTCTAGCTCTCTGAAGGATGGGCCAGCCTGTTCCAGAGCATCAGCTCAAGGGTATGCTTAGGTACATGGTATCCCAAATGCTCTGGAGAATTCACTCTGGCTGTAATGAACTCATGCTGGCAGATTTGCCAATTGAATGAAATTGCCCTCAATTGCACAGGGTGTAAACACCCAAAATGATAGTGAGTTCCAACTCAAGAAACTGGCTCATTATTCAGTTCCTATTGCAGTAAATGACATTTTTACCCCCTTCAACATGTAGTCAGGCACCTCTTACAGCATCCTCCCAATGGCTTTTTGGCACGCACTGAGTAAGTGGAACACTTGGGACTAAAACATACAAGACTGGGATTTCTATGTTACCTCCTAATTGCCAGGCTCATTGGAAAGAGAACCTTGCTGAGATTCAAGAGAGAGATTTGACCTGCCATACTGCTAGACTGGCTGACACAAAGGTGTGTTGGAAAGAGGTATGCCATTATTTGGTGTTAAATAAGTGTTAAATTGATTCTGACCAAAACTGTGCAATGGACTGTGCTAAGAATTTATCTTTGAATCTGGATTATCTGTGGACAGTCATGTGCAAAAGTTTGATTTCAAGCATAGGTCCTAGTCAGTTTATCAATATGGATATAGACTCAGACATCATCTAATCCCACTGCGGGAGAATGTTTTCGTGAAAGACAGGCAAACTGCTAAAATGTGTGGTTTTTGCACTTTACCTAGTGATGAAATAAAATACTTTGTTTAGTTTCTGTGATATGGTTACAAAACAGTGGGATTTGCTTACGCAGTAAAAGACACATTAAGCTTCTCCTTTCCAAGGAAAATGAGTATTTTATTGTTGCCTTCAAAGCAAAAAGGAGGAAGAAGAGACATGCAACATGTAGAGAAATAGGAATCCTCTATTCAAAACTGCCAAAAATCCATATCCGTAACTAGTGAAATACATACATTTAAACAGAAGAACATATGCTTTGCTTTCATGCAGTAGAGGGAGAAGACACAAAACAGTCTTTCTGACTTTTACTCAGTATGAGAAGTAGAGAGGATTGCAATAAGAATGGTGTATTAACATCTTAAAATTCTTAGACATAGCAAAGGTTTGACCTGATCTCTTCACTTCACCCTGCACGCACACAAAACAGCCTTTGAAATGTGCCTTTTCTCTACTCAATTTTATTTATCCCTGAGAGGAAATTCCTAGTGTAGCTGTAAAGAGCACTACAAGATGCAGAGACTCCAGAAAAGGGATTTAGGATGTTCTGAGGTCATTAGAAAAATAGCAGAGTACCTTAACTCACTCTGTCAAGTTCAGGCTCAATACACTTTATTTTCCATCCTCAACCAGATGGCTGGTACAGAAATCTCAGACTCTCCAGAGTCTGCACTCCTTCACTAGCTGTTTCAGTGCTGTATGCTAGGATCAAGGTTTCAAAATAAATCACATTCAGAAATCACCCAGTAAAGTTCACAGGTGTTTGGTACTGGAGATTTGGGACGAATTTCTATTGAAATACACAGACATTTGCATCAGGATTAGCATTTCCTGTATATTTCTGCAAAGCTAGAGGCATTGCTCTTTCAAGAGTAGGAGGGGATTGCATTGCAAAAAAATCTTTTGACAAAGCTTTTCCGCCTATCATATTTCTGTGAGAAATAGAGGAAGAAGAACTTAAGAACAGAGTAGTGGAAAAAGATTGAATTCCCTGAAGTAACTAACAGGGAGTTAGTGTGCATGAACAGTAATGACTGGAGGTAGCTTCCAGTATGCCTAAATCCTCCCCATGTTTTGGGTTAGGTTCTGAACTGACCCGAGGTACCAAAAGGAAAGCTACTCCACCTGCTTTACTTAATCCTACAAGCAACAGCATTTATAAAGATTCTCCCTACCTAGTCTGAAATTTCTAACTTCAGCTGCCCGCTGAAACGTGAAAGTGCCTGCCCTGAAGAGAAAGGTGGAAGTTTATATCTCTTCTACAAGCCTCCAGAAGTCTTCTTGCTTGCTGTTTTCCTGAGTTCATTGGGGTCATGCAGGTATCCCAAATTCTAGAGGATGAATAGGAACACTTCGGGATATCCTTTGGCCTTAGAATACTCTACGATCTGCTGAGCAATATGAGTTAAATCCCGTCAGGCAGAATGGAGCTCAAATTACTGGACTTCTTGTTTTTCTTCTAACCATCTGGCTATCATGGAAAAGGACTTGGCAGATTGGGATTAGATTCACACTCTTTCCTGTGTTTAGAGCCAAAGAGAGGGATCCATAATTTAGGAAGACTCAATGCTCTTTAACAGTTTCAAAATTCCCCATTTATTCTAACAAATACCTTAGATATTTTTTTTGGTATGGGATGAGTTGCCAGTGGTGGTGCCAGTCTCTTGCTGTACATTAAAACAATATGCTTCTATTTGACATCTGTATTTTAGGCAGTTAACATGAAGTGAGATGAATACTGTCCCAAGAAACCATGATTGAATAATTTCTCATCGTGATACATTTGCACATTGGGGTTGAATGAAGATATCCAAAGGCAACACTAATTCTAGAACCTCCTAACTTTTAACTATTTTAATTCACAGTCCTAACATTTTTTAATATATATATACTTGATGCAGTTCCTTAATTTCCTTTAGGAAGCACCATGTTACAATAGCATGCTGCTGAGGAGAAAGATGACTGCTCGAAAAGCCCTTGCTTGGCTCCTGCAGGATGGCTGTGCTCAGCATGTGGAACATCTAATGGCAGGAAGGAGCTTCTTCTGTGAAGAGTGCTTCTGCCAGATTGAAACAAAACCCAATCTGGAAAATTTTTGGAAGCTGAAACCCTTGGGTGGTTTGCTTGTTTATTTCCTTCTTCTTATTTTAAATAGCAGAAGCAAAAGGTATATCTCTGATACTGGGATTTTTCCCATCCCCTGCCTGCCAGATTTCAGATTCTTAATGCATGAAGTCCAAGTTCTAGAATTTAGTGAAATGGCCACACAATAAAAAAAAAAAGATTTTTCTTTTAAGTGTGGGGAAAATGTCCTTTCCATTTTGATACAGCTACACTGTTTCAGTTAAAATTTCAAAATTATTTAAGTTGTGGCACAACCTCAGCATGGAGATTTAAGCCTGTAGTGTTAAAATTTGGCAATTAGAAGACAATGAAACAGTCTTTAAATGGAAAATGTGAAAGAAACGTAATTCTAGACATAGTTTCCTGTGCTGCTTTTTATTCAGCTTTGCTCTCCAAGCAGAAGGCACAGAGAGATGGTAGCTTTTAGTTTGGATTGATACTGTCTGTAGACTGACTCTCACTGCATAAGACTCTGTAGAAGGACCTGTCTTTATGTTTGTCATTTTTCCCCATAGCATGAAAAATAACCCATTTTTAACATTTGAAGTTACTTACACTGAAGTAAACACTGATATTTTCCTATCCAAATGTCAGCCTCATGCTCCCATGTTCTGTTCTTTTCTTATGTCCTGCATTTTTTATGTTGTTGTTTATATGTAAGAACATGCAGTAAATCAAATGGGCAAATTAAATGCAATTAAGATTGCACAGATTGATTGAAGTTAAAATATGGTCCTCTTTATTTTAGCATGGTTCTTAAGAAAATGTCATGAAGACTTTCACTACTGTAACTAGAATCAGAATAAAAAAATAGACAGACTTTAGTTCCAGCAGTATCTTACCTTACTGATGGAGAAAAGTCTGCTCCTCCTGCCAAAAAAGACATCACACCTGAGAAGATATATGAGTTCATCTGTTTTATAGGCTACTTTTCTAGGAAATTCAGCTGAGATGGCTTTGTGGAATAAGTTGTTGTGCATGCAGAATTCACAGGCAAATGCTGATTCTTCACAGATGTGTTCAAAAACATCTGGTCTCACTGTCAGAAAAACCCACCACTTACAGCTTGCAGTTAACAAGAACTGAGGATATTTAGGCTTTTAACTCAAGGCATTCGGAAACAAGCTCTGGTTTATCTGAAGACTCACAGGAAGGATATAAATTGAGAATGTGCTACTGAGTAAATGCTTTTCCATGTATGGAAGGGGTGTATAAGCAAGGGATCACAGTACCATGGGTGAATAGTCAGGGAAAGACTTAGCACTGTATGAAAGGTATCAATGACAGATAAAGCCAAAAATAATAACATAGAGACCTGTCTTTATGAACAATTGTCATTCAAATTCAGTTAGCAAAATCATATGAACATGGTGGCCAACTTAATCTGTGCCACGGAACTTTTAAGTTCAAAACATTAGAAGAAGCCTTGCCCAAATTGAAAAAGGAGAAGCTATACGGGAAGACTCTCTTGATCTGTTAGCAACTCCAGTTCTTTCTGTAATTGCTGTGAAAGCTTGTCAGTTTGCCAAACCTGTTAATCAGTCATTTTACTTCGGGACCACAGTTGTAGGATTTGTTTTAAAACAAATCCATAAATAAATGCAAAGGTAGGACATCAGCTATGTGACTTGTGCTCAGAATTGTCTCATCTGAAGAATGTTTTTGGTGTAAAGAAATTGATCCTCTTTTAGGCCTATAAATACCCAGGGAGAATCCAGTGTGTTAGGCACAAATAACTCAGACATAAAGTTCCCTTGGCAACAAGAAACTGCCTAGAGTTTCTATGTTCTCTGTGAAACCACACCAGGTGCCAGGGAGGAACAACAATGGTCAGGATATCTTGGGGAGCTGCAGAGAAGGTGCTGTCTTAAGTACTCCCTTCTGCCTTCCCAGTCCCAAGATGCCAGGGCTTTGTTGTTGGCTGGTGAAATGAAAGGTGCACACAGCAGAACCAGACTAGCTAACTGAAGGAGCAAGGTAACATTCAAAACTAAATACAGCAATTACTGTAGAGTCTACTGGGTTCCGCCTAAAGTTTGAAATGCTGAGCATACTTCACATTGCTGGTCTCAGCTTCATCATTTTACCATCTGTATTTCTGTCTTCCTAGCAAGCAAACATGGAGCTGGTGTCTCATCTTCTCAACTTTTAAGAAGCGCCCGCGGGCTTGTCTTAACTGAAATTCAGGAATTGTTTTCTTTTCCCCTGGAGTCAGTCTTATCAGGCCTTCCTGATAGGGAACAACCTGCTAATTTTTCTGCATTTTGAGACACAGAATCACAGAATGGTTGAGGTTGGAACGGACCTCTTGAAATCATCTAGTCCAGCCCTAGTCACCTAGAATATATTGCACAGGATCTCTGTCCTCCCAGTTGGAGACTGGGACCCAAGAAGGAGGAGACGAATGGATCAAGTGAATGACTGGCTGCATGGCTGGTGCCACACACAGGGTTTTGGCTTCTGCGATCTTGGACATGCTGTCAAGAGACCAGACATGTTGACACCAGATGGGGCACACCTGACCAGGTGGAGCAAGAGTGTTCTGGGCAGCAAACTGGCTGGACTTATTAGCAGAGCTTTAAACTACATTCAGCGGGTGAAGAGGATGTGCTTCTATGTGATAGAGAAGACCAGGGAACACTGACACTTTCAGAGGCAATAGGGAAATACCTGTGAATTGTCCCAGAGGAATTAGGGAGGACTCCTATAAAAAGTTGAGGAGGCTGATAGCCCAGCTGAAGTGCCTCTGCACCAATGCTTGTAGCATGGAAAACAATCAGGAGGAGTTAGAAGCCACAGTGCAGTTAGAAAACTAT
>VXAL01013872.1:0-11966 GCA_013399475.1 Chauna torquata
AGTGAGACTGGCAGGCCTGTAAACCAAAGGGAACTGAAACCCTATCTTGTTACGTATATTGAGAATAAGTTTTGGTACAGGTCTATAAGCATTCAGATGGTTGCTTCTTTGTCCAGAAGGCAAAGTGAAGAGACCACTGAGGTTTTAATTTGCATTGCTGACCTTGTAGTCTGAGTATTAAAGATTACCAAACTCAGGCCACAGGACTTCATGTGCATATGAGAAGCAGAATGGGGCAGCAAATGAGTGAAAGAGCTGATAACTTTGAAGGGTAGGTAACATTTCTGCACTGTAGAGAACCAGCAGCTTCCTTTTGCCCTGCTCTGACCCTTCGGAGTCTCTCTGCCCTTCCCAAGCTAATCCTCAAGGTGCATGACAGACGAGTCTCCCATATCACACCATTAAGACTCACCTCAGGAATTTAAAAGTATGTCATTAGCAGTTTCCTGAAAGAGTGGATAAAAAAAAAAAAAAANAAAAAAAAAAAAAAAAATCAGTTCAGCTGCTGAGATCAATATCTTATTGGACAAGGAGGGGAAGAAAAGGAAATAGTTTTCTGGGCCCTTTTGGGCTTGTTTCAGAGAATAATATGACCATTTATAGCAGTGGAAGCACTCAGCTTATTTTCTGAGCTTTTTAAACCTGTGCTTAAAATCCTCTTTGATAAAAACTGCTACAATTACTTTTTATCATAGTGAAATACTGTCAGTTTGTAGTTCATTCTAGGATAGACATATCAACTGAGGGACAGCAATTCATCGTCAAATCCACGTTTGTTTGTTTTTCTTAAATTGTGAGTTTAGTTTTTTTCTTGATATTTGAACAGCCAAAGTTTTATCAGAGATGTGAGCCTAAGGTTATGTGTTCCTTAAGCTCAGGTTTACTGGCAATGTGTTTTTTGGTTCAGCAAAACTTCTTCCAGCATTTGCTCAAATGCCTGTGGCCAAACTAAAAATTGATGTCAGAATATTGTGCTAACAAGAAGCATTGCCAAATGATAAAATATTAATTCTTTTATTTTATATGCAGATATGAGAGAAGAAGCAATTATCCCTACTTTAATTTTCATAGATGAGTACAATTACAATGTTACTCATTCTGTTTGCAGACTGAATGTAAAAAATAACATCCACATCATATAGTCAGAGATTTCATTTTAAAGTAAACCTTACCAATGTTAGATATATTAAAGCAATAAAACAAGAGATTAAACTTTCATAAACAGTAAGAGCTCATTGTTTTGTAAATGGATGTATAATAACATCTTTGTAGCTCAAATGAAACCATAAAACTGACTGAGCACTTTAGGACTTCTGCAAACTTTTGATTTATCTTTTTAATCATTTGTTAGCCCTTTTTTTATGGCAATTAAGCATTGAAAATGGGCTCCAGTCTTTTTGCTGCATTAGTCTTCTCTTATTGAACAGCTGTCATTTCTTTACAATGACAAGCAATATAGAGGTGGGAAAAAAAAAAAAAAATCAAGTGTATGTTAATCCCACTGCTACAGGTGTTTGTACGTAATGAATAAAGTGATAGCTGTTGTTGGAATATAAGACTTATCTTTGTGACATGTGCAACAGGGAGTGGATAGGTTACCTTTGAAAAGTGGGTATGGCTGGTCTATGATCACAGACAGGCTGTAGCTAGAGTTCTGTGTAAGTAACGCCAAAGCTACTGTTAAGAGAAGGTTAACTAGATTGGTTAACTAGACTGATTTTGAAGCTTCCTGTAGCTACAAGTGGAAAAAATGCATTACAACTGGTGCTGTAGTCCATCTATTACAGATACCTGCTAATATTCCAAGGACTAAAAAACAACACCCAATAGTTAGATATACATCATTAACAAGCATATCAGAGTGCATAATAGATACTGTAATTGCTCTAAAAAAATTAAACACTCTTTATAAAATTGCCCACACATGCGCTGTAATAGTCTTCAATAGTGGTAGCCATATTTAAGACTAGTAGGCATTTCTTGAAATCCCCAATTAATTTCAAGCTCTCCAGCTATGTCTTATGATCAACAGTCTTACACTCCCCCCCCCTCCCCCGCTTTTTTTCCCCCTTTTGAAGGAGAGAGAGAGAGACTGTTCACGGGTAGCAAAAGTTACTAGCATCCTCTCTGGCCCCCTCTGCCATGTTATGGCTTCAGGGTAACAGGAATAAAGAGTGCTAAGAACATCTTTTGTCATTGAACATATCTGTTGACTCAAACTGCCATTTTTTTATGTGGCCACTTCTGAGAGTAGAACAGCACGCTAGAGAAAACTGTTCCCTGGAAAATGAAAGGCAATAACAGCAACAGAATTTCAGTTCTTATTTCCCACTCCAATCCAGCTACCTGGAAATATTATCCATCTCTGTACCCAGTCTACAAAAAGGAGAGATTTTTAACCTGGGAAAATTTCAGTGCTGATAGGATCCAGTCTTTCATATTTTTAAAGGCTAAATGCTCTCAGTGACTTTCTTTTTTTTCCTTTGCTTTTAATTTCCAACATCTTGTCTTTGTGTTTTTATTAAAGCATTTATTGAATTTCACATGAATGTAATTTAAATGCATTATTTTAGTTTATCATATCAATTACTATCTGCATCCTTTTTTTTTTTTTTCTGCAAAATATAATCAGCACGGCTCTGCAAATAAGGCTGACCTAAAAGTAAACCAAAGAATTAACTTCTAGATATCATGGAAGAAGACACTAAATCACAAAATAAATTTAGCTTTGAATTTTGCATTTTTACTTGACTTTAGATGATCCACAAATCATGTCAGTCTGTCTGTCTGTGTGTTGATAGGGTATCCTTTACGATATGGTATTCATTTAAATACTTATAGTTGTGTACTGTTTATGTAACACGGAACAAATAAAGGAGAGTTTCAGGGTTGAGCGTGAGACATTCTCTTTCCTTTGTTTAAGCTACTGACACTATTTGGATGTAGCTTTTGTGGTATAATTGTTTGTTTCTAGTTCTGCTGACATTGTGGTGGGTTAGCAGCGCAGATAATAACAGATGACAGTTCCTTTTGTGGAAGTTAAGAACTAGCTGATTAATTGTTATTATGTTACGCTCTAGGGGAAACCTTGTAATTAAACCACAAAAAGCTGCATTAACATAATGTTAAGGGTCTGACTTAATCCCACAAAAGCAAGAAAATTCAAATTTAATGATGAAAAACATGATGTTACTTGTTTTAGGCCAAGTGCTGTTCTTTGGAAAAGAGCTTAGTCTGACTGTTATTATTGCTCCTCTATGTGATTAGAGCAGCCGCATTTAAATCAACCTAAGTCCTTTGATTTTTCTTTGTTTGTGCTTGCAGATCAGGCTTTATTTAAAAACAAAAACAACAACAAAAAAGTTATTAAGTGCTCATTTCAGCAGTTATATTTGGAGCTAGGTCAGATGCTAGATTTCATCTTCCAGGTACCTAGTTCTGGCTTTCAACTGAAGGATGAGGTCCTTAGTAATTCCTTTAGTTTGCAAATATATTTCCTGATAGGCTATCAGAGTAGTGTTAGTAAATCCAGATATACCACAGAGATATACAGTAAAAAGCTATTTCTTTACTCCTACAATTTGGAAGGAGAGGCACCTGGATTATTTGAAGGAGTGCTTTTTTTTTTTTTTTTTTTTTAGATGCTAAAATCTTCCAAGTTTAGATACCCACTTTATTCTGGAGATAATTGTAAATGATTTCTGTGGTCACACCTTCCTGTCTTGCTTCAAGTGTCTGCAGCTTTTTTATCTCACCTGTATATATTAACTGAAGATTTCAGTAGAAAAACCTATGCAGACATACATAGATGAAGTATATACACTAGGTGAAGAATACCACTAAAATTTGTGTAGCTAAACATTTGAGGTAAGTCAGTCATTGGTCTGACAGGGTGACCAAAGCGGTTGCTTCCCACTTTCTCCTTCCTCCATCCCATCCCAGGCCTTGACTCTTAGAGAGCTGCAGCATCTGGCTGCAGCCTGGGTTGCTCATTGTCATACCCTTCTCCATAGCAGCTGATTGGGAGCCTTGATATTCCTGAGAGGGTTTGATTTGCTATAGTCCCCTTTTGTGTGAACAGTTTAGGTAACACAGACCTTAATTCTCTAGCTTGTTTGATTCTGTGGCAATTTCATAGCCTGTTTTGCATCTACCTTGGGTAGAAAATTACACATGGGTTGATAGAGTTGGCAGTGAAGTGGCCAAGACATGATTATCTGAAAAATTCACTTTCGTTATCAGAAAGAGATAACTCCTTCGACTTTGACATCCTTCTATCTCGTATGCTTAAGGATTATGTTCACATATATTTACAGCAAATTAATGTCCAATGCTTAGTCCAAACCAGAGACAGAAACATGTATGTGCACAAGTTCCTGAGTAGACCACAAGATTTATGTGTAGTGAGTTATTTCTTTGGCATTTTTAAAAACATACACCATAAAATTAATTTCAAGAAATTCTTACT
Source organism: Chauna torquata (assembly GCA_013399475.1). Classification (NCBI taxonomy): domain Eukaryota; kingdom Metazoa; phylum Chordata; class Aves; order Anseriformes; family Anhimidae; genus Chauna; species Chauna torquata. Next base: position 4,469 of record VXAL01013872.1, read on the forward strand.
ATAGAAGACAATAGTGACAAGTGAACTGTGGATATTAAAACTTTATGAAAAAAAAAAAAAGAAACAATTTTTGAAATATTTGGAATTCACTTAATTACAAAATTTTAACATTGTCAATGGACTCCAGAGATATGATTGCAATTCTAGGAATAGACTCATTTGTGAGCTGTCAAAGATAAAACATTCAAAATGTGAATATATATTTTCATGTAGTTCTAAGACTTTAAAAATGGTAAAAAAAAAAAATCTTTAATGTTACCTTCCAGTATCCAGATTTCAGACTTAGTCCAGTACAGATTTTAAATGCATATTCTATCAAATCTTTACCACTAAGTTATCATGCAAACTCCCCCACCACTGAATTTTATATATGATGTAGCTGTCCTTGTTCTGGGAAGCTGAAATAATGCAATCTTACCTGAAGGAGGTTTGTTGTTCTGAACACTTACCCCTATAAATATGCAGCAAGCAACTTCTGTAGAAGAAAAACAGTTTTCAAATATTTTTGAAAGGCGAAAATATAAATTTTTAGAGCAGGTTTCTCAGTGTTGTCCTGGATCTAGGCGTACATCATCCCTCTGACTTTCTCTGAGTTTTCCTGGCTCCTTTCAAGCACACTTCCAAAGTGTTTCATCTGCTTTTCATCCCCTCCCCCTGTCTCTCAGAGAGGGGTCTAGTTGCTAGCATCTGCACTCATCAACCAGGTTCCAGCCTCCAGCCTCCTGGCTAACTCATGGAAGTGCTGTTGTTTGCATGCGGCTGGTACACCTGCAGGTTTAGCTCCCATTCTTTAGCTCCCGTTATAGAAAAGCTCGCTTTTAGAAAAGTGAGCTTTTCTATAACGGGAGCTAAAGAATGGGAGCTAAAATGGGAAAAGAAATTCTATAACTTCTTTTCATTATTTTTATCCTTCTCCTAAGTGAAGCCCAGACATTATACTCACCAGGTTCAATAATATTTGTCATCTCCAGCAGGCAACTTATAATCCTTTAATTTTACTTCCTTAAACTGCAGAGCTAGGTTGATTGGTACTTCTGCATGGGTGCAAGCTACAACCTTAGAGGTTGCAGGAGTTTTCACTTTATCTCACAGTACTGTAGATAAATTGATATATGTAGCACCAAAGACAGAAACTGTCATCTAGAGGAATCTTCTTTCAGCACCTGTAAGAACCATACCTCTGTGTTTGTAGACACCTGACTTAAATGTTTGGTTTTTAAACACTTTTGCATAGTTGTACTTGACAAGCACATTAAAAAAGGTTGCTCATGAGCTACAAATTCTTAGCTTAACTCTTAGCTGCTATATATATTGCACAGCTGGCTGTCATGATGCTAGTAAGATTTTTGCTCCATGATCAAACAGGAGTTTAAAATTCAAAGCATTCAAGATGCTTATCATTACTGTAATTTCTATGCCTTCCTGCAAATGCTAGGAAAAACTTTTCCACCATCCAAGCACCACCTACCTAAGGTACAATTTTGGCAAAGTTGTCAGCTGCGTGCTGAATTAGTATCCTACTATTTTCGCTGAAGCTAGACCCTTGCCGAACTCTGCCTGTTGGGGCCCACTTAATTTGAAATAGTTGGAGCACTGCACAGAAGCCAGACTCAGAAGGACACAAAAACTACATTGGCAAATGATCTGTCAAATGACCCGTGAACAAAATCGAGATTGAGTTGCCCTTTGAAATAAACCTATTTGAATTTTATTATCTCTAGAGCACCTTGTGTCTCTAATCTTGTGAAAGGTTAGTATTCCATCCATCAGGGCAAGATTAGAGCTCTAGCTGATGCCTGTGCTTGATGATAACTGAATGCAGCTGTTGGGGCTGGAGGAAGGAGATTCATTACCATCGGCAGTTCAAGGAAAGATTGGGTAAACAGATGCTCAGGGAAGCAGGTTCACAACATAGACCACATATATTCCAGGTCAGGGTAGCAAAAATCAAAGGAGCAGAATGTCACTGAAGATTTAAACCTTTTAACAATAATCCAAGTAAGGCAATGTTTTCTTGCTCCCATCCTTTTATTTCGTGTCACAGATTAGCAGACCCAAATAGCTGCTGCCTTCTAGGCTGAAATGCTAATCACTTCCTTTACATATCAATCAAGAAAAAGGCTAAGACTGAAGCAATAAATGAGAAAATAATGTAAAAAAAATATTCAGGACTCATGACCATATTAATGTCCATCTGACAGGATAACATGCATACACATGAGAAGGATGCAGATTCTGTGATATTAAAAAATAATGCTCTATTTTTATTAATTCAGAAGTTCTCCCTCTCCCACCTGAAGTAAACATAATTTCTTATGTATTATGTCCTTTGAAAGCATACCTGACATTTTGAAAAAAGCTTTAGAGAACATGCATTGTTCTTCCATGTCTTTGTTTGTCTGAGCTTTCTAAATTTTATATTATGCTCTGAATCTTATATATGATTAAACTAATAAGAGTGGTGACTTCACTTCTCATTTTAAAAACAGAAATATGATTAAGTTCTTCATTGTTCTGTTGCAATGTCAGTTTCAAACTATGCGTTACATCAAGAACATAGGAGTAATCCAAAGGATTAAAATGTGTCTGTTTTTCTAACCCTTTTGTTCCTCCTGATAGGTCTGGACATGTGCCTCTGGCTTTTCCATCCATTCAGGGTAGACCATGTATTTATGATCTCACATTTGGCTTTGAAGCAAAACAAGAAGCCCTTTGGACCTCATGCCAGTGTATCAACCAGCAGCAAAATAACATGAGACTGAATTTTTCATTTGCTGTCATACTTCATCACATCACAAAGAAAAAAAAAAAAAAAAAAAGGAGGTGGCATCTGAGATTTTCCAGAGATAGAAGCATGTTAATATAGTAAAACGGCTGTATGCAAAGTAGGAACCAGCTTAATTCATAGAAAGTTGCAATAGTTTAGTCACAAAATTAAAAAATAAAATAAGAACACCAAAATAAATCTCAATTTGCAATAGATCGTACTGATGCTCAGACTATAAGAAATCATGATTTCCAGCTAAATTGGACTAAATCAGAGCCTGTGACAGAGTGAACAAACTTTGATGGCTCCTTAAAATAAGTGAAAATATTTAGAAGAAGCCAAAGGAACTGGATCATCTCTTCTATGAGGAAAGGCCGAGAGAGTTGGGACTGTTTATCCTGGAGAACAGAAGGCTCAAGGGGCATCTCATCAATATATACAAACACCTGAAGGGAGGGAGCAAGGAGAATGGAGCCAGGCTCTTTTCAGGGGTGCTCAGTAACAGGACAAGAGGCAATGGGCACGAAACGGAACACAGGAGGTTCCCTCTGAACACCAGGGAGCACTTCTTCACTGTGCAGGTGACGGAGCACTGGCACAGGTTGCCCAGAGAGGTTGTGCAGTCTCCTCCTTGGAGATCTTCAAAAGCCACCTGGACATGGTCCTGGGCAACCTGCTCTGGGTGGCTCTGCTTGAGCCGGGGGATTGGACCAGATGACCTCCAGAGGTCCCTGCCAACATCTATGACCCTGTGACTCTGATTCTGTGAATTTTAAAGCAAAAATAGGTAGCAACAAAATCCAGGGTATTTACGGTTTTATGAAATATTCTTATACAACTCTTGTTTCTGAGACAAAAAGCTGTTTCTTTGTAATCGACAAAAAGGATTTTCTGTACCTTCTACAACTACATTTTCAGCTACTTCACTAATGTTTACAGTATTAAGGGACTAACACAAGCTATACATGGATTTGTAACATTAACTATAATTCTTCAGGACTAAATACATATTATGACTGTATGGCATATATTGCAATTATAGTGACATCACACACACATGTAAAAATCAATTGAAATGTATGATATATACACATTCTGGGCAAGTCTGAGTGAACATCTGGCCTGTACAAGACAGGAACATATGACTAATAAAATAATGCTTTTTCAATGAAAGTGGAGAATATTTCCTAGATAATGGGTTGAATGAGCAATATAATTTAATGCTGAACCCTAATATAAAAATCACCTATTGGGAACACATTTTTAGTTATATGGCTTGTAAATGTAGAAGTACTTAAAGTATAAGGTCATCTAGGTTACATAAAATTATGATGTACTACTTATGATGTTTCTAATTACGGAAAACAAACTGTAATTAGTGTCACCTAGTACGTAACACAATTTTTCAATTTTACAGAAGCTATCACTTTTTTAGTGTGAGCTCAAATGTCTTTTTACAGTTATTTTGGTCCTTGTTCCAGGAAGTGTGGTGCCTCAATTAAAATCCAGAAGGTATATTCTTTCTTGTGTTCTTTTCAAAGAAATCCCCATTCTTGCTACCCATAGTGAGATATCTTCCCCTTATTGTGTTATATGGCTGAACAATTCTCCCAAATGACTAAGTATATACGAATTTTTAACAAAAAAGTTATAGGACAGAAAGTTTACAATGATTTCTTGCAATATTTGTTTTTCTTCCCTATTGCATCAGGTTGTTTAATACTTTAGACTATCTGATAATACAGTGGTGGAAGCCCTAAAATCACCTCATCAATCAATTAAAACATACATGTATATATATATTAAAAGAAAATACTAGCACTGATCCAAATGACTTGACACGAAGAGACAGGCTCCTGCAGGATGTGAACAGGAGCCTCCATTTCAAGCCAGGATCCTGATATGAATATTCCTATTCCTCCCCATGGGTACATAAAGGCAGAGGTGTAGCAATGTTTCACATTGAAGTTCCTCAGTCAGATATATGCAGTTGAAGCGATGTGTAGCTTTCGGTGGATGTCACCCTACAACTTGAGAAGATAGACAGTTGTGAGGACCCTTGTTCTGCATGTGTGTTGACTGTGTTTTACTGGTATCGTGAGACTGTATCTGATAAACTGCTGGAAAATTGAAGTTTCACTCTTTCTTCTCCCTTTTATTCAATTGCCATTCCTGTGTTTTTCTTTCTCTCACATTCCTTTTATTATCTCCAGCTTTCTCTTTCCTGTTTCACCTGTACTGCCTATTTTGTGCTTGTTTATCCTCCCACTTTGAATGTTTCTGTGGTAATATAGTGCAGGAAATCAAATATAAGGCATCTTGTCAATGTGGATCACCCAGGACTCTTCACCACCTGCTGCTCATTAGAACTCATCAGTTTTCCAGCTTGTTCCTCAAATCATGTCTTCAAGGACTGTCACTCTGAGCTGGCAAGATTTACTTGAGAAGAACAGTCAGTGAGAGTCTCAACTCAGACATGACAGAGTGTTAATGTTAGGAAGGCTAAAGCCCTGTTAGAAATCAATTTGGCCAGGGACAACAAGGCAAAGAAGAAAAGCTTCTATAGGTACATTGATAGTAAAAGGAAGAGTAGGGAAGTTGTGAGCCCTCTGCAAAAGGAAACAGGAAACCTGGTTAACCAGGATATGGAGAAGGCTGAGGTACTCAATGACTTTTTTGCCTCAGTCTTCACCTGCAAGTGCTCTAGCCACACAGCCTAAGTCGCAGAGGGCAAAGGCAGGGACTGGGAAAATGAAGAACCACCCACTGTAGGAGAGGACCTGGTTCAAGACAACCTAAGGAACCTGAAGGTGCACAAGTCCATGGGACCTGATGAGATGCATCCACAGGTCCTGAGGGAACTGGTGGATGAGGTTGCTAAGCCACTATCCATCACTTCTGAGAAGTCATGGCAGTCTGGTAAAGTTCCCAGAAGAGAGTAAACATAACCCTCATTTTTATAAAGGGGAAAAAAGGAAGACCCGGGGAACTACAGGCCAGTCAGTCTCACCTCTGTGCCCAGCAAGATCGTGGAGCAGATCCTCCTGGAAACTATGCTAAGGTACATGGAAAATAGGGAGGTGATTGGTGACAGCCAACATGGTTTCACTAAGCGTAAATCATGCCCAACAAATATGGTGGCCTTCTATGATGAGGTTACAGCATTGGTGGATAAGGGAAGAGCAACTGATGTCATCTACCTGGACTTGTGCAAGGCATTTGACACTGTCCTGCATGACATCCTTGTCTCTGAATTGGAGAGACATGGATTTGATGGATGAACTGCTTAGTGGATAAGCATTTGGCTAGATGGTTGCACTCAAAGAGTTGTGGTAAATGGCTCAATATCCAGGAGGAGACCACTGAGGAGTGGCGTTCCTCAGCGGTCAATGTTGGGACCGGCACTGTTTAACATCTTTGTCGGTGACATGGACAGTGGGATTGAGTGCAACCTCAGCAAGTTTGCAGACGACACCAACCTGTGTGGTGCAGTCAATATGCTGGAGGGAAGGGATGCCAGCCAGAGGGACCTTGACAGGCTGGAGAGGTGGACCCGTACAAACCTCATGAAGTTCAACAAGCCCAAGTGCAAGGTCCTGCACGTGGGTCTGGGCAATCCCAAGCACAAATACAGGCTGGGCAGAGAATGGATTGAGAGCAGTCCTGAAGAAAAGGACTTGGCGGTGTTGGTTGATGAGAAGCTCAACATGAGCCTGCAATGAGCACTTGCAGCCCAGAAAGCCAACTGCAACCTGGGCTGCATCTAAAGAAACGTGGCCAGCAGGTCGAGGGGGGTGATTCTCCCCCTCTACTCTGCTCTCGTGAGACCCCACCTGGAGTACTGCGTCCAGCTCTGGGGCCCCCAACACAAGACAGACATGGACCTGCTAGAGCAGGTCCAGAGGAGGGCCACGAGGATGGTCAGAGGGCTGGAGCAGCTCTCCTGTGAAGACAGGCTGAGAGAGTTGAGGTTGTTCAGTATTGAGAAAAGAAGGCTCTGGGGAGACCTTATTGTGGCCTTCCAGTACCTAAAGGGGGCCTACAGGAAAGCTGGAGAGGGACTCTTTATCAGGGAGTGTAGAGAGAGGACAAGGGGTAATGGCTTTAAACTGAAAGAGGGTAGGTTTAGATTAGATATACATAAGAAATTCTTTACTGTGAGGGTGGTGGGGCACTGGGACAGGTTGCCCAGAGAAGTTGTGGATGCCCCATCCCTGGAGGTGTTCAAGGCTGGGTTGGATGGGGCTTTGAGCAACCTGATGTAGTGGAAGGTGTCCCTGCCCATGGCAGGGGAGTTGGAACTAGATGATCCTTAAGGGTCCCTTCCAACCCAAACCATTCTATGATTCTGTGATTATAGCTGAAGAAGCTGGAGAAATAACAGAATATTGCACAAGGAAATAGTGTTTGGTACTAATTATGGGCACTGAATGGAAAGACTTCACCACCAAAAGTGATCCATAGTCTCCGCTCCACTAGACTCAGGAGGAAGTGTGTTTCCTTCAATAAGGAAAGTATGGCCTAAGCCTAGTTTCCCCCATCAAGCTGTTAGATAAAAAGTATATAATGTGAAGAATTACATCTGTCTGAGAGATGGATGAAGACTGTAAATTAGGGAGGGCAGACAAGTCAGTCTCAAGATTGCAGAGCAGATGGAAGAAGTCATAAATAGGAGAAGGTCTGGAAGTCCAGTGACTACTGCACAAAGACAAAAAAAATAATAATAATAAA
>VXAL01013902.1:6858-20046 GCA_013399475.1 Chauna torquata
TCTGAAAATCAAACATTCATAAGGCAGGACACCTTATTATATAGTAACAAAAAGAAAGATCATAAAAATTCAAATTCTCTGTTGTTGTTTTTAGGCTGATCCTGGCAAAAGCATCAAAGACACATCTAGAATGGTAAATCTTTAATACCATATTAATCTAACATTTATGCTCAGTTGAAAAGCCACCTATATAAAGAACATCTTTCAATTGAATTGTTTTGGTTTCAGTCTGCCAGTTTCAGTATACTATGTATGCTCCTTATTGGCAAGTTTCTTCAACACAAAGTTTTAAACTGTTGTTTATAAAACATGGTACAAAAAATACCTGCATACATGGAACTTTATGTTATTTCTATGCAAGTCACAAAATCTTCTATTTTACAGTCCATTGTACTTCCTAGCAAATTCACATCTGTGTGTAAATATGGATCATAATTCCATGTTACACCTGGAGACACAAAACTTGGAGAACTGTAGAGAATTTTACTTTATTAGTGATCTCTGGAAGGGGTTGAGATGAAGGACAAAGGAAAATATCATCTGTAAGATTAAGTGAGTATAAAGCTGACACATTGTCATCTAGTGAAAAAAAACTCTAAGTCTGCTTGTTTTCTATTTAGGAAAGAAATATCACAGGAAACTGCTACACATTTGACAGCTTCAATGCAGAAAAAAGATATAGTGTCAAAATCAGAGCTACTGACAATGGTTGTTTAGTGAGCACAAACTGGGGGGAGTGGAGTACACCCATAGAGTTTGGTAAGAATGAAAATCGTTTTCTTGATCTAATTTTATCTCAATTATTACTTGTCTGCCTCAGTTATTACTTCACGGATAAAAACACTTTTATATCTGCACATTTCTTCAATTTGCTAGGATGAAAATGAGCAAAGAACTGGCATATCTTTTAATACAAGGGTGGTTTCCAACCATTCTGTTGTGACAGTCAACGCCTCTTGCAAGAAGATAGTGAATAAAGCACATTTTTTTCAGGTCTTTGTTGCCAGCTGTTTTCCTTCTTCCATTTCTACTTCTGTCTTTATAAACTGATCTCCCCTGTTGCTCTCTACCACCTTGGATTTTGAAGTACTCTGTAGGCCTCAGTACCTCGCAAAATGTTTGGTAGCGTCTCATGTTACTGGAGACAGTCCACATACTGTCTGTCATTCCATTCCTTCACATGTTACAAGAAATGAGGAGCTAGGCTAAGGAAGAAGTGACTTCACTCTGGTGTTTCACACCGTCATGCATCAGAGCAAATGTTTCACACAGTTGTGCAGTCTTTCCTATTCTGTGATACTAAACATTTTAATAACTATGTGTCTTTCAGGAAGAGAACAACTTATGTCTTCTTCATCATACATGTTATTTCTGGTATCAGTGCTGGCAGCAAGTCTTGCACTTTTTCTCTGCACAATGTAAGCCTTATTTCTTGTGCAAAATTTTTATTCTGTTCCTGAACTCCTTTTTCCCCAGTAGAAAGGATCGGCTGTCTTTTAAGGAGAGGGGAGGGAGGAAAAACTGACACCGAATTATTGCGGGAATCATAACCTCCCAGACATTCCTCAAGTGGGCTCTATATTTCTGATTCCCAACATTCTTACCCACTTGATCAACATAGCACCACTCCTTCCAGTACGGGTGCAAGGTCTTATATCAGTTCCCCTTTCCTATCCCCAGAAACTGAAAGGTAGAGGGGAGGCGTGTAAAATTATTTCCTTGTTCTAAGGATATTTCCCGTTTAAAGGATGAAAAAAGCAACTTCCTATGATTCCTTAACAAGTCATAAAATAAATTTTAATAATCCAAATTCTGAACAATGAACTGATGCCACTGTATTCAACCCACACAATTTTTAGTTACTCTTTCATTACTTCTGTCTTGGAGGAAGAAAATAATACCTCAGAAGTATAATAATATAGTACATTTTGATATGTTTGCATATTGAGTCTTTTCTTTGCCACCTCTTTTTGTCACTGTAGAAGCATTTATTTGAAAACTGTACCTGCTACAGTACTACAGCCAAAAGACCCATTCCGTGAGATCACTCCAATGAATTTCCAGGTATGTTTTCTTTCCATTTGTCTGAAATTTGTTGTAAAAGAGGATCCATTGCAGTCTCAAAGGTACGACCTAAGTGTCAGAGGAATGTGCAGAAGCACAGAAATTTTTTCTTTCTTTTTCCTTTTCTTCTATTGGGGTTTTGAAAGAGGAGCTCCATATGCAAATAATCCTTCTAGTTTTCCTTTTCCATTTTAAGAGATTTGTGATATGTCCACCTGGAGCATTCAATAAATACATAGTTTCACCCAGCTTACCCTATAAACTATATGCTTTCACTAAAATAGTTCTGAGCCTAAGTTTCTCAGCACAATAATAACGTAGATCCAGACTGCTGGTCAGATATGGGGAGAGAAGGGAAAGGGAAATCTACTTCTGGCCAAAAATACTTGTGTCATAGCAGATATTGAGACCATGTTAATATTTGGCAGCATTGCTTAAGTAGAATTTTCTAGTGTATGGTAAGAAAGTACAGTAGAGAGCTGAGAGATTCCAGCTTATTCAGAGAGCTTGAGAGACTCATGAGAACTGGGAAGAGATTGCAAATAACAAAGGGGAACTGCCGGTCTGGAGATCATTGTGCAAAATTTGCTGCAATTCAGAAAGTATTTGAGTTGGCTACAGCCAGGTCTGGAAGCAAGAACATGCCTACAAGGAAACACTGGATCACTGGAAGCCTCTATAAATCCTTCTAATTTCAGTTCCTTAGTCACATGAACTTTCCCATTTTGAAAAAGATTAGTTTTCTGGCTTTTGAGTGGAAAAGTCCTTTGGTCCTCTTTGGGAGCTCATCATGAAGGGAAGATCTAGACACTACTACTTCAGTCCTCTCCTTGACAAGAATCCCACTGCAGCTTCTATATAATAAATAACCACCATTTGAATAACAGGAGGTTCAAAACTATAAACTAGTGACTAATCTCATGCGTGAAACGCTAATACAATGTTTTATTCTTCCTTTAATAGATAGAATATGAGAATCAATTAATAAAGCACGAAACTGAAGAAATAATAACCATTATTGAAGAAGTGGCATAGTGGCACGCAAGTGAAGAGGGCAATTTTATTTTTTTTCACACAAACAATTAAATATCTTGTTGGCAGTAATTTACAGGTTTTTCTAATTCTCCTTCTTGTAAGCAGAGATAACAGCGTTGTCTGTAGAGGCAATTCCTCAGGAGCCTGTCTTTGAAAAACTCTTTATATTTTGTTGAATTTTCCATAAACATATTTAGTTGTTTGGATTTCATCCTTGTTATGATGATTTTGTCATTTTTCTTATAAATACTATTCTTGCAGTGTTTCAGCAAAAATATTTCCGTAGTGCTTTGGAAGTTATTATACTACTTTTCAAACCCATGCAAAAGAATAAAATAGGAGCAGCCAAATTTAAGGGTTTCATTCAGAATCTCCAGTGTCTTGGAAAAGGTACAACTTGATCAAGGCTGTAATCAGGAAAAAAAAAAATTGTCTTCTCTATGAAAATCCACTGAAAACTGGCCAAGATTAAACCTCTTAAAAATGATAATTTGCCCATACAAAATGAATATTGTTAAAGATTTCAGAAGACAATTTTCTCATAAACCCATTTGTTGCCTCCAAACTATGTTGCTAAGTCCCTCAGCACATCACCTAGAGGTTGTTCCTAACCATTTACAAAAGCAAAGACTTCTTCCCACTTCTCATCACTTCATGTTTGTGGCAAATGAAAGTATAACTTGAATTGTAAATGCTAACTGGTAGCAGGTAACTGGGAAGGGGAGGAAGAGCTTTTGTACTTTCAGCCAGAAGCCTGACACTTACTAGCTGCAGTACAGGCCGGTAGTATTCTTTTATAATACCTGGACAAAACAGAAGTGACACTTCCTGAATCCTCCAACTAGTAAGCAGATATGAGACCGAACTATTAATACAGAGGCTAATCGTTGTGGTTTAACCCGGCAGGCAGCTACACACCACACAGCCGTTCGCTCACTCTCCCCCCCGCAACCCAGTGGGATGGGGGAGAGAATCGCGAAAAAGGAAAAAAAAACAGAAAAAAAAAACTCGTGGGTTGAGATAAAGACAGTTTAATAGGACAGAAAAGAAAGGGAAAATAATGATAATAATAATAATGACACTAGTAAAAGAATATACAAAGCAAGTGTACACAATGCAATGCATGATGCAATTGCTCACCACCCGCTGACTGATGCCCAGCCTGTTCCCGAGCAGCGGCCCCCCCTTTTCCCCGGCCAGCCCCCCCAGTTTTATTGTTCAGCATGACGTCATACGGTATGGAATATTTCTTTGGTCAGCCTGGGTCAGCTGTCCTGGTCCTGTCCCCTCCCAGCTTCTTGTGCACCCCCAGCCTCCTCGCTGGCAGGGCAGCATGAGGAGCTGGAAAGTCCTTGGCTCTGTACAAACACTGCTCTGCAGCAACTGAAAACATCACCATTATCTTCATCAAAAAATCCAAAACACAGCATTGTGTGAACCTCTACAAAGAGAATTTAACTCTATCCCAGCCAAAACCATGACAATCATACATTACACTTTAGCAGGTGGATCATCTAGGTTGGGAAAACTAAGAATTAGAGGCCATTTATAACCATGGGGTGCCCACTGCCGTGTCTGTGTCCTATCTCTTATCCCCTCCATGCCTGTACACCTCATCGCCATATCCTGTGTCTCCACTTCTAAAGGCCTCTGCTGTCATCCAAGTGTGCACTGCATCACTGGTGGTACCTTGGAGGTACCACACAAAGACAAAAGTAAACCAAATTAGCTACAGACACCTGTTCAGTGGTCTGTTACCATATTACAGGGCTACATGGTTACAACAGCTGAGTTCCCTAATATTGCCATTATAAATGATCTATTTTACCTCACGTCAGCATTACTTGAAAAGTCTCTCTCCAGATTAAATACTAAAGGTCTTCTGTGCCTACTAAGCAATTCTGTTCCTGATTGACTTTTTCAAAGCTTTACCTGAGACTGCTAAAACAACTTTTTCTGAAATTCGTTTGATCTTTTTTTCTGTGTTTCTGCCAGAAAAAAAAAAAAAAACATAGGACAAACCCTGGCACACTGGAATGTCTCAAGTGATTTGCATGCTCAGGTAAACTGCATCCTTGCAAAACAGAAGAGGTGCTTCTGAGGTTAAGAAAAGTCTGTGCCAGGTAAAAAAAATTCAATGTGGTGACCCCAGAAGCAGGAGTTTTCTGTCTTCGTTAAACCAGAGCTTCCCATGAGAGTTTCACTTCTGTCTAGAGCAGAGTCATGGCTGGAGGGAAGCATGCCTTGAGCCATCCCATAGCATGAACTGAGATTCACTAGACAGGCACCAAGGGAGCTCTTGCAGTAGAGGAGATCCCCAAGGTCTGCTCCCCAAGCGGGAGCAGAGGTCACAGAGACCTGAGTCTGTGAGGTATGAGAGGATGGCTCTGGCATAGTAGGTTGTGTGCCGGGGCAAAGGTAGCAGAAGTCAAAATATGTTTAGAGAGGTTACTTGGGACTGAAACAGATGAGGTGTGGTCTGTATCATGGTATCCAATACACAGCAAGAAGAGGAAAGATGTACTGGAAGCTATATCCAGGCTGCCGGCAGGACACTTCAGTGGAAGTCTCTGAATTACTGCCAGTCTCCCAGCTAAAGTGTAAGAGATAGGCAGAGCTCTGGATCTGAGATCCTATCCTGCCCTGAGCAAGCTGAAGTCGGCTCTCACACATCCAATGTATATACTATGCTGTTTGCTTTTCTCCTTTCCCTTATGATCTTAAAGACCATCACTTCACAGTCCTTGCAGTCAAGACTGCCATTGACTCACATCCTTGACCAGTTTTTCTTTGATGCGTTGCAGATCCAGCTGAGTACCTCCTGTAGTTCACTTGCCCAGCATATGTATCAAAATATTGTTCCTGGTAATTTCTGTAATTCTCCTGGCTTGCCTGTATCCTGCCATATTACCCTTCCAGCAGGTCTCAGGATGGTTAAAACCATCTCAGGCAGCTGAAATCCCATCCTGGTAGATTAAGTTCACTCGGGGTGATAAAATTCCACTAGTCCACATGACCTTCAAGAGATCCCTTTTGAAACCAAATTTTTCTGATTCTGTGTTTGTAAATAAGCTTTTGTTAACAATTTCTTTTAAATATCTTTTAAAACAGAAACAGAGGAGCCTACTCATTAAATTATAACCTCCTAACAATAAGAGCTTCTACATCATAAGTGTCCAACTAAAGCCAAAACTTACTTTAATCTAAGTGAAATGAACCAGATAAGGTCTACCAGATCTTCTCCATCCTGTTTCAGTCACAGTCAATCATGGCCATTTGTGAACTCTCTACATCCCTACTGCTTTCACTAAGAAAGCTGCTGAGGCTGCAAAGCCACTCAACAACCTGGAATTCACTTCTAGCATCCTGATGAGAACACCAGAAATCCTACCCATGACACAGTGGAGGTAGGAATAGATGTGGGGTTAACGTATCCCTTTCCCATCCCTGGGCAAAGGCCCAGTATAATGATCACTACAAAAGGATGGTGAGGCTGTGTAACCTTCTAACCAAGTGAATCAGATGTTCACACAGATAGAAAAAGTCCTGTATTCTGGTCTCCTGTTGCTGTTCCTCTGTTCTGCGGAAAACATCATATTCTGAAAAAAAAAAAAAGAAAAAAAGTAGAAAATCTTTGGTGCAGGGACCAAAAAGAGTGTCTTGTATCCCACTAGTAATGTTGCAGTCTATACAAAAAAATATTAATATATCAGCCTAACAAAATGTCTAGGCAGTTTTTGTGAGCACCCCTATTGCTCTTGGATCAATGAATTATTCTTCAAGCTTTAGGGACTTTTAGGAAAGGTTGTTTTTAATCCTGTTCCTGCAGTGGTTCTACTCCTTGTAGAGCTGAAAGGCAGAAAACAATCTCAATGTCTCTGCCCAGCTTTTGCTCTGGAAAAAGCCTAGTCCTCTTCCTCTCCTGGGTTATAGTGAGGCCACTCAATACTCTTTTCCAGGCCTGCAAAAGTCAACAGGCTTTGATAACCTTATCAGCTACACTAGCTTTGCTTGGGGATTTTAAATTTTTTTTTAATTTGCTTACATTTTTTAAAACCTCAGGTGAAGATTTGCTCTAAATATAGATAAGCAAAGAAATCCCCTGGATAGGAGAGTTCCTTTGTGGTTGTAACAACACTGACCTTGTGGGCTATTTGGATTGTTCTGCTGCAGTATATTCTAGATTAAAGAACAAAAAGTATCCAAACCCCAAAACCTCAAAACCCTGACTTCCTCAATGTGTTACATAGACACATAATGTCAGAGAGTACGAGAGATTATGGTGCTCCTCTGCTGTTTGCTGTTGGCTTGGGAGCTCTTCAGAGTGGGAGCATGAGGATCTATCTGGGGTGCACAAGTAACCGCGCAGTTGAGTTGAGGAGAAAAAGAACCTGCACCGAGCAGATGTGTTTGTCCTTGTTCACTCATTGCAAGACACATAACTGGGATGACTCAAAGGCTGGAAGTTGACAGCACTTCCCAGGACCACATTTAGGCACAGAAAAAAATACAATTGCCCAACGTCCCATTACATCAACACCTAAAAATTGAGATCTTTTGGCTGACCAAAAGATGGTCAGTACTGTGTTATATCTTTGGCTTTCTCCTTTGGAAATAACTATATCACAGCTATATATAAATAGCTGATACACTAACTACTACTACTGGTATGGTTATATCATTCCATATGTCAACAAAGGAGTAGCAGGATAGGAATGACCTGGGGATTTTGATAGAGAACGGTAAATCCTGGAGAAGTCTGGCAGGGTGCTGGGCAGCAACTGATTTATTCCAAATATGGCAGGCAAGAAAAGAGAGTGGTAGAGGAGCACATGGACAGTTCTGTCTCCTACAAGGTTTTAACTGCAGCAGAACACATCTGCCTGTTCTTAAGAAGAAAAAGTTGTCATATTGTTCTGTATGGGGCTGGGATAGAGTTAATTTTCTTCATAAAAGTTCATTGGTGCTGTATTTTGGATTTTTTATGAAAATAACGGTGATAATACATCAATGTTTTAGTTGTTGCTGGGCAGTGCTCATGCTGCCCTGCCAGCAAGGAGGCTGGAGGTGCACAAGAAGTTGTGAGGGGATGCAGCAAGGACAGCTGACTTCAACTAACCAAAGGGGTATCCCATCCCATATGACATTGTGCTCAATGATAAAAGGTGGGAGAATAAAGGAGGAGGAGGGGGAGATGTTTGAAGTGATGGCGTTTGTCTTCCCAAGTCACCATTACATGGGATGGGCCCTGCTTTCCTGGAAATGGCTGAACATCTGCCTGCAATGAGAAGTGGGGAATGAATTCCTTCTTTTGCTTTGCTTGTGTGAGCAACTTTTGCTTTACCCAGTAAACTGTCTTTATCTCAACCCACGCGTTCTTGTACTTTTGCCTTCCCTATTCTCTCCTCTACCCCACCTGGGGAGAGTGAGTGAGCGGCTGGGTGGTGCTGAGCTGCCTACAGGGGTTAAACCACGCTACATATCTTACTGTTCAAAAAATACCATATTTTTCAGTGATATTTCAATTTCAACATGCAGTGAAACTAAATTAATTTATGCAGATTGTAAAGCTCCATATTAAATAAAGTACACTGTCTTGAGTGAAGAAAACATTTCAGGGAGAACTTCTGATGTTTTAGACTCTTTATAATTACCCTCTCCTTTAGAAAATGCATAGTTGTGACCTGAGAAGGGAACAGATGTTAGCTTGCATTTTTTTGTCTGGTTTTGCAAGGCTTCTATTTTTGGGGGTTGTTTGCTTTTTTGTTTGTGTCTTTTTTTCCTGACACTGGGACAACTGGACTCAGAACAAACCCAGATCACAAATTTTGGTTCTGATGTAGCTTACCTGAAGACTTCAAATCCAAGATTAGAAATCCTCTTTTTTCCACGGGTGTAAGGAATTTTTAGAATTTGCATTGTCTTGTCACTGAGTGTCTCCATAAACAACACCATCCCTGCTCTGCCCCTGGGGTTCCCCCACTTGCCCAGGCCCAGGCCCCCCCGTCACCCAGGGCTGCAGCAGGGCCGGGCTCCAGCTCCCCACAGCCTGGCCCAGCCATGGCCCCTGCCCAGCCAGGCCCACCCGTGGGCCCACGTCCTGGCCTGGCCTCGGCCTGTCCCCGTCCCCAGGGAAGTGCCCTGGGGCTGGGGCTGGGGCAGCCCTGGCGTCCCCAGCTGCCTGCTCCTGGTGGGGCCGTGTGATGGGACCTGGCTGCCAGGGCCTGCCCCCAGCCACCATGGGCAGCCCCCGTCGCCCCCAGGGAGAGAGGCTTTGTATTGAGAGATGCTTTGTACTACTAAGCATTATTTAGAGCCAGACAGAAATATCTGTAGAAGAAAATGTTTTTATGTGCTCATTGGATTCCCAAGCACTAGCGGACACAATACAACAGAAAGGAAAATTTAACCAGCTAGCTGTTTGTTCATGTTGCATGAAATTATGAGTTTTACAATTGCATTAATTTGGTAAGAATCAGGAGGGAAGTGCTGAACATTTTATCTTGCAACACTTCCGATGGTACGACAGTTCCCTAAAACACAAGCTGCAGGGGAGACGGCCCTATTTGCAGCTGTACGACCATTTCAATTGCAAGTCTTTCCATCTTCTCTGAGCCTCAAGACTATGATACAAAGATAAATGAGACAAAGAAGTTCTGAAATACAAGGTAGGTCCATCTTTGTGTTTCTATTTTGTTTGTGAGGGTATTCGGTAAGGCTCTAGGATAGGTACTGGAAGTCCTGTGCTGGACGAGTGATGTCCCAGGCAAAATCTTAAAAGCTGCCAAAGGAATACACAGAATTGGACGAAGTTTTTTGCAAGTACCTACTACCTGCTAAGTCAGTTCCTAGCCACATTTTTCATTTTCTTTCTGGTTTTGGTACTGAATTTGTAGTAAAGTTAGATGCTCCTCCTGGAACCACTTTTATGCATATATTCAAAAACGTCCATGAAAGTACATGAACTATTATGAGCTAACATCCTCAGCAAACTTAACTTACTGACAACTGGGTAGCTAGAGCTGATTGGTATTCCTGTAACTGGTTTTGATGTTTTCTGATTGCAGCTTTTTACCCACACGCTTGAGGTCCACTTATTCTAACCTTTCTATACTGCAGATAGATAATCTTCAGACCTTAAGACAGCAGTCATCAAATGTACGTACATAGCACTTCTAGAGTAGTCCCCAAATTAACAGCTTTATGAATTATCACACAAAACGTTTTGTTGCAGAAAAGAACAACTTCATTATCTTTGTTACCATATATTTGAACGCTTCTCTGACTGTCTGAGAAGTCTACAGAGTCTTTTCTTGCTCAAAAATTGAGAGATGGGCAGATGGTGTGGAAGCAGGCAGCATGAGCAGATCAGACCAGGCAAATTCAGGGGAGAGTGCTTCACTCTGGCATCTTTGACTTTGGACAATTTTTGCTGTTTTCTGTCTCTGAGGAAGAAGAGATGCTTGCTTGTCTTGGAGTCATCTTTGTGACCCAGTGGCTGTTGCTGGTCGCCCAGACGTGTGTTGACTGGCAGTGCACGGACTGTGAGTAGAATACTTCCATGCAGACTTCCTCCAAGATGAGGTGTAACATGCTTCTCTTTACAGGTACTTGTCCTCCGGTTGCCTTCTGTCTTAGACCTGATAGGTAGTAAGTAGCCTCTGGTCCCAAAAGATCTGATAGCATCTGTCCTGCACCTTACTGATCTTATTATGTGATATTTTCAGTGGAGATGCCAGACTCACCTATCAGAAATTTGACACTGAATCAGTGGAAAATGGAACTGAGTTGGATAAGCAGCATGAATTTCACCGAATATAACTGTTCTGTGGTAGTAGACAATAATGTGGCCATTACAAAGGTAAATTTTCTATGTAAAGTTTTAACAGAGATAAATCATTACACTTTGTTCTTTTTATTTCATATTGTTAAGTAACTGAAAAAAAGTATCCTTGGTAAGAACAAGATAGCTTGTGTTTTAGCAGTTCTTTCTAATTTTTATTGAGGCCCATCTTGGTACTGAGATATGTCTGCCCTCTCTGGACATTCTTGTGAAATTCTTTCCTTGAGAGGACTCTTGTGGGATCAGGACCTTGATGAGATTGAAGTGTAAGATTGTCTTTTCTCCTAGTTTCAGAGGAACTTCAGTGAGAGGCATCTCATGCTGTACAGATGAGAATTTTTAAGTACAGAGGAGAAACTGAGTTAGATACAGGTGTCCTGACTGACTCACCTAAAAATAAGACATAAACATTCAGTGGCATTGGAGATGTAGTGATATGCCTGCTTAGGACTGAATGATGTGACACAGAAGCCTGTGAAGGGATGATATTTCTGGAGTGGCAATTATTTGTGGGGTATCCTCCTTTGTCTTTGAAAGGAGAGTAAAGCATGTTGCACCATCTGATGATTGTTATGAAAGAGCATATGCTCCATTTTGAGGAGGTTCAACAGATTTGGTGGACTGTGGGTGGAGAGAGGGGAGGAACTTCTAGCACTGTTCTATCCTGAGGTTTTCTGGAGGGAAGCACCAAAGTCTTCACCTTGCACTGGTAAAGAAAGGTTCATTACCCAAAACTTCTGGGAAGGAGGTTCTTAAACATGGGGAGACATCAATACCTACATCACTATTGTAGTCGTCCCACTATTATAAAGCAAGCACAAGCTTTCTAGAAGGAGTGTTATGTAAACCAGTAGATGAAAAACTCAAAAATAAACCATCCGCATGTCATTTTTCAGGCAGAGAACATGAGCTGCATATTTGGTAGAAACCTAGCACTTCCTCTGCACAACGGGGCAAACTTTTCAGTTACAGCAGTGAACGTCAACAGTACATACTCAAGCATATGCAGGTATATTCCTCAAGGTAATACATTAGACTTTGGGAAAAGACTTGCCTATTTCCAATGGCCTGGGCAGTGGGAGGAATGAAACCCTTCAGTCCTTAATTCTTTGTTTCCTACAGATGGACAGCTTCTTGTTCACACCCTTATGGCAATGTTTCTTGGACAAGCAAAGGAGTTTCCTACCAGTAGCTCAGTAATTCTTTAGTCCTTACTTCTACCACTACAAGTTCCTGCCTTGCTTGGTGCTACCTTTTTAATTGCCAATTCTCTTTTAAATGTTTGTGCCAATAGTTTTTTAACTACATTCTCATATCTTCAGTATGTTATTAAAAATCAAAGTGAAACAGGTTTGTGGCTGTAGTTTTTAAATTCTTCCTTGAGAAGTCTGTGACACCTTGAATTTTGTCACAGCATAACTCATGGTGTCATGCCTAACACTTTGCAGTGTTCAATCCACAGTAATGAAAGGTCTGACAGAATTTACCCCTTTTTGTATGAGAGGGATAATAGATATGAGAATGTTAAGAGAATGAGGTACAAGATCTGCTCATTTAAACAACACGGAGTTGCAACATACAAAATGGCACTACTTCCTGTCTAATCAAGCTCAAAGAAATTGCTGTTTCCTTATAAAAGGAGGAATAAGTCATCCTTCCTTTTAAAAGGCATGTTTAGTCTCCTTACTGGGCTTTGTTGGTAGGGGCTAAAGAGTTAATTGAAATGTTTGTGACACAGGGGAGGTTCCTGGTGTTTATCCCAGGTAGAATAAGGTGTCCCTGCAGAGAACACCTCACATGTTTACGCCTTCATCTCCCTGAAGTCTTGAAAAACTTCACAGCTCTGCACTTGAGTTTCTCTCCCTCTCTGGAGTCCTCAGGGGAGCTCCTCATGCTCTTCATTCATTTGACATGATGCTGAAGAACATCTCTCAAACAATAATGCTACAGCAGGATCCTGAAGTATGACAGGCAGATGTTTCAGTTTGAAGCATTGTGTCTCTTTTTGAATCAGAACAGTTCAAATCACAGGGGTGGCCACTTTAGGTGTCAGCCTGTACTATGGCAGTGTAGGCTTCTCTGAGCCTTATTCTATCAAATAAACTAGAATCATATTTTTGGAGGATATTGCCATATCAAATTCTTCATAATATCTGTCAGTCCAAATATCTTCCAGTGCTGCTATTCCTAACACAAGCAATAGTTTGCTGGAGCTGCAGGTGTCTAGCATATCTAAGCATGTGCCA
>VXAL01013910.1:5797-26837 GCA_013399475.1 Chauna torquata
GTGGGTGATTTGGGGCCTCAGCAAGCCAAGCAGAAGGAACTGTAACAGCCAGGAAGAGTTCTTTGAGTTAAGGGACATGAGGCAGGAGCATGCAAAGAGCTCACAGGGTTGTATGGAAAGTCTTGGGATGGATGGACTTCATCAGGCTGGGAGAGCTGGTTGGGAAGACGTTTTGAATGACACAGAATTTGGGGACATCAGGGATTGATGGGCTCCTTGTGGAGACCAATTTGAGGTGGTGGGACATGCTGGGGACTCAAAGTACGGGGTTTCAGAGTGGGCAGAAGTTAAGGTGTTTGCAGTGAGTTAAGAACATAGTTACATCAGTGGTGGTAGACACCAAAAATCTACCTAGGCCAAAACCTTTTTCTGAGAATAGGTGCTAACAGGTGCTTAAATAACAAATATAGCAGGACAAGTGCTAAATGATCCTTCTCTTTTGAACTCGAGGAATTTTTGAGATAGAAGTTGCATCTGGGACATCTTGTATAATAATTCTTGAATTTGTTTTACTGCTTTTTCAGTTCTTTTATATATGGCTCCAAGATATATATGACAAATGTTTGTATGTGAGTAAGTATTTATTTTCTTCTGTCTAATCATTCAGTGCAGTTGTCCCCAAGGCGTTGTATAATGAGAACAGTGAATAATTACCCTCTATTCACCTCTTACATGAAGTTTATAAATGCATAGGTCTGCTTATTTTTTCCTCCAGAAAGCTCATTTTGAATGGAAAAGAATTTAGACCTATATTACTCTTTTCTGTTACTCCTTTATCCTTGTTTGTTGGTTCACTCGTGGCATTGCAGGCACAGCTGCACCCCACATCTGTATGGTTTCATGGTGAAACTGTCTTGTTCTCCAGCCCTTTCAAAATAGTTCTGTCCATATATCTTCTTGATCATCCAAAAGCAACCCAAACTGACACAAAACTTCCTTCCTGAGTGAACTGCTAAGATAGAATATATTCTTTTAAATGTACCGTTGAGGTGCTGCAAGCACTTTAATACTGAATTTCAGCTGATTTTTTTGCTTCTCTGCTTCTTGCAACTGTTCACAATGTCATTAGTTTTGACTGTGCTGAATATTTTGGTATCATAAGCAGAATTCACTACCTCACCAGCCCTAGATCAATGATGGACATACAGATGAGCCAAGACCCAAAGCAGATCTCAGTGGGATTCTGCTCACAACTTCCCCTCCTTGGGAGAATTGATCATCTTCGATCTTCTAACAGGATGCAAATCTATAAGAGAATTTTCCCTTGTATCCAGTGGTTCCTCGTAGAGCTTTTGTTGAAGAGTCAATCACAAGATCATACTGATGTGGTAGTGCTGTTCAAGTGCCTTAAAAAGCTTAACTACACCTTGCTCATTTACCCTTGCCTGGTGCTGCATTTGTATGTGTCTTAAAATCTCTAATATACCAAATATGGAGAGGAACAAACTGAAAAACTTAATTCATGAAATTGAGTAAGAATATTTTGATAGTAAGTGAGAGAGAAAAAGGACTGAAATCCAAGTGAATTTGAAGATTACTATAAAAAAGTACTTTATTTACTTATTTTCATAGTAATGATTATGATAAGAGTAAGACTTCTTATTTCCAGAGAACATTTCTCTTGAAAAGCCAACTTCTTGATATATCTAATATTTGAAATGTGTTTATATTTTATTCATCTCATAATCCAAGGCTTTCATGATTATTAAGACTTTACTCCTCTTCATTCTTTGGTTTCAGCATTGCTCTGTCTCTTTTTGCCTTCCTATGAGCCATTAGAGACTCATCTCACCTAGACGTGTATTACAGACAGGATGCTCCTACTGGCATTAAATTCTTCTGCTTAAGAATGTTAAAGCCACCAGGTTGGGGGTCTATTTTTTGGAACTGCCTCATTCAATGAAATCCACATGGTTAAAGGGAGCCAGGACAATAGTGACCATTGTAAGCTGACATGTTCTCTTCTTCCTGTCAGTTACTTGTAACTTTTACACACAGAATTTAGGTTTTAAGTTAATTATAAGGCTTTTTTGGAAGTGTTTTATGATCCCTGAGGAAACTGTTTTATGCTGTCTAGTGGTCCAGTTCAATTTTAAGTTTCAAAGTTCTTCTGAGAGTACAAATTATTTTTATAATAATTTCTTAGTAGTTTTCAGATAAATAAATTAAAATACTGAGAATTGAAATTATATTAACAATGCTTCAGAGAAAGTTGTAGCTATGAGATCTGGTTTCTCCTATCCACAGAACATCTCTACCCTTCACAGCTATGCTAAATAATCATTTCTCTTGTGGTTTATTGTTTTGTTTCTGTTATGTCAGTGTATTAATAAAAATGACAGTATATTAATAAAGTACATCATTCTGTTTTGTCAATGAAAAGCTCTAGCCATTTAAAAAAAAGTAGTCTTTTATTGTTCTAACTGGCGAAAATAATCATATTTAAACATGCATCATGAAGATACAAAAATATGAAGGGTTTATGATACATGTTTTAAGAAAAATAAGTTCTCTGATTCTTCTGTTATGTGCCTGTCTTACCGGTAAATTCCAGTCCTTTCTGCTGTTATATCTCATTCCTGCTTATTTAGGTGCATGCATCTGGCAAATCCCAGTGAAAACATCCAAACTGAATGGGGTAAAATATTAGAACCTTGTCAGAAAATCTTTATTTAAAAAGGACGTAAATCTGATGTTATTCAGCCGCCCCCAGCCCCACCTCCAACTGAGTTATTATATTTATTAAAGTGCTTGTTTGCATTATTTTCAGACACAAGTCAAAAAAACAATATTCCATACGGATGAAATATATTGATTTGTTGGTAAATGGAAGAATTTTATATCATCTGTCTTTTGAGACAGTATTAATATTTATTCGGTTAAAAAAGGGGGCATTTTTAAAGATGTCAGCAAGTATGGGACAGCTTAGGATAAATTTCTCTGATGCAAGGTACAGGACCATGTTCTCAGCTTTATGTACCTGATAAATGTTGTTCAGCTTTTGTCAATGTCATTGGAGCCATTAGCAGATCGCTTCAAAAAGTTCAGTCATTTAAAAATGAACTGAGCTGTTCTTTATGGACGTCCATTATTAAAAAGAAATATAACAGAGTTGTCATGAATGACTTTCATCTCACATCAGTTCCCCATCCTCGTAACTGCATTGCCTTCAAGGGAGGTGTTCCTAATCTAAAACCATTATAGATTTTAAAGTCAAAAGGGCCATTTTGATTATGTGTAATCTGACCTTTGGCATAACATATGACATAAAATTCCACCTGCATTAGGCCTGATGATTAAGCCTCTGCTTCTTTGAAAGGTGATGAATAATGTATCCCACCTAACTTCATCTCTCTAAAAAATAGTCGTATATTCTCAACTTTCTTAAGTAAATGGAAAAAAAAAAAAAGAGAAGCACCTTTCAAGGAAGATTCATCCCACATGTTTCAGTTATTAACATAATAAATTGATCTTCCTGCTGGGGGTCTTGTCCATCTCCAGTGCCTGTACTCTGGTTTAGACTAGCCTTGTAATTTAAATAGTTGAAATTAGTTTATATGAACCCTTCCTATGCAGCTTTGATCTTAAGATTTCACCAAGTCTTGCTCGGTTTTCCCCTGGGTTTATTATTCTTGCTTAAGTGTTTATTTGTATTCTGAGTTTATTGAGCTGCAATAGCTAAGTATTAAATCTAGTAAATAGATGTCTGCCGACCATCACAGACCGTCAGAATCTTTCCCTCCTATAGATAGCAGTGAAAGGCAAAACTGGATCAGAAGACAGACACACTATTTGCATTTCATCTGAAGTTTGCTAGATGTCAGGGATGAGTCTATCCATTCACACACTTTTTCTTTTGAGTCAATCCATCAAAATATATATCCAAAATATTCCATCTGAAGATTGAAAAATGTCTCAGGAAAAGCAGCTGGCTTATCAGAGCTTCGATTCGACTTACAGCTATTCAGTGGAGCCACTTTTTGGTCTGTATGTGGATGTATGAACCCTGTTAATGTTAACCTGCCTGCCTCCAGGGATAATTAACCAAGCGTCATTAAGATGAAATTGAGAAAAATGTTACGGTATTATTCTCTCTCTTCTTGGGAGCTACATTTGGCCTGGAATTGGTGTTTTCAAAATCATGCTGCATTGATGTTAATAGAAGCAGGACTGCAACTTTTGGCAGCAAGCACTCCATAACTGCAGGTGTCCTGAACAAGGGACATGCTGAAAATGCTTTCAGAGCAGCTATTATGGCTAGGGATAAGGCTAGTAAAATTTTCTTAGTTACTGAGTGCTGCTGTTATAGCGTGCTTCTAATAATGAGCCTATCAAGACATTTCTCATCAATGAATTTGAAAAAGTATTTTAAAATTAATATTTTTTTTCCTCCCAGTGTATCTTGATATTAAGTTTTCTGTAATGCATGGCATTTACTTCACCTGGCCTCAGCCATATAAATACAGGCATCTTCCCTATATAGTGGCTAATTCTCATCCATCCAACACACACTTTCAGGACTGCTCTTTTCAGGTATTCCCTTAACTCTCTCTGATGAGGGATAATGGATCCACGGAAGGTGCCTATTAGGAAAACAAGGTGTGAGCCATATGAACCTGGTATTTTTGAGATCTCCCCAATTTCTAGTCTTTCTGCAGAAGCAGCCCCTGAGCTAGATGACCCCTCAATATTCCAGAATGTAGGAGCTGGATACTGAAGAGAGCCAGCTGGCCTGTTGACCCAGTGCTCCATCGATGCCTAGGAAGTTTGCAGGACAATGAAGTGGGGAGGAAGTTGACGAGACCAGACAGAACAGAAATATTCTTGATATACAGGATTTCACCGTGTCTATGGTCCATCAGATGATTATAGAAATGAAGAAACAAACAAAAATAACCCTAGCAAGGACAATCTGACCATGTCTTATTTGGAGAGCTGTTAAAATACAGCCCTGGATGAAAAGAGGTTCAGAAGTACTATGCCTTGTTTATTTCATGGATTATGTTATATAAAGGTTTTTACTTATTAACCAGGAGTGAAATTCTGCTGTTAACTGAGTATATACAATTTCTGTGACTCCAGGAGCTTTGGGCAGAGGGCAAATTAAACCTTGGATTGCTTTCATTATTTGCATTATTTGAAGTCAAGAGAAAGCTTTCCTTTTCCAAATGTTGTCAAAAAAGATATTGCTTTTTTTTTTTTTTTTTTTAAATTAGACAAATTAGTAAGATAGTCAGGAAACAGGCTGCTGGTATGATTCTGAAAGGCATTAGAGTACAAATCCCATCACCTATGGAATGAGAATTACTGAATAGTTGTCAAGCTACGAGACATTTCTAAGAAAGAGTTCCATAAACTGCCTGATTAACAGCTAGCAGCCCTGGAAAGTCCAACCAACTCATTACATGGTATAATTTAATCAGGTACTTGAATACATTTCAGGATTTTCTAGCTGTTGTTTTGTTCCCTACTGTAAATGCTAAAACTGGTAATGTAAGTCTAATCCAAAATGTTTTGAAATGTGCCTAGCGGTAGGCAATTTATCTTACATTTTGGCCTTTTCCGTGCTGACACCGAGTGTCTGTCAGTCTGTTCTCTGCTCTTGTACCCGCAGCACAGCTTGGCCACCACTTAGCTGTGTGCACAGAGCAGGCAGGCTCTCGCTGTAGCCATCAGGGCTTCAGCCAACTTCCAGCCCTCCCGCGCTTTCCTGCTGTATCCTTTCTACCACCCCACTTCGGCCAGCATGAGCTTACCTCATTAACAGGGCTGGGCAAGTAGAGGTGACCTTATTATTGGATATTCAAGCAGTATAGAGTCCTTGTTAAATACCTGTTCATAGACAGTGATGGAGCCCTCAAGGGACTGGATCACAGCTTTATTAATGCCCTTCCGTGTAGTCCCTTAGTTCACGTGAGTGCTGTGTTTTGCAATCAGAGTATCTTACTGAGAACAGTTTGTATCGTGCAGTGTCGGTAAAGGAACAAAGTCTTTTGTGAAGGTAGAAAGGGAGCAGGATGTCTTCAGTTGTTCAGTGTTCTCTGAAGCTGTTTAATATAACAGTGGTTTAATACTGCTTTATGTGTTTTCATAAACCGCAGCGAGGCAACCCTGCCTACATGTCATTTGTTAATTGAAGTTTCAAAGCATTCAGCTAATGCATGCTTTCTGGCAGTGGGTATGTTGGAAATAATGTATTTTTTTCAGGCAAAGTAGGTGAGTCTCCAGAGTCACGTGGAAATAATGCTGCTGCTCCCCTTCACAGTGAGCTGGCAGCCTGCGCCGAGAGGAGGATAACGCAGAACGGAAATCATAAGGGAAACTTTATTATTGCTTTGTTTGAACTTCAGTAAGAAATGTCTGTATACTCAAAAGCCAGTGCTGGCTACTTCATATCTCCTAATGAAGAATTATATGTAATCAATAAAGCCTCTGACTTCAAATTTGAGAGGTCGCACGTAAGGCTTTCAGTTCTGTAGTTGTTAGTCCTTTTCATACTGAACAAGAAGGGACTCCTAATGACACCAATTAAGAGATGTGAAGGCCTTGTTCCGCTCTTTGTGGTATGATAGGTCAGTTAAAATGAGACAACAAAACACACGGAGCAGACGGAGCAATTTGAGCTATTTGTGCAAAGATGAATGTCCATGGCTTAACTAGCAGAAGACAGAATGAGCTTGCACAGCCCACCCAATTACAGTCTCTCTCTCACAAGAAAATGAAATAATTTGGAAACTTTGCAAATGTTGCCGTGTGCTTATTTACAGAGATAAAATGGGCATTTTTGTGTGAGCAGGAGTGTGGTGGTCTGGAATCTCGTTGTGTAACTTGTAACCTTTCTGGGCCAAATCTGTCATTATCTAGCTATCATTGTAAAGACTAAGCCCCATAAGTAATGGCTGCTTGAGCTATTAAATGACTGGAGCTGGCAGGGCTTTGAGGATTGGAATAGTTATAGTGCTGACAGAGTGGTCTGTTCAGCACAAGACAGACATTTTGCAATTTTTCCCCTGCCATTGGATATGGAAAGTGTTAATGAGAAATCAGAAACTCCATTAGATTCCCACTGTAATTACACACCTGGGGTTTAACCTTTTAAAGACACACATTTGTAATTACAAAAACAACTATTAGTTTTCTTTGTCTCTTGTTGTTAGCCTGTTGGTCTAGGTGTCTGCTCTACTCTCATCCTTATCAATGAAGGATTTGGGTTTGAAGAGGAAAGGGGCGTAAATAATTCCTACAGCTTGATAATTACATTGGTAGGCAGCATACAATGTGTCTGGAAAGTCAACCACAAGCACGTCTCCACCATGCAAGATTAATGTCTCATGCTGATAAAATATTCTCTTCTTGTAAAGCTCCATATTTTATTCCAGTCTGTGGCCTCAGTGTTACTTGTTAAAATATCATAGGATCTGGTTGATGTGAGGGTTTGTGGAAACATTTCTTCATTAAAATCATTGTTCAAATTGCACTTTCTCCTCCATTTTACAACCAATCCATTGTACTCTGTGCTAGACATATTATATATATATATTTTTTTTGGACAAACAACTATCAAAAGTGCTTGGCCTCCGTCGTGGACATGCTGTGAGTCCATCTGCACCTGTGGGGCAGTGCTTGAAAAGCAAGGCTGCAAACATAGTAATTCTTTCCTTGTGCTTTCACCAGGGAACATTAGATTTATTTTGTAATTTGAATTTCACCAGTTCGTTCAAATTCATTGTACTCTCATGTGCTCTTGCAGGATACTGTCTGTGGTCTTCACGCTGCAAATTTCCAACTGTCTCTCAAAGATCAGAGAGAAGTGCTGTGTCTCGTGGTTTTGCCTGGGAAGTGGCAAGATATTTAGTATGTTTTGGATGTTTCTGGTTAATGCTAAGAGTGAGCTGACTGAGGGGGGAAAGGGGAAACGGTACAAGACCAGCTGTTACTTAGGATGCAGGTTCCCCATCCTGAGTGGTTTGTGCAGGGCTACTGTGAGAAACAAAATGTGGCTTTTAGGGCTGACCTAGCTACTCCTACCAAAATCACAGGTAACAGTGCTATTTCGTTCAATGGCAAGTGCTTTCAACAGCCCAACTACTGCATCTTTTGCGAAGCACTGCTTGTATGGAAATAATACAAATAACTGTACATGGGAGGTGAGGGGGAAAAGCTTTCCATAATACTGGGAATTTAAGCTGATTCAGATACTTAAAAATCTGTGGGCTATATAAAGCTTTTCACTAAGGGACTATTGAGAGAAACCGTCTGAAAACTCATTTGCAAATTTAGCATGTGAAACTTGAAATACAAATATATGGCGTGACAGTGTTATTTGTTCAATACACCAATATTTGATGGACATTCTTAATACAAAGACTGAAATGAAAGAAATTGGTGATACGTGAAGGTAGAAAGAAACTTACAGGAATAGAGATACAATAGAGGCTCATATAGGAGGTGTCCCCAGCTGCACCATCTTTGTTAATAATAAAGAAAATGTTTTCCATTGAGTTAAACACTGTCTGATTACATGGATAAAGTTACAAAAAAAAATAACAAATGAAATCTGTACAGGGACGGCTTTTATTATTTTTTCCCCTGTTAGTTTGAGTTACTTTGCTAAATAGAATTCCCAGAAGTCACCTTGAAGTTGGAAACTTTGGAATAATTTCCATTTTGGCTTTTTTTTTTTTCTGTGAAATGGGACAGAAAAATATAGCTGCAGATTACATGGAGGCAATAAACTATTCTGATCCAAGAGTGTGACAGTAGTTGTGCTCATGTATGGGCAGTGGAGAGGGGTCCTGCCTTGTCCTGCCCGCTACCTGGTGAGGACTGTCTGCTTTGAGGCACTTGATGGGTCAGTGTTTGGAGTTACGCCTTCTCCAATCCGTATGGCTGGTCCATCTCAACCAGTAGCAGGGAAAATTCTGCTTAACTTTGTGGAATATTTTCCATCTTTGTTATCTGTGCTTGTTCATTATTTACCAATGCTCATATTTCAACCTGAGGATTTCAAGTTTGCTTTTTGCCCATAATATATTTTTGTATTTTGCATTTCTAAGTGCCTACCACTTGTGCAAAGCACTATTCAAGAAACCTCCTAGTTTAATCATACAATATGTACCAAGTATTGAGTCGGTGTGTAAGTTAGAGGAGTAAGTTAATCACAGAAGAGCTATATTGACTTAAATGTCCTAGAAATTCAGTGTCCAGTCTGTAGCATGAACCATGAAGGACAGAATGAACTCTGTGCAAAAGAAAGTAACTGTGAATTTTGTAGTATTTTAAATCCACATTTTAAAAACTGTAGCCTGTGGGACCAACATTATGAATACATAATAATATTGCGATGAAGTATAGTTAGTAGCATTGTATGCATAAATATAAATTATAATATAGTATTATACATATACATATAAAGAAATGCATAAAAATTTTTTAGAGCCCAATGGTATTAGAGTATAAAAATGTATTAGAGCTCACACTTCAGTTCCTAACAAATAATACAATATGAAGGAATGAAAATTATTCTTGACTAGGACCATCTGGTTCTTTATCACAGATAAATGATTACTACATAATAGTATGTTGTTTCATCGAGGTAGAAAATACATGGAATCTTTTGAGATAGCAAAATGTCTAAGCATAATAAACTAAGCAAAATTAAATTTGCAGTATGCATTTATTTTCATGGCTTATGTCAACAATGTGAATAAAAATAATATTAGTTAATATTAGTTCAGTTTCTTCAGAAAACCATTTATTTTTTTTTCTTTACCTCTTCCAACAGGAATCATGTTATCATGTTACAGAACTTTGATAAACTGAGAAATGTCCACTTTAAAAACAGTTGGCCAGTTACTACTCCCAACAGAGAAATTTTTTCAAAAATATTAGATTTTAATGGTTATTTATCTTTTCTAAATTAACCTAAATTAATTGATTATCAGGGAAAGCATCTACTTGTTCTTGGGCCACAGTTGTGCTACAGCTTGAATCTGTCTGCTGCTCCTTGATGTTTCTCCTAGAGAATAATAGTATTACATCCTTCTGGTTTTATTTGCCCTTCTAAACACAGCGGTTTCCTGGGGGCCCCATTTCTTGCTCTGACAGCAATTTTCTTTCCATGCTTATAAGTGGGGCTTATGGATCTGAAGAGAAGTGATTGAATTTTTTATCACGTTTCAGTATCAATGCCTTCCACAGCAGTAATGATACCCATCTTTACTGGCTGATACATGAACTCCATCATACATCTGAAAAGCATATTTACCTTGCTGTTTGTTGCTTTCAAATCTCACCTGAACATCTTACTTGCTTCAATCATGACCAGAGGTAGAATCAAATTACACAGTGGGGTTGTAAAGATTGTCTTAAAGTACGTTTAGGAAGTGAGACTGCTAGAAGTAACTGGTTCAGTGTTTCTACTGTTGTTTTTTTTTTGCAGTCATTTGCTCCAGCTTCTTATGCAATGAGTGTAAACCTCTCAGCAACACCGTTCTGATAAATGCTGTCAGTACATACAGAAGTATGCATCACATTAAGCCCTCAGCACTACCTCAGGGGTAGTATTATTACAAGACTGCAATAATTTCTGTGTTTCTCAGAAATGGTGCATATGTCTAGAAATAGCACTGTTCAGGCATGAGGAATGTTACAGAAAAAGGCATGGAACAGGTTTTGTTTTCCTTTGGAGTTAGTTTGGATGTGGATACAGAAATATGTTTTTTTCTGAAAACGTTGACAGCCTTCCATAGGTATAAGAAAGTACATTTTCTAAGAGAATAACCTTAATTAAGAGTAGCAGCAATGGCTGTAATAATATATGAGCATAAGTAATATCTGGAATGGAAATTTATAGATGCCTTCCTAGAACATAACAGAAGGAGTAACTAATGTATAGAACTACTAACGCGAGACATCTTAGGAGACGGCACTTTCATAGTCCCTGTAGAAATGTAGTGGTAGATGACACCTAGTGGACTTTAGCGTTAACTACAGCAATGTGCTCAGGAAACTGCAAGGTTGGAAATGAGAGGAAAAAAAATACTCCTGGAGCTGTTGAGGCCGACCATTCCCCTCACTCTACTTACAGACATGAAAATTGTGTATCGTACCAGAATTCTTTTTTTCTATTAAAAATGTTAATTATGATGGGACTGTAATGACAGGGAGCAAAATGCGTTTTCCAGTCAGTACATCTTTCCAATGGGTATTTGTTTTATACTTCTTGAGGATGCAGGATTTAGAATTCTAAATAGAGTATTGTTGGCTATTTTTAATGCTAAATAATTTAGGTTTACCTTTATATGAGAATTATTGTAGCAAACTATGTTCATAAAAAAAAAAAAGAAAGAAAGAAAAGCGGTGTTTTCTCAAGAAGAACAGAGTATCTGTTGTAGTTAGTTGGCTGTTATCATGGTCTTTCTCGAGGCATAGTGTCATTACACAAAATGATACCAAATTAATTATACTGAGCTTCACCTCACAAAACAACTCAATATTCTTCTGTATTAGTCCGACGATGTGTTTTGGGGGTTGAGTCTTGCATTTATTCAGAAGCTTAAGCATTGATTTAGTGATGCATCCAAACACCAGGAAAGAAAAATGTGAAATATGCCTTCCTTCTTTCTATAGTTAGAGCAGAGTCAAGGATACGTATATCTTATAGTCAAATTGTGTTCTCTAATAAAAATACATTTCAGTTCTTAATCTTGTTAAAGAAAATTAAAATAATAAATTACTAGAACCAACATTTGCAGCATCAGACGCTTATCAGCATGTATGTACTTGGCCAACAGCTTAGTGGATACATAATGGTTTGCATTTACAAGATGATTTGTGCTCATGTTGGAAATTATACCCTTTTGGAGTGTTACAAATTTTATTTAGTGTAGCTTTTAGTGTAGTATTTACTTAGTGTAACTCAGGACACTTTTGCACATTTCCTTACGGGTGACATTGAAGAATTTGTCAAAAACTGTTTTAGGTCGGATCTTAAAGTAAGCAAATATTGTGCCGGTAAGTTTTATGTTGATTTAGTGATGTCTCTGCTTCTTAACAGGATAGTCCTGAGAGCACAGTCACCTCAGCAAGAACACAGAGTTGTAATATATCCAAGGATATTTGTAGGGATGGTGGATCAGGAAGAAGATTTCTCCTACTGAGAAGCAGCTGAGGCACTGCTGTGCCTTTCATACCTTTTATACCTCTGGAGAAACTTCATTTAATAACCCATCTCCCCTGAAAGCACCGGTGGTTAATATTCCTCCATGGCAGATGTGGTAAATTGGCCAGATTCCATTTTAATCTCTCGTTTACCGGTTCTGATAATGAAGTCTTGACCTCCCAGCAGATGGGGTTTGCGAAGCAGTTCTGCTTACCTCTAGCAGGATCTATGGGCCAATTTGTGCCTGGGAGTGTGGCTTTTATATCCAGTGGAATGGCAGATTGGGTCAAGGGCTGTAGGGTGCTGAAGTCAGAATAACTCTTGGAGTTATTAAATGAACACATACACATGCATCACAGCAAGATGATGCTTGCACTAGTCTTTTCTTTGCTACAGTCTTACCATGTATCCTTCTAGATACTACATGCAATACAAGAGTGATCTTCCAAAACTGCTTAAAACCATTTAGATCAGTTGTTAACTCAAGAAAACAGTCCAAGTTGCCGTGCGTAATTTTCTTATTGTGGAGTTGTTGTAGGTGTGCCACAGCTTGGATAGAATGAGTTTTAACAAGTGTATTGGATCACTTTGCAAATGGTAAATGTCGTGGGTGGAAGGTGGTGTTGCTTGCATATCTGTATTTTACACTGAAGTTTCTTGAAATGATTGGTTTAAAATGCCTGCTCAGCAAATAAAAAAGTAATTCTTATGCAGTAGAAGGGAGAGAATTTAATATATACATTGATTTGCATTCGATATATTGTGCTTAATTTACTCTATAGGAATTTCTGATATTTTAATCAAAGTGCAAACCACAAATTGTTGCATACCGGAGTGTAAACCCCATTGAACATACAGTCAGGGTGCGTCCCAAGGCAGCTTCGGTGACGAGAGCCTCTATCCCTGCAGCATTGCTTACAGTACAATGCCTGCTCCTGTGCCATATGGACTGTCCATTTCTGAGGAGCCAGTGGCACTGTGCTGGTACCCCACAGAACCGGGTTTGTGCTCCATTTAGCTCAGTGACACACAGCCGCATCACAGATGTAATTCGTTCAGTCTCCAAATCAGCATAGCGCTGGGTGTGAATGCAGAGCAGATGGGCTGCTTTGGTATAATAATACCCTTGGACACACAGATGCTACTTATTTCACATTCAGAGACACAGAAGTTGCATTGGACAAAAGCATTCACGGAGAGCACCAAGGGGTGGAAGATTCAGAGCACCTGTGGCAGACAATTTCTGCTCTGAATGGCCTCCTGATAGCACCTACCTTTCTC
The DNA here is from genome assembly GCA_013399475.1 of Chauna torquata. Lineage (NCBI taxonomy): Eukaryota > Metazoa > Chordata > Aves > Anseriformes > Anhimidae > Chauna > Chauna torquata. The sequence continues at coordinate 19,242 of VXAL01013910.1, forward strand.
CATAAGAGGAGCCCAAGATAAATTATAAGCTAGGAGTTTGTTGACAAATACCCCTTTATATGTTCCATGTGAGGGTTTGATGATACCCAACATATGTAGAATGGTTTGGGTTGGAAGGGACCTTAAAGCCCACCCAGTCCCACCCCTGCCGTGGGCAGGGACACCTCCACCAGCCCAGGCTGCCCACAGCCCCATCCAGCCCGGCCTTGAGCGCTGCCAGGGACGGGGCAGCCACAGCTCCTCTGGGCAGCCTGTCCCAGTGCCTCACCGCCCTCACGGGGCAGGATTTCTTCCTCACATCTGATAAACAGTGATAGCACTTTCAAAATACTACTTGTTGCACAATTTCTGGAACTGTGTTTGCTTACCCTGTTGCTCCTGAAAAACAGACAGCCATGGACGTTGTCTTCATTAGGACGTGGCTGACTTGGACGTTGCCCTGTACTTAAAGCAGTCAGATATACTGCATTGGAGTACAGATGTCTTCATTTCTGTGTCATTTTGTGTTTTCATGGTTGAATGTATGCGTGCCATGCGTCCAACTGAAATAGGAGCAAGTTTGGTGTTGGAGATCAGATGAAGAAGGTGGCCACCTGATCTAAAGTCATGGGCTTGCAGTCAGTCCTCACAAGCCTTCCCAACTTCAGTAACACCAGGTTCATGTTTTTGTTGAGTTCTTATGCGGTCTCAATGTCACATTTGCCATGCATGAGATACTACCATCAGAGTTTCCAAGGCATGGCTCTGCAAACCCACGAGGTCACTCCACTGGTCCTAAGACCTGAATGTCTTAAATTCAGATCTTACCTGACACACTGACTCAGCTGTCGCTGCTGTGAGTGAATCTGAGCCTGATGTTGAGGTCCATGTTTATTTAGTGTGCTAAGGACAGACTTTCCCCGAGTCAGCATTTCGGGGCTCAACGCATAGTGAATATATGTAAAAGCAGAAGTTACAAGCGTGAGTTCTGCCTTGTCCACCAGACCACAAAAGTCTCAATATTAAAAGAGTAACTGGAGAACAAGTTTCCTGCGCTTGTGCTAGCTGCGATGCCTAGAGTGAAAATAAATTAAAGACCTTGTTACACTGTGAAAGATTTTAAAAAATTAATCTTACAGCAGCCTGCATAGCGCTGAGGGCTTAAATACTTTATTGACCAAATTGGTGTTCACAGTCTGTTGTGAAAACTAGGAAGGGCTTGCATCAATTTATCTTTCACATGTAATATCTTTTCAGTCATAAATCTTTAGACTGGTCTGGCTCTTTAAGCAGTAAGATTAGGCTGATGATCTGCATTTACTTTTGTTTGATGCAAACGAGATGAAAAACAGGTTGTGATGTTCAGGAAAATCCATAGGTGTTCAGAAGCGTAACCCTTGCTGTGCTCTTCAGGTAATACAGGGAACAATTTTGGCATGTGATCTACATTTTGTAAAATAAACTGTGGACTTCAGAGTTAAATCTAGCCATATAATGAGCTGCAGTCTTTGGACCACACCGACTGTTTGTTTCCATGTTCTTCATCTATTTTCCAGTGCAATCCAATGTGCTGGCACAAATGCTGCAGTAATCCCACGAGATGGAGCAGGGTGGCAGCAGTGCTGTGTAGGTTGGGCCATCAGGGCAAAAACACATGACTACCTGCCAGGGAGAAGAAAAGAGGGAGAGGGGAGAAAATGGAATATGTGAAGAAGTAAAGAACAGACTTGAGAAAGACAATTTTAAAAAAAAAAAAAAGGAGGAAACCCACTTGGGAGATATGTAATAGTGATGCAGAAAAACAGTATGAAAACAGATGTTGGAATTTGATTTTAAGCACCAAGTATGTTTAAATTTTTCTTTAATCTTTATATATCTGTATTTGCCTACATTTTTGCATCTTCCATCTTTCATCATAATTGGTTATAAAAAAAAGAGATTTTTGTATATATAAAATTATATTTTTGTCTTGAGAATCTTAGTTAAAGCTGAAGTATCCTCAGTAATGCATTTAAGACAGAAATGTTCTGCAGTTACAGTTTTCATTGTTTAATTTCAGTAAAGAAAATTTCGCTTTACGTGACTACTCCAGAAATACACATCTTAAGTTACCTTATGAGTCTGAACCTCTACTTTTATTGCTCTTTTCTGTTATTTTGTTTTATTTTCTTGTTGATGAAAGAAAAACTAAGCTGTTCAGTAGTGATTGTTCCACTGCAGCTGTTAAATATTGCCGAAAAGTAATATTATTTCACTCCCTACTTGTGAAATGAACCCTAACTATAAAACTACAACTTGATAGTCAGAGAGCAAAAGTAGTAAACTCTATTACAGAGTTTGTCTCCTTGATCATTTGGGGATATTAGGAAAATTTCAAAAAAAAAAAAATCTGTTACAGTAAATCAGATTTACTGCTGAATGATCCATATGAAATTAAAGTCAGATAAATCAGCAGAAAGTTGTAATTTAATTTATTTTTTAATGGAAGTACTCAAGACATGCTTTTAACTTACAAACTGCAGAACAACGTAGTGTATCTTCCTCCAGCAATAAAATAACTACTATTACAATAAGAAATACATCAAGTCCTGTAAAAATAAGTAAGACCCTTTTCAGACATAGGTAGGGTTTTGATGATGCCTTACAGTTCTGATCTTGTGTCCTTTAAAGCATTGCAGAAATGACATTGATTTCAGGAGTGTTCTGGGTGACTCTAATTTCTGCCACTGCAGATATACGTGTTAATAAAAGAGCAGCTGGGGCCGTGCTGGTAATCCTTTCTGGTTTACGTAAGAATTTTGTTTAGAAGGGAGTTCCTCATTACTCCTTCTCTGGTAACAAATGGGATTCCAGACTTTCAGCTATCCTCAGTTGTTGATTTTCACCCTCATGCCATGAGAAGCTGCCTTCCCTTTCACTTCTCAGTGGAATCATTTATCAGGCTGCATTAAAAAATCAATCAGTGAAGATAGATAGCCAAATTAAAAAAAAAAAAAAAAAAAGAATAAAGACCCTCCCAAATGAGAGATTTTTTTTTCCTAATCCAATTATTCTCAAGCTAAATGTATTTGTGAATCTCTGCTCCCCAATGTGCCCAAGCTTTTTGCATCTCTTAAACTATGTGTGTACAGTGGTCTATCTTAAAGCTAGAGAAATTATCAGATGTAGGAAATAAATGTTTGGAGGAGGCAAAAGAAAAGTCAGTCTGTCAAGTTTTGATGGTGATCTTCAGTTGCAGCATCTCTGCCAGTGCCCCCTTACAAAGCAAGTGTTTCACAGTACTGGCATGGAGGCTCTTAAGTGCCGTTACCTGCAACAAGGTAAGATAAACTGAGTGATCAGTCTGTCTGGTGAATCCCAAAACAAGGAAGGAAGTGTAATCTGCACACAAACAAAGTGCACAAGTATTGCTACCATGCCGTCAGCATGAAAGCAATGAGTGTGTAGAGGCAACAAAAATGACAAGTTTAGAATTATGAATTTTCTACCCTATTTTTGGGAGGGAATAGGATAACAAATTAGGAAGGCACTAATGTAAGGAATTACATGTGTTTTGATGATTCTTGCCCTCAGTGGGGTAGGATCGTTTGCTAAATTTTCTCTTGCATGGAATAAGAAAGCAAAAGAGTAGACACTGTGGTGTTAAAACTGTGGTATCTGGGAATAGCCTTGAAAATGTTAACAAATCTCTAATTAGAAGCAGGACTGTTCATGGGAAATGTGAATCATTTGCTGAGAAAAGCAGATCTGAGCAAATGAAATGCCTCCAAATAGCAAAGACAGGGAGCTATACATGGAACTTGAGTACAGGATGACTTCATCTTGATATCCATGATGCAACAAAAGTCGTAGGTGGCAGAGAAAAAAAAAAAAAAAGGCAAGACTTCAGACTTCAATATGAAAGCAAGCAAGTCAAGGAAATACAGAGCAAAGTCGGGGTCCACTCTACACATTTCAGGAATAGCCCAGCACAGGGACAGACTGGACAACCTAGATTCTGCTTCCCATTTAGTCATCCCTGGCAGCTTAATGAAACATAAAGTCACAGAATAATTAGGTTGGAAGGGAGATGTGAAGGTCTCTGATCTGACCCTTTGTCATCTTGGATCAGGTTGTTCAAAGTCTTATCTGGGCAAACTTTGAATGTCCTCGGGGATGGAAATTCCAATACCAGAATAACAGAAATATATAAAATATAGGTAATAAAAAATATAGGTAATAAAAAGGAAACAGAACCAGCTAAGATACAATGAGGTTATGCTGGCAGCCTAATACAGCAAAGGAGACAAGAAACAGAGATAGAGTTGATGGTCCAGCCCTCAAAAAGTCACACACATTGGGAAAGACAGCAGCTGAGGCTGTGATGAACCAGAAACCATATGCAGCAACCATACACCTAGGACACCAGAGCAGATGAGCCAAAGTATGACAGAAAAATATAGACGCATGGTAGTAAAAGAGGGGGTCAATGCTAGAGCCAGGCAGGTATAGAAAATCATCAATGTGAAGTTGAGTCCCTTCCAACTATTAAAAAATAAACCTGAATTAATTCTTATTTGAGAACCACCTGAGTGCACTTGAAAGCCAATAAATTAAAGTATGATGGCAGTCAATACCAAGTCTTTGTGCTGAACTCTGTACTGATAAGCCCATGCCCTCACAGGTCAAGAAGTGCTTGCATGGGAGGAATATTAACAGTGCAAACAAAATCAGGTGCAGCAACACGCATAGAGCTACGAGGAAGGAACATGGGTTTCAAGATATGAAGAACAGACCAAAAAAAATAAAATGTATATATAATTGCAATTTAGCTGTAGATACAGCATTTCGTATTGCATTATATACTTACAGCATTTATGCCAGTATTGATGTTGACAATGAAGCAGTCTAGTTGTACAATCACAAAATTACCCGGTGCAAGGTGTACAGTGCTTAAATGAACAATAATGCATATTTTATAGTAGAGTTGGAAAGAGGGAATTTGCGGTTTATTGCTACAAAATATAAATTTTGCTTCTGCCCGCTGAAGCTGACACTTGCTTGTTTATTGAAACAGCCTGGGGTTCACGGCCAGCATTTTCAGTAGGAGCAGAGGTTTTTACTGTCTTTCTTTTTATTTTTCTTTTTTTAACTTTTTTTTTTTTTAAGTTTCCATTTTCAGACAGCTTCAGTCAAGCCATTTGGGACCATTGAGGTGCTCCGCATTTCCAGAAATCAGAGTCAGCTTGCCTTAAACTTTACAATCAAGCATTTGAAGCATTTTGGTATTCATATATTCCTTTGGGCCTATGTGAGCTTGGGGCAAAGGCGCAGAGAAGGCAGCAGCAGGATGTGGCGTTTCTGCCTGTCATTTTGCTCCTCTAGGATTTTACCTAAAGGAGAATTATGTCAATGCGAGCAGTCTCACTGAATCCTACAATTTAGATACATGACAATTCAAGCACACTCCAGCTCTAGTGAAAATACGTGAGAAGCACAGAATAAGAAAGAAGCCAGATTACTATCACCAATGCATAGCCAATCTATTTTCTATTTGGCATACCTTTGGGTATATTACAAGTTTTTTTCTGTTATTTTTGTTTGTTTGTTTGTTTGTTTGTTTTGTTTTTAATAGGCCTACAACAAATGGAAAATTAAAATCTGAACATAAGATTTTCTACACCACTGATGTCTGAAAACTATTTTATTCCTGACTTCCTGTTGTGAATTCATTATCTGAGAAGATTGTTTGGGTTTCAAAAACTGTCATGCTTGATAGAGAGAGTAGCTTTCGCCACCTCCTTCCTTTAACTTAGTATGAATGTTATGCAGAAGATAGCTGACATAGAGTTATGATATTGTCAGCATCATTTAACTTCTTGCACTTAATTTACCTCATTAACATTTTTATTGCATTTTGGTACTATTGCATATAGAGAAAACATAGTGGTAGAGTCATCCAGTTCAAACTAAGCACCTCTGTATGGCCCAGGGATGTCAACATGCTCTCATTGTGACATTAAAATGGATTAAACAGTTAAACTTTCTAGCTATTCTAGTACCTTTCCAGATGGCAAAGGTGTGGAATAATCTACAACTCAGAGTTTTCCAATTTTTAAGATCACATTTCTATAGTCTGACTGAATGATATGTTCAAAAGAAAAATGGTGTGTTGACCACAGGACCGGTATTTGATTTCAAGCCTTGATGCACCAATACTTCAGCAGGAAATGATCTTGATAGGATGACATTTTGCAATTTATCCTCAGACAGCATGAAGGCTGTAAATTACCATACCTGGTGTTTACCATTGTTTCCCATCGATAACAGTTGGGAAGTTCTTGAGTGCATTTATGATATTTTATTGATTGATTTATTGAAGGTCACAGGTAGCAATAGGCTGTTTTTTCTACAATTATGTTACAGATTTCAATAAATACTTTAAAAGAGTATTGGCATAATATATATGATTCTTATAAGCACACTACATTATCATCCAAATTTTTAGCATTCTAAGATTATGGGTATCAAATTCTTCTAGATTTCTTGCAAATGCTTTCAGTAAGTATTTTCATAAACTTAATGGTGTCTGAATATCAGGAGCATGTAATTTCACTTAAACTTCTGTTAAGTAGTTAAGGACTGAAGGTCATTTCTTTGAAAATCTCTTTTCCTTTTAATTTTCAGAATGGTCTTTGTAGCTTAGGGACTCAATGTCATGACCTTTTAATGATGATAGGAATTATGTAAGATAACTAAAAATATATTTTTTTTCACAGAGTTCCTAACAGTCTGTAACTTTATAGTAGGAAGTTCATCTTAACCTTTATTATTGAATTTATTTGAAATAAGTGGGCAAACCAGTTTCTTAGACTAGTAATCTCTGATTATTTAATACATAAATAAAGCCTTTCCTCTAAAAAAAAAAACAAAAACAAACAAACAAACAAAACCACATTCACTTTGTTCACTGAATCATTGTTAAAAAGACATTGTATAATATAATTTTGTTCTTAGGCTTATGAAGGGAAAAAGTATATCAAACTTAAACAAACCTTTAAATCCTTGCAGCGAGTTTTACTACTCAATTTTCTTTCTGATTCCATCAACTGACTATTTAACTGTCTTTTTAATTCAATTATATCCTTCTCCATTTGATCAATGCTAATTGATTAATTTCAGATATTAATATAACTTATTTGCTAATAAAACAAAATGACTGGAAGACTGTTTGAGATGAAGTTGTATTTTGCAGCAAGCTATAGGAAGGGTCAGAGTGTGCCATGAAGGGTTTAACAATTGCACTAGCTAAGCCAACGTGGGAAAAAAATNGGAAAAAAATGCCTCCCTTGCAAACAGAGTCGCTACAATTAGTGTTTAGAGCTGTTAGCTTGCTTGATTTTTCCTTATTTCTTTTTCACACATTTGAAGCAGCTTCTGGGAAATATTTATGTGGAATTAAGGGGTGAGAAAAGAGCCACTAAAGATATAGGGGTAGTGAGAATGGAAAAGAAAACCTGAGCTTAGGCAGAGTGAGGATGAGAATAAGTAACTGTGCATCTGGTTCAGCAACACTCAATCTTTATCAGCCCATTAAGTGATGGTCTCTATGGTTTACACCAGTAAACCACAGGGCAT
>VXAL01013914.1:0-16190 GCA_013399475.1 Chauna torquata
TTTTGAATTCGGCAAGTTTTTAGCAGGGTATAAAAGTATGGAAAGGTGAAAGAGAAGAAATTAATTTTAACGCAGATGCACAGGGAGGCAGAATTAACCTAGTACAGACAAGCATGAAGTCTGACCTATCTGAACCTTTGAGTTCCGGGCTTTTCAAACTAGAAATTATTATATATAGATAGATATAGATATTTCTAGATAATGCTCTGAATTTAACACACACTTCAATATTCCATTGATACTTTCTGTTTTTTTCCTAGTCTCAAACACAGGCAATTTTGCTTCACTGCCATCACCTTTATCTTTCTATCAATTCTGTCAAAATGCATTTCCAAAAATCAAGGCCTTTCTCTTTGGCTCATTACAGATAACAACAAGTTGCTATCTCATAACATTCCAGAAAGTTTCCTCTCCAGAGCAAACAGATGATTTTAAAGTATCGCACAAATACAACCATGTAATAAATGTTGACTTTTCACATCAAGCTAGTTACAGGTTTAATAGAGACCTGCATTTATCCCAAAAGCATCAGGCTTACAGGTAAAATTATTGCAATATTGGGTTGTGAAAACACAGAAAAAAAATACTGACAACACAGAAAGAATCCTCTTCGTACCTAGTACAACATACAGATGTTGGTGAGTTCAAAAGGTATCAGAGACAGCTTTATTAATGCAGCAAAAATAGGACCTTTGAGTTTAAGAAGCAAAAATACCCATAAAGTAGCACTAGCTCACCAGCCTCAAAATATAAAAATTTTTGTCTATACTTGAACTCTTCCTTCCTGGTTGACCTCCTGCTACATAATGAAGCAGAGAATGCCCTGCAATATTGGACATGTGTAAGAAATAGTTGGCTTCATTGCCAAATTAGAAAACAGACTCAGCATACACCCTCCCCATCCCCCAGCTAAACAAAGGTAAGTTAAAAATTCATATTGTAAAGATTTTTTCTGAATTTTTATTCTGAGTTTTCCTGTAATTGTAACATAAAAAGCCCCAATTATTAGGGAATAACAAATGCAAGCAGAGGATCAACCCCTCAATCCCAAGATCATATTGTGGAGGATGCAAATACAATCTATGGCAGGAATAACAAATGCTTTATTTTCCAAGTGCTCTCCCATGATTTATGAAAGGTGCACCTCACTGTGGGAAGATAATGCCATTTGAAATGGTCCATTTCATAAATCTATCTTCCTCATCCCTAGCTGCATACAGGACTACTATGAGCTCCTGAATCCAATAACATTTTCATCCTCTATTGACAAAAAAAAGGACTTTGTTTGGAGTGAGGTAATGATGCAGTTATAGAGGAGCAGCGGCTAAAGCTCGGTCTCAGGGGCTTTCATTGGCAGTGCCATACAGCTGCAAAGGAGAGGAAACTAGTATAAACAGAAAGAAGAAATAATCAACATACACTACATCCCTTACGTCCTTTTAGTTCTAGTGGCATTAATTATAATGTGTGCCTAATCCTCTGTATGAGCACATAACCAAATGTTTTGCCTGAATTTTCTCTTCATCCTGCCATAGATTTATCACTGGGAACCCAGCTATTTCCTATTCATCTGTTCACCAGCCCAGTATATCTGCTTGTTTATCTATCTGCAAGAACGCTTCCAGAAGATGTTTTTTTTTGCCAAATGCAGTCCTTGCTGTAGACAGGGACTAATCATAAACTTGACTGAAATTCATTGTACTGATATTTTAATATTTCAAACAACGGCAGAGGGTAGAGAGGAAAATACTTTCTATCCTCAACATTACGGAAGGGATTTGAGCTGGGACTGAAAACTGTTAGAAGCAATGTTTAGAGAATGGGAGTACAGGGAAATCAGTACGCAACATATGAGATGAAAATGTCCCTGGGAGCATTTGACATTTAAATATTTCTGTTGGCTGCATTTACAAGGTTTGATATTGTTATTACTGTTTAAGAAAGAGAAGCTGGAAGCACCACAAGTTTCTCATTTAGTTTCTGAAATGGTTGTCCTCCTCATCTTTGCCATCTCTGACACTGAACAGTAGCAAAGTAAACGTCATTAAAGAAAATTAGGCATATATCAGTCAAATAATTTTAGATAGCAGCCTGTGTTTTGCTTTTGTTAGGAGCTGGAAGCTCTACACTGAACTGGCAGTATGTTCACAGATTTCATGAGTAAATTTTGGCAGACATCTCACCCTACTGAAGAGAAATTTAGTGCTTTGACCAAATTTCACTCAGTTTTTGAGCAATGACATTTTTCTACACTCTACTACCCACAGTTTTGGAGTCTGATGAATGGCCTTTGTAAAACATGAAATTTCCATGGCTTTGGCAAGAACTTTACAAAACATATACATGTTTTGAACTGCCACTCTGAGATCGTAATTTACATATTTTGACTTGTGCATGAAAAGCAATTTCAAGGTCAGCTTCTGTGAAGAAATATTGGGTAACTCCATTAAAAGTCTACTGGCACTTTGCATATTTATTTTTCTTCCCTATAGTATGCATGGGATCTCATAAATCAGGATAAACAAACATCAGAGGTCATATATAGGTGCGTGTGGTGTATTTCTGCACACAGCATGAAGGTATACTGCAAATACCAGACTGCCTCAAGAGTAACAGCAAAGAAACACAGCCCCCTAAAATATATATTTATTTCCAGGGATACAAGATTGTGAACAAAGCGTGGTCTTAAGGATGGGAAAAATCTACAGTTCTTGCACATTTGTGGAAGACACAATCTCCCAGAACGTATGCAGCCCTGAGTGCACAGTGCTAATTATACCAATGAAACACGAAAAAACACCAAATATAATATAAAAAACAAAAACAAACAAACAAAAAAACAACACATCATGGCTCTCTAAAGAGGTAAGATTTTACCAGAGACAAAGTTTTATTGCAAACATTTACTACACGATATTCTGAATGCTTCTGGAAATGGAATCAGGCCATATTGCCTTATCAACACAACTCATCGTATCTACAATTACTTCCTTTTCTATTTGCTCTTCACCCTTTTAGAATCTTACTACTCTTGGAAGCAAGGGAAAAAAACAAAACTCATTAGTCATGAGTTTCTGTGTAATGCCAGAGGCTACAGATTATAGGAGTGGAACTCTAAAACACCGTAGAGCTACAAAGCAATGCTGCTAAAAGCACGGATATGAGAGCACCAAAAGCTATTAATTATGAGAGCAGAGGTGGCTCCTTTGCACCAAGATGGGTGACACAAACTGCAGAAGGCCATCCTGTGGCAAACTCTAGGCAAAATGGCTTGTACCTTACACGGCACCATTTTTTTTTTTTTTTTTGAATCCATTTCCATTTTCCTTTTTCTTGAGAGCTGCAGCCACGTGCACAATATGGGATAGGAATATTGTATTTAGGGAACCATTAGAATTCAAAATGAAGTGATTTTTATTTCTGCAAGTAGAGTGTACAAAAATGAGTCTGATGTTTGTTGGAGCACCACCAGTATAGATCCAACATTGCATTTAATTGTGGAATACAGGTCCTGAAACTGAAAAAATGCATCAACAAAGGCTTTTAATATAATACTATTGCTGTACAGGAATTAAAATATACATTCTTTGGCTTTACTGAAGCATATAAAGACCTTGGTCAATTGTGTGCATAGAGAAGGAAAAGAAGGAAAAGAAAGAAGGAAAAGAAGGAAAAGAAAGAAGGAAAAGAAGGAAAAGAAAGAAGGAAAAGAAGGAAAAGAAAGAAGGAAAAGAAGGAAAAGAAAGAAGGAAAAGAAGGAAGGAAAAGAAGGAAAAGAAAGAAGGAAAAGAAGGAAAAGAAAGAAGGAAAAGAAGGAAGGAAAGGAAGGAAGGAAAAGAAAGAAGGAAAAGAAGGAAGGAAAAGAAGGAAGGAAAAGAAAGAAGGAAAAGAAAGAAGGAAAAGAAGGAAAAGAAACTTCACAGATTTTTGTATCAGAACCTGCCTTTTCTGGAGGAATCATGGGTTTGTTTGTTTGTTTGTTTTTTTCCTCTTTTGATGAACCTGGGTCAAACTACCAGCATTTGAGATGTCAGGAAAGGATTCTATTGCTTATTCTGGTGCCTATGGACACTATTGGAGATCTATGTACACTGATTTCATGAGAAATAATCTGCCACTGTGAGCTACAGGCTAAGGTCAGGCCTTTCCCTTTGCATACTGTTTTAAATTTTGATGGGACAAGGCTCCTAGTCTCCCTATATCTCAGTCCAAGTAGACTTTGATACAAATACCACCTTGGTCCTCCTGACTGACACACTCCAGGCCTTAAAGACTGATTTGATGTTCACGATCAGATTTCCTCTTAATAGCAGTCATGATAGATAATCTACCAACAGGTTAATGGCCCCAAGGAGAAATGGTGAGGATAAGAGGTGCATAGCACAGGACAGTAGTTTATCACTACTAATAACTCCCCATTGTCCAAATTACTGTGCTCTGGTAAATGTTGTGTGTCCTTTTTGACCGAGTCAAGACGATGAAAGGCTAGCCTGCAACTTGGCACAGAACAAGGCATGAGAGAATGAGCAAGCAGAGGATCAATACAAACAACATAGAGGTGACATTAATCGCTTGGAGCATTAATAGACCACGTGATAGTAGAAACTAGCTTAGTTTTGAAAACCAAGGGTGTTTGCCTGCCTTTTGTGATCCAGTTTTGCTAGAATAGCCACAAATGTTGCTTTTATCTGCTGAGCAGCCTAGGACCAGACTCTGGCTGAGAGACAGCAGCAGAAGGTTTCTCTGGGGTGTTCTGCGGGAGGTGAATGCAGTGTTAGGCACCCCAGGATGTAAGAGATGAGTTAGTTGTACTGCATTTTTGTTCCATCATTTTTAATACTTGGCAGCATGCTCTGTGGCTCTTGATGGGTTCATTGTAGTTATTCTAAACTTAAAAACAAACAAAAAAAACCACACCATAAGTCCATCCAAGTTTAAATATACAAAACTTTAGTTTTAAAAGCTTTTTTTGCCAAGGCTACTCTTGATCTTTTACTCAGGATGAATCACACTTAGACAACAGCTTCAATATTTTTCTTTTAGGAAGATCACTGATTCCAGGATTCTGGAGGAATAATAAAATAAAAAACTTCTAGAGGAAATTTCTCCACTGGCAAGACCAAACTTGGAGCCTCAGCACTTGTAAATGGCCTCTGAGAACCCCCTGTAGTTATTTACTGGTAGAGTTTGAAGAGGTTTCATTATTCTTCCTGAAAATGTTTACCTTCTGAATGCTCTTGCTAATGAAATCAGCTGGCAGTGCTTTAGTTAAGTTGTGCTAGCAAAATGTAGGCTCTGTGTAGCCATGCTGCTTGGGCCCCAGCTCACCTCCTTTCTAACGCTGGCAGTATATTTATTTTAACATTTGACTATCTACTAGGTTTTAGACAGCTTGTTTAATGGTCTTTTCCAAAATCTTCCATTCGTTTCTTCAGTTTCTTTCTTTCTCTCCCTTTTTCTTTTCAAAATAAATTACAGTTATAAAAACAAAACCAGCAGAAGGGAAAATATTCAGTACCTAGAAACTGAAAATTTGAGTATTTGCTTTTTATGGGGCACTGGAGTCTCCTAAAATACAGAGCTGCTAGAAAACTTAAATGCTGAGGACAAAAAAAGTTCACTCAATGGCTATGCAAATACACTACAGTTTTGAATAGCTTTGAAAAATAATTTAAATACTTGTGTTTCAATCTATGCTTCTAAAATGCCTGAAAAACACATTCCTACTTTTTAAATGGATTTTTTTAAGTGAGTCTTAAATACACTTTGATTATTTCCATTCTTGACATTATGCCTACTCAGGCATTTTGTACAGCAATTTGAAAGCAGAAAGGCAATTCCTAGCAATACCAACAGGTATATATTGATTTAACAAACACCTCCTCTTAAAGATGCACTTTCTTCTTCTCACGGAAAAGAAAATGTGAATTTAAACTGAATAAAGCCAAAAGCTAAAACACATTGTCTATAATGATTTCTTTGATGGAGAAAGCTCAGGTTCAAGTTCATTATCTTGGTATTTTCCGAGGAGCTTGCCTGCAGCTCTTAGGAACAACATTTAACTGAATTTTATATGTGAACATTAAAGAAACAGTAATGCACAGGTATAAAGTAAATGATCAAACTGAAAGTAAAGTGTACAGCTTTCTCCCTGTTAGCCTACACTGTTATTATCTTTTCAGAAGATGTCAAAACCTCTTCTCAGGATTTCTCATTTTTCATACATTTTGGAAGTAGGTACAATTACTTTAACAGCTCTCTATAGCACTAAGACATCTGTAGTAAAATCCGTTATTTACTTCAAAGCAAGAAGATTTTGAAGGCAGAAGGAAATGGCAGGCAGAAGCAGAGGTCCAGAGACACTACTATTAAACTTCTGGGTTTAATGAAACACAAACATAAAGAATATTTTATGTAAATCTATATATGCAGAGGACAAAATACATTTGTAGGCATATATACTGTCTAACAGGAAAAGCCAGAGTGATAAGCATTCTCTCTTCAATTCCAGACTGGAGCTTTAGTGTAAAACAAACTGGAATGCACATACCTCCAGTCATTACATTATTCCATCCAAGTCTGACTACTGACTCAATTTCAGGCACATCCCCCTGATCTCTTTAAACTTGGACTGGCATGAAAAATAGTCTGAAGCCTTGCAATAGCCGGGAAAACACATGCACCAACATATATTCCCCACACACTCAATGCAGGCCCAGTGTGAAAGGTGGTGAAAGGTACAGATATTATGCTGTAAAGGGAACTACACTTGAAGGCACACAACTCACAAAGGGCAGGACCACAGAAACCCATTTGGAAATTGGACACAAAAGTCATCACAGCCCTGTGGCTGCCATAATTTGTCTCAAACATTTATGTTCATCCTCCCCTTTCCCTCCTGCTCTTAAATTTTTCAGCTCTTCAAGAAAACTAAACAAAATGCTCCTCTTGTAGCAGTCCCTCCTAGAGTCATACTGGCGCAGCTCAGAACATGTCAATGTCCCTGTCTGAAACTGTACTTTCAAAGGGATTTAAAAACACATAAAAACAAGCTAGGGAAAGAGGGAAAAAGAAAAAAAAAAGGTTTTCCCAGGTTCAAATTCAAAACGTTTTACAAGAGTCAAAGTTTTATGTTGGCAAAGAAAGTAGCAGAACATAGTCCTGGAAGCAAGAAGCAATGCAGCATCATTTACACCCAGGGCTGCAGTGGCCAGAGGGGAAGGGATGTTCAGGTGCTGCAAGGTTGTGGGGGTTTTGTTTGGTTTTGGTTTTAAAAGCAGGATGGGAACAAGGTACAGCTGGAGTTTGGTGGTACAAATAAACCATGCTGTACCAGTCCTACAGAATCTGTGTCCCTGTTCCTGAAGGGCCATCACTTCCCAGCCCCCTCCTTAGGCTGACTGAGCTGTGCCAAATCTACATCTTCCCCTCAGAGCTGCACCATTAGTTTGATTACTAATGCTTACTAGTGCTTTGTAGATGTGCATTCTGATTTGAAAAAATAAAAAAGCCCACACGATTGTGTTAAACTGGAAGAAGTATAAAAAAAAGGTGACAAACAGTATAATCATGCAGAGGTTTGGAAAAATGAATGTATTTTACGAAGACTTGTCGTACATCTTTTATGACTGAGCAGTAATACAGATACTTGTCTCCATGTCAGATGTGCAAGAAAAGCCAACATGGTGGTACTTACTCTGTATTTTCTTCAACATTGTTAACTGCTTTTACATAAATGTAATTATCGTACATGATTTGCTGTGGCCTTTTTATGAGTTGAATATCGACCCAAGCAATGATCTCTAGTCTGATCACTTCATAAACTGGTATCTAAGATACTGAAATAGATAGGTAATTAAAATAACACACCTGGACCTATGATAATTTGTGTCCCCAGCGTTTAGGCCCCTTATCTTCTATGACGTATTTACAGCATTTTCATCTCAATACCATTGTAATTACTTAGTGAAAAGAAACATTCCCTTTCAACAGCAATAGCGAAATACACTTTTACTGTGTTTTACTGCAGCTAAAAAAGGAGTCATATATAAAATCATGGACACGTACAATTAATCAAGCTTAACCATAGCCTAATAAGAAAGCAAGCAAAGTGGAAAATATATATGCTGGCATCCCACCATGCATTGCCACACTTTAAGGAACAGCCTTATTTTGTCAGGGTTGTAGAAGAAGCCTCAGCAACATGCAGCAATATGCATAAGCCATGGAGTCAGGCATATTCTTTGCTGTGCTAAACTACAGTAATCTAATTGTTAATTAGACACAAAACCAGCTGGAAAGTTATTTTTTCTGCTTTGCTTCTGTGTTCAGGGTTCAGGTCCTAGTGACACCTGTCAGGTCAGGATAATCAAGTTTCTAACCTTCACGCTCCAGGGAGAGGGCTGCCATGCAGTCAAATACAGAGAAATAAACCTGAGGAGAACACTTCCGAGTGACACTATGCTGCTAAGCCACAGCAGCACTGGCTTCCCAGGTGTAATGCTTTCTAGTGGCAAAACATTGCTTTGGCATTTATATAGAGTTGCAACACCTCTGCAATTAATGAGTGGCTGCACCCAGCCCCAGCTGCAACCCGATGAGCAGCTCTGTGCATGACACCTTGGATGCTACTCACCCCATACCACTGTCAGGTGGGGCACATTCATATTATCACACAAAGGGAGCAACAGCATAGTAGGACCGGTAGTCAGGTGATAGGGACAGGTCTTCTAAAACATGCTGTCAAAGACCTCCAGGAAACCCGGAGGCCATACCCTCAGAAAGACACAGAAATGCTGAAGTGAAGCATATCTGTTGTGGTAGGATGGGAGCTCAACACCTACACCACCACTCAGAGTTGCCACTAAGGTATCAGCAAAACTTTCTTTTGAAAGAAGAAATACTGCAGCTGCTAAAAGCTGTATTACTTCAGCAATGGGGAATCTCATATTGCAGGAGTTGGTGACAGTCAGTGTAGTATTGATAAGAAAGGTAAAACAAAATAGAAGCGTCACATGAGAATTTGGGTACACAGTTCATGGTTCTGAGATACAGCTACAAGGAATGATTAAGATAAAAATATTTAACAGATTTGTGCAGTACTAGAGTTTGCTAAAAGGACAGTAGAAATCTGAGTTGGAAGAAAAGCTTTACAAAACCGAATACACGCTAAGCATTGCAAATGCTGCTAACAACTAAGTTGCTTCTAGCTAGTTCAGAACAGAGGCTTATTCTACCTTTATCAGATTCACCTTCCAAGTCTTCTTAGAGCAAAAGCACGAACACATACACACAGTAGCCTCATCTTTAAAACCCAGGTCTGCTTGGTAAGCAACCCTCTGAGGGGAAGAAAAAAAAAAAGGGAGGGAACACTAAAAAGTGTAAAGTGGAGATAAATGCAAAATTTTGCTGGAACTGTGGCCTATTTGTCAAGCTATAGTGATTGCTAATCAGATTTAGAAATCTAGATGAAAATGAAAGAGGAAAGAAAGAAGGAAGGGGGCATGAGGAAGAGAATATGAATGAGATGGAGAGCAGGTATAAAGAAAAACTTTTTCCCCTACAATTATATAGCAACAACAACATGAAACAAAAGTAAAACATGTTCACTGTAACTGAGGACAACACTAGCATGGCTTGAAAGTCAGCAATGAGTAATTGTACATGCTTTTGTTAATACATTCCACTAGGATTTCTCTGAGCACTAGAAACTGCTCGCTGGTTTTGCATAATAAAGCCAACCTGAGATCAGACACAACAAAACTCCATTATTCCCACATGTATTTCAGTAAAGAAGTCAGAAAGTGCTCTTTCGAATTACTGTCATGATCAGCACAGAAGGATTTACAGATGTAACTAAGCTAAAAGAAAGCATGACCGACATCATCTCTCCTTCATTTTCTTCTTAGAACAACTAATTTTTGAAGGAGAACTCACAAAGATTAGTGGAATGGAGCCCTGATCAGAACCAAGACTGTTATAACATCTTTTCATTTACAATTCCATCAGATTTGCTGAATTTTTGGAATATGGCACTATTAGGAAAAGAATGCTCCAAGGAAAACTGGAAATAATTTTTCAAGGCCAAATAAAATTTACTTATGCATTTGGTAATCAAAGAGTCTTTTGATGTTAAGAGCTACTTGGGATGGTAACTGTTCTGAACTCTTTTGTGTCAGGCATAAAACAACCTTCCTATTTTATGACACTAGGCATAACAAAATAAGTGCCTCCACATTTACCCCTAGGCTGCCTCACAATATTTTGTTTAAAAGAAGAAAAAAAAAAAGACTAAAAACGCTATCTCCATCATGAGTTATTTATAAAGTCCCCACCTGTCTGAAGGTGACTAGCTCTCAGAGGAAGAGGTCTCCAGACATACCAGATTCTAGGTATCCAAGACTCTTATCATTTGACCCTAAGTAGTAAGAATTTATGAGAAAGGACATGTACACATAAAGTGCTTTACTTAAGTCATTTTTCCCATCTCTCCAACACAGCACTTCAGCAACATAGGAAGAGCACCATTTTTTTTTTTCTTTAAATATATACTTTGGCTACTAATAATATAGGGATATTTCCTATCATGGGAAAGAAGGAATTTCTTTAATCTCCTCCTGTTGAAGCAAGCAATGTCACCTTAAAGTGTCAGGTGGAATTTATTTCAGTGAGCTAACAATACTCATTTCCTTACCCTGGTGTTCCTTTCAGCTTTGAGAATCTACACACAGATTTCTCTGAAATGTAGTTCATTTTAAATATAAGGAGGGAAGAGGAGAAATAGACAAACTTATCTCACCAGAAAATCTTTATAGAAGCATGTGTCCCTGAAGCAGACAGGCTCTATGCTTATAATTTCATTCAATATTTCTTTTCAAATATTTGAATAAGGGGCTTTACAGAATGTCTTTTTGATACTAACTGAACTTATAACTAATAAAACCCTCTTACTGAGCTTTGTTACTTACATCTAGAATCCACAAAGCGTCTTTTACAAATAATAACCTTAGCTAATTATACATAGTAAATAACATCAGCTTTCAAGCCTTCCCATATATCATTTTGCTAAATATTAATCACAGCTTTAAGCTGTCTAACAAGCTCCTAAAAGCATGACATTACCGGAGAGATCCCCCACTCTAAAAAGTCTCAAACTATCCATCAAAACCCCTTTCATAAAAAGGGCTGATTAAAACTTCCTGTCATGGCCTTTTATTTGCTTACATGTTGGTTCTCTATTTTCCAGGCACATGAGCCATTTACACAGCAGCTCACCTTTATCAGGATGGGAGAGTTATCAGCCTCAAAGTACCTGTTACCCAGAGCCTGACATGGTGTGGCTAAGCCTAGGTAGGCAGAAAGTGCTGCTTTAACTTGGATCTCCTCTTTCTTAATTAGGACTTGAAACAATAGGTGGGGAAAAATCAGGACCAACCACTATTATGTATTAGCTTTCATTCCTGTGCATTGATTGAGCTTATGTTGTTTTATGTGTGTGATGAAACGGCAAATCAAAACCCATTTCTCTTTCTTGTCAATTCTCTCTCTTTTTCAACTATTTATCTTTGTATTGTATTGCAGCAACAGATGGCACATTAAAAATAAATTCACTTTTTGGGAACTGTGTACTGTGCAGCTTATCCTTACCATCCAAAATGACTATGTAATTAAATTTTGTTGGAAAGCTACCTATAAAATATAGTAACATGATGCCTACTTATTAAGGAACAAGAAATGTTTTAATAGAAGCACTTGGGGAAGAACACATCTTTCTGGCATAGAAACTCTTCCTGGCCTCAACATTTCTGTATCTTAACTGAGCTGCTGGCCTTGTTAAAAAAATAACTGTGTATCTACATCTACATAGATGCATCATTCAGTTTATTTTCCTAGAGGAACTGGCTTCAAATGTTTTCTACATTAGTTTCCTCCTGGCATGTTTACAAACAATTCTCTCACCAGATATTATTAGCATTCTTTAAATACTAGTTCTCAATAAATTCAAATAAGTGATGTCACTGTCAGCAAGCACTGTATAGTAGGTCAATTTAGAATAACACTATCATTGTATATTTAGCAAGGTGCTTAGAAAATATAATGTGTCCCTGTCACGTAAAAAAAATCTTTACAGTTGTAAGTTCTTAACTTACTCAGCCTTACTCAAAGGTCCACTTACGATACGCAACAAACAAGGATAACACAGGCATAACAAACTTTCCTCACTAGCATTAACATGCATTTGCCATGTAAATAGAAAACAACAGGTTAAAATCCTTCAAAGCACAATCTCTAATTCGGTGGCAATTAATCAGCTGAGATAGGAGAATTATACGAATATCAGTTTTATACACCCAGAAGAAACAGCAGCATGAAATACATTCCTTTCCTATGATCAACGGCACCAAACAATTACAGCAATAGTCATTAGCAGTCTGTAGGAAAAAAGAAAGTGTGTGTAGGAGGAGGGACAGGTCATAGTTAAGCTGTCTTTTTATTAATCATCATTATAAGAAGGGAAAGGAGAAACTAAATTTCCGTTCTTATAAAATTTAGTCATTATTTTTCAAACTTTGTTTGAAACCACTCTTCAACGTAGCAGTAACCCACAAATCATGGAGAAACTGGCAATATACAATCACATGATCAGATGGTGCCTGATAAGGAATATGTTTCCCAGGACAAAGTTTCAGCTATACAACCTTTATTTTCTCCGCTTTCTTACTGCAGCCCCACTTTGCTACCTCAGTCTTTCTTTAATACAGAAAAAAATCTGGCAGAGTTCACTCTTTAATAAAATTAAATACCAGAGCATCTTTGCTTTTTAAGCCAAGAACACCAAACAGTACCTTCACCTACCTCAAAATATTCTGTTAAAAAGGACAGAGCTAATCATCTCTGAGAAAAGTGAATGGTGATTTTGTTTTCCCCCGCAAGGTGGTTAAAAAAAAACCCTCTACATATATACATGCTTCCCAGTGTTTAGAATATTGGGACACGAGTTATTTTTTAAAAGCGTTGTTGTTAGAAATTTACTTTGCCTATGTGAAAGATGATATTTAAACTGCTGTAACTTGGCCCAGTCAAAAGCAATTTGCAGAAGGACACTGAAAGGCAAATATATACATACAAGGGACAGGTCTGCTAACACATTAAACACACTCACACATAGAGCTTGACAGTTCCTCTCTCAAAATAAATATATTTGAAAGTAAATATGTACCCCTGTTGAGCCAGGCTGTATTTAGCATCTCAGCTTTCCCTCCTCCCACTCCCACAACTGTGTCAAATATGTTTTCATCCCCTTGTTTGTCTGTCTCCCCTAATCAGGACTCTGTTGTTGTACTGAACAAGTTGAGGCATTTAGTGGAAATCAAGATGGATTTAGTTTGGAATTAAGTAGATTCCCATGACAGGAAATATTAAGAGATGATGGATGTCTGACAAATATTTAAAAAAAAAAAAATCAACTCCCATTTCAGAAAGCAGTCTGCAAAGCTAGATTTATGAAGCTGAACTTTAAACTAAAAGGAACATCTTTTTCCAGGCTTTATGTATTAGCAATATTGCATTTAATTTAGAGATTAAATAAATGCTGTAGTTTGAGGCAGCCCACAAGAGCTGAGATGCTGCATGTAGGCAGGCTTACAGTTTTGAAGCTATGAAATATGTCTCCTGTTTTGACACTATTGTAATAGCATAGCTGTTCACTTTCCTTGTTTCCATGGGGTTTATGGTCCATAAAGTTTAATAACAATCTTAACAGCTGAACAGTGAGCACACATCTCTGGGAGGCTGCTGTATGAAACAGGACCTGAATTTTATCCATGTAATTTTTAGTGGCAGCACATGCCCTTTTCTCACCACTGCCCACACGTACACACACTGACAGAAAACACTGAACAACGGTCACTTATGCAGCTTGGAAAAGAGGTCATGCACCATCTTGGCCTTCAGGAGGTGAATGAACAGCACTCAAAACACCAGGTTATGAAATCATCGAATTTCAGAAAAATGAAAAAAAGGTTGACCAGTAGGTCCTGTGGGAGAAATGTCCAGGAGCACCCACCAAGCAGCATTGGTTTTTATCCATCTGGGCTGGTACAAAAATTACACACTGTAGGGCACAAGAAGATTTTCTGCACTTAGAGGTGCAGACATTCCTCTTCCTTCACTCTTTATCCAGTCTCACATTATGAGCAAACCTCACTAAGTCAGGAAAGCTCCAGTTCCTAGCAAAATCGGCTCTTAGCTCATACCTTGACTAATTACATTCCATAAATGAAAAAGGGCCTTGCTTTGATGACAAAGAGACAGGTGACCCCCAGAAGAAAACAAAAAAGAAAGCTACCTCATTCAGGCCTGTTAAGTGTCTTTTTTAGAAAGGACATAGGGTTGTACCTGCTTTTATCTTCAGAGGTAGCTCAAAGCAGATAGAAAAAAGAGCTAAACAGACAGATAACAAGTTCCCCAAAACACTGCTACACATCGCAAACCTCTTTCACTATTTCACTCCAGCCTAAATCTAGCTCACCTTTGGCTACTGCTTGCTTTCTAGCTACCACCAGGAAAAAGGGGAGGAAAGGGGGGGGGGCAAAAACCACCACCACCACCCCACAGCTCAAAGAGCTAACAACCCTGAAAATACTTAAACTAAGGTGGGGGATTCACCTGCATCTTGTCTAGCATTAGGCTCAGCAGATTGCCCTCAGGTGAGCAACTCTGCTTGCTTTGCCTGGCTTTGATCCTGGCTTGTTTGGGTTATGTCCTGCGTGTAGGGCATCTGCTTTTCAGACTGGGTATTTTCTGGTACATACAAGGCAAAGCAACTCATTTGTGATTAGGATCATAAAGTTAAGTTTGCACAGAAATCCTGTAATAGCGATTAAAGTTTAACCTGAGATCTCTTCTAGGCTGTCCTGCTGGAAAATTTTGAGTTATATCAATAATTGGTTACAGGAACCCTCCTAGGAAAGGAAACCACCTTCTTCCTCGCTGGTAGGCTTTGACTTTGATTTTGATTAATTTAGGACTGTCTTAGACTACATGCTCAAATATTGAAGAGAGAGGTTTATTTAAACCAACCAAAGACAAGGTCCTCTGTCTACTGGTAATTCTTCCCCACCACTTCCACGATTCTATGGGTGTTTTTAAAAATAGAAGTGAAAGGGAACATTTAACTTTCAAACCTGGATTTGCATAACTATTTGTAAGGGAGGAGTCTATACAAGTACTGAATATTAGGTGACTTCTCCCCCCTTTTTAAATAAGTGAATAGATTTCAACTTGACTGTATGTCTTTAACATTTCACTGGATCATTTTTTTTCAATGAGTTTGACACATCAAGTAATATCAGAGTAAATCTACCTAAAATATTTACAATTACTTGCAAGATATTTTCACATGAACCAGTAAATTGAAACTTCCTCTCAGAGGAGAGACATAAAAAAGTCATTTTTATGGTGGTTATTGTAATTTTAATAGGCAATTTCATAGGTAAACAGAAGTGCTTGATCTCCATTCACCACTGTATAACAGGCTGTGCTGCATATCTAATGGCATCACATGGATTTGTGTACAAAATGAACAAGAATTATGTCTCCTTCTGTGATTTAAACTATACAGTTTTATGTACCTCAGCTACAGTGCCTAAGAAGAAAACACAACACATATTTATATTGTACAAATAGGCAGCTTACTTCCTTTGGGAATAAAATTTTAAGAAGGAAATGCTTCAGGTTGGCATTAAAGCAGATGTTCAGCAGAAGGAGCTGTGCACACATTTACAGAGTAGCCTCCATCCAAGCTGGTTCATTGAAATACATGCATGCTCAAAAGATCTGAAATTTGTGTGGGCAAATGACACTTTCATGGCTGGAGTAGATTAATAGAGTAATAGATTTAAAGGCTAGAAGGGATCATTATGATCATCTAGTATGACCTTCTGTTTAACAGAATTTAGCCAAGGGATTCCTGCATCAAGCCTATGGTTCATAACTTCTGGTTGAGCTACAACCAGTATCTTTTAGAAAGACACTCAATTTTGATTTAAAGACTTCAAGTGATGGAGAAGTCATTGCATTCCTAGGCAAGTCGTTACAGTCCTTAATTACACTGCTATTACACTGTTCATGAAGACAGTGCTTATTTATTCTTTCACTACCGAATAAAAAAATGAGAAACGTTCTCATTG
>VXAL01013914.1:16529-26898 GCA_013399475.1 Chauna torquata
CATGTTAGAGAAGCCTTCAGGTTTTTAATGTGCTATACTCTTCTGTTTTGGGCATGTGCAGATGTGGGCTACAATGGTGCAGGCTGCCAGCTACAGAGCATCTGAAAATTCTCTTACACTACAGAAATCCTCAGCTGCTTGTCAGGACAGCTTTATGGAAAGTGAGATGAGGTTCAGGCCCCATCATTTAGCTATACTTGGCCATAACTCAATTTCTCACAAATAGCAATTTTGGCATGTTCTCTTTCTCTTGTACAACTGTGATACATGCAGTGGGAGTAATAAATTATCATGCTATTACATGGCAACAGAAATCTCAATGTGTTTGGCTGTATATGCAGAACTAAAAATGTGGGCTGTTTTTTTCATTGCACTTTCACTAAGCTAAGTTCTAATACATTTACACTGATTAGTAATGGACTACTGAACACGTGAGATTGAGAACTCATGGAGCAAGTGACTGCCATTATGAACAGGGGTTTTTTGTTTGTTTGTTTCTTTGTTTTGTAAAATGAAAGCCAAGTTACATGTAGTTAGAATCACTCTCACACATGTCAGGCATATATTGCAATACAACTGAGAACACGGGGTTTGGAAGAATGTCCACAAATGCTCCTTCTGCTTCAGATGTCATCACACACCTTCTTGGAAAACACAACAATTGTATCACGCAAATACTAATGCCCTTTATAATTCATTAAAATTCGCTGTTAGATTCCACTAATATTTGAGTTGGGAAGTTAACAGCAGGAAAGCAAGAGGTACACAAATCAAGACAACCTTTTATTCTGGGGAAAAAAGAGGCTATTTTCATTCTAAGAAGCCAGTGGGTGGGAAAATAAATTTCTCCTAAGAAAACGAGCAGTAACTTTCACTGAGAAGGAAATACTGAGTTGCTTTGTCCTAAGCTCTCAGTGGAGCAAAGCCTGATGGTTTAACCATGGCATATGGGTTGCAGCCCAAGAGAGCTAAAGAGAAAATTTGGAAGCTTGTGTCAAATTTTCTGTTCTCTATAAAGCTTTGGCCTAGGCCTCAGCAGTAGTCCCGTGGGACAGAATGATGTACTGCAATATAACAAGCTGCCTGACATTTTGAAATGCCTTAACCCTCAGCTTTCCATCCACCTTTTAACCCTTGCAGCATCTTCCCTCCCCACATAGAGCTGCACGATGTACGGTATAAGACTTCACTGTAAAGAAAAAAGTTGTCATCTCTTTGTCCTTGAGGTATTTAATCAGCAATGACTCTCTGCTTCGTTAATAACATTTTCAGTAATATATTATGAAATGCCAGTTATTGTATAGAAGGCAGGGTATATGAATGCCTGATGTCCCTTGCTCATACACATGCCAAGTCTGAGCAAAGTCATGGGACTGTTTTCTAGTTTTTTCTAACCAGAATGCAGGATAGAGGAGGAGGAGCTGGGTGCAAGAAGATGAAAAGGGAAAGCACTGTTTTTCTGTAACCTCAGAAATTGCAAGCTCCTGATAAAAAATAAAGGCTCCTGAATTACTGAAAAAGGAGGCTTTAGAAGCACAAGCGTGATCATTGAAGCAAAGCTGATGCAAATAAGAAAGAAGAAATGTATTTTAACTTCCATTGACTTTCAGATTTATAACTGGTAGTAAGTAGCCGAACTCTTAAAAACACCACAGTAATTATATATCCAAACCAAAGTCTTTTTCCCCCCTCAAAGTGGAAAATGCTGAAGAACTGAAGTGTTATTAATTAAAAAACTCTAAATGCTATAGGCTTGAGCTCCAGTAGCTCATGTCATATTCTTCCCTTTCTCTAAAAAGTCAAAACATTGAGGAGTTGAATATAGCTTCTCTCATACATTATCCCCCTAATGACTTTGACCTATTAATAAGTGGAATCTATCAAGTATATTCTCTCTTACAGTATTTTGTCAATCGTTATACGCCTCAATGGGGCCACCATTAAAAATCTGCCAATTAATTCAGTATTTAGGACGCTGTTACTATGAAATATACTATGTATCATGCTATGTCTCATTATAAATATAGAAATGCTGTAAATCACAAGGTGAGATTAGTATTTTCTGCAATAAGAAGTGATGCCTTTTTTCTCCTTCAATGGGGTTCTTTTATAGCAGAACTCTTCCAAGCAAAAACAAAATGAATGCCACACTGGATATTGAAAAGATATGCTTTTTTCCCTTCCCTTCTGTATTAAATTCTTGAGCATATCTATTTGAAGCAGAGTCTAAATACGCACCCTAAATATTTTGTATTCTTTGAAGAAAGTTAACTAAAGATTTTCTTCAAACTTTAAACAGTGTGTCTTATTAGAAATCAAAATAAGATTTAAAGTGTTATTAGGCATGTTAAACTTACTGAATGTTTATGCACTACATAGGAATAAAACCCTTTTGCTTACCAGAAACATTGCTCTTGCCCAAAAATGATTAATTGTGGCTTTCTGGACAATAAAACACTAAATAAAATGAAGGATGAGAACCTAATGTGGCTGAAATTCTCTAATAGCATTTATTTATTTATTGTATTTCCTTCTTTAAAAAAAAATTGTTTTTGATTTAAAATATGATTTTATTTAATATCCCATGGATAAAAAAGCATTAAAGCTATTAGCATTAAGTTAGCATGATTACAATGAATAATATGGAAAGTACCTCTAATAGAGTTCAAGCAGTGGTTTCATTTATTTTAGATGAAAAATGACATTTATCAAAAATTTGATCCGATAGGCTATATATTTATGGAGAACTAAAAAAGAAGAGATTAACTGGCATGAAAATCCATTTTGATTAGACTATTTAATGTTCTGTGTATGTGCTACAAATAACCTTATTCCCAGGAAAATTCCTCTGAACTCAATTTCTTTAATTATTATTTTTATTTAGCATTGATCGTATGACCTGTGAACATAACTTTTTAAAACACTTGACAAAAATCAAAGGTATTAGAAGTTTTTCTGTATATTTTTCTCTGTAAGGAGTTTTATTGCTATATGGGATATATAGAGAATGTTTGCTAAGTTAAATTTCTATTGTTTTAAAACAATTCTTTTTTAATATTATCATTTTAGGATATCAAAGTGTACATTTCTGAATGATATTTCATTTGGAATTGCAGCCATTTGTCTAGCTGAAGCATCTGTGTGTTACATACGGACTGGAAACTTTCCATTACAATGGCTGTGCTCTGCCAAACAGCCAGAGAAAGAAAATGTTCTTATGTCAATACAAGCTGATGTCCAAGTTCTTTACAGGTTTCAAATCTTTAACCACCTAACTAAAGGAGACTTCATTATGACTGTAGTTTTGTGGAAAACAAAAACTAAAAAAAAAGAAAAAGAAAAAAGAAACCTGCAGAAACAGGCCTTGTGTATTGCAAATCCCCATTTTGGAAACCCAAAGAGGGAATATAAGCTTAAAGGCCTGAATTTAACAAACCTAATTATCAAGACTTAATTAGTACCAAGGGTAAAGCTTCATGGAACACCTGCAGACTTAATTTATGTCCTGACAGAGAGGAACAAGTGTTAATGGGCTGTATTTATGTTAATACCTGAACCTTAGAGAGCCAGTGGGATAAAGCAGACTATGCACTAGTTTTCTGTTTCAAGCTACAGAACAAACATAAAAGATTTTAATCTTAATATTAGTTTGCACATAACTCCTTGGGGAAAGTATAGATCTATTTAAACTTTAAAATTGGAGATGCCGAATCCTAAAGAAAAAAAAGTCAGTTTAGAAAGTGGTGTCAAGGCAGAAAACATCAAACCAAAGGTATCAGTGGCCATTTTCCGAGCACACTGTGAACAGCTACTGGATTTTCTAATCCTCTTACACTATACCACTGGTGCTTTCTAGAGCATGAGCTTAGATTTTCATGTGTCTGATGCATACTATAATTCTTTGCTATATTCAGAGGGAAGAAAAAAAGGCTACCCACTGTAACTGTAGTGCTGAGAGCATTACCTCTGCGTACTGAGGCTCAGGGGACATGATCTCAGTTGACTTCAGGCTTTGGGCACCTTTTCAGAACGCAGATCCCTCTGGGGAACAGGGCCTCTTATGGGCTCCAGAGTTCTTGGAGCCCAGGTTATAAACAGGCCATATGTTTATACCATAAAACCACCGGTCTCAGCTCTTGTTTGGTGCCAGGAGAGTACAGAACATTATATATCCATGCTGTTTCTCTCTCTATATGTAGTAAACTACCTTGAAGCTACGGGTATTTACGTGTGAATAAATAGTTTCTACATTTTTTACCACTGAAGTTGCAATTCCATTGTAGCAAAACTGGTTCATCTTCACTTCTGCCACTGCAACAATCATAACTAATCTGAAAAGAGATGGTGTTTAAGTAGCATTTTTCTGTCCTTCAATGTTCCTTTTGGTCATTGGCCACACATACTGCTTCAGGAAGGATCATCTTATGAGAGTATGGCTATGAGGACAGCACTATAACCTCTGAATTACACTGAGACACAGGGAAATGTTTATTATTACTATATACATCTGTTACCCAGTCTGGCTTTGGTTTGATATCAGATTCCACTAGTATTTTCAGCTCTGAAATTGCTCAGGTTGCAGAATGAAGAAGCATAAACCCATACGACGCTGGCCTGTACATCTCTTTCTTATGCTTTTATTGGTTCCCATATTCACAGGTAATAAGAACAAAAAGTCATCTCTAAGATAATCATTTCTGGTTCTCACAAAAGGCCACAGAATGTCACCAAGTGACTACTGCATTCAACTTGCAACTTCTTACATCTCACAAGGTTTCAAAAGTTGTTTGAATTATCAAAACTGAATGATAATAGGTTGTTTAATGCTTATTTGGCTTTATTATTAAAAATGCTCTGGGTCCTCAGTGTATGTCTGGCTTAAGCTTCTAGTACTGGATAATATTCCAGAGATCTTCCCTGGCAGCTACTTACAGATGGTGATCTGATCACCTCCCAGCTGTGACTCTAGTAAATTAAATAGATTGAGACCTGTACATCTATTCCTACAAAACAACTTTCTCATCTCATCTCATTTTTGTGGCTGCTTTCTGAATCTTCATATTTCTATCACATGTAAATATACTACTGTTTCTTTACTCTTCTTTGAAACATTTGTAGCTGTAACTGAAGATTTGCTTTGTCCTTTTAAATACAAATAGGACCATCCTTTTATGCCATTTAAAGCACAAATTTATCATTCTACCAGAACGTGTTCTCTGCTAGCTTCCCTCACTGTACAGCAAGACCTCTTCTATATAGGGCTGAATTCAGCATTCCCACATATAAATTAATTTTCTTAACCCTTCTTTTACTTTTGATCACAAATTATCAACAAACTGATCATTATGTTCTCAGACTTACTTGATTACAATTATTCACATTTTTTTCGACTAATTGAACCTGTAATTCTTTGCAAGTATTTACAGTTCACTCTAGTTAGCTAAATCAGTCATGGAGTATTCTCTGTCCTTTCAGATCAGATAAATTACATGAGTAATCAATAAGCTTGAGTTATGTCATATGAAAACTGAATACACAATTTGAAACCGCATTAAGCAACACTTAAGCTTCTTTTTTTTTGTGAGAATTCAGACTACCAAGCTCAGTTCCTCAAAAATTCATAAGAAGTACAAAAGTGTAGTAAAGAAAGTCAACCCAAAATTCTCTTTGGTTTAAACAAATAATATAGGAAATGTATTTTTAGTTCACTTCTAGTTCTATGTGGTCACAGGCACACATGAACAAATACTGCTTTTTACCTTCAGATCTGTAGGAAAATATAATTTGCCATCAGGCGAGGTGCTCCCACATGAATGCAGCTTTGCATCATAACATATTGTGCCAAACCATGTGGTGGGGGACAAGCTCTGTGTCAAGGCTCATGTGACTCCCTGAACCCATTTTCTTGGGCTACCCATCAAGAGGTACATGCCCAAGTGCTGTGAGCCCAGGGATGACAGGTGAGCAGGGCTGCCCTGCAGAAGATCAGTGAAAATCTCCCCCTTTTCTCTTTTAACTAAAGGTTT
This sequence comes from Chauna torquata, assembly GCA_013399475.1. NCBI lineage: Eukaryota > Metazoa > Chordata > Aves > Anseriformes > Anhimidae > Chauna > Chauna torquata. The sequence goes on from VXAL01013914.1 coordinate 22,556, forward strand.
GACTCTGCCTTAAGACCTAAAAGAGTTTTGCTGTCAGTCACTTTTTGGAAGTACACCAGGCTCTGGTCTCTACAGCTGCCCAGGAGAGAGGTAAGAATATTAGTGCGTATGATCCATAAGAAGTCAAGCTAATTTAAAGACACATATCTTGGACAAGGAGGAATGGAAAGTTTGGTTAGTGTCTCCTCCCCGCACTGCCTCTTGTAGGGTAATGGCAAAAGAATATTTTAAGTTTTTGTTATCTTTTTTTCCTTCCTATTTTGTAATCCTCTTTAAAATATTGACAGTAATGCTTCTTCCCCTCCTGCTTTTTTTCTGGCAACAACTGTGGATCCCTACCACCAGCCCGTTTGCCTCATTTCAGTGGTGGACAGACCATCAGTGCTTTCCAGGGCATCAGCGAAAACATCAGCAAGGATGTTTGCACAGCTGTGAAAATTGGGGCTTGCTGCAGGACTGTGTTTTAGTGGTGTCATCTGGAAAGTGTGGCAGACCCACACGACAACTGGTAAGGATTTGCATCATCTTGTAGGAGCCCGCCATCACACTGCGTCTATCAGAGCCTCCTTCTGTGTGAGGACAAACTTCCTGAGGCAACATGAGGTACTCAAACAGCTTGGAGCAAAAACCATCTGGCACAGACAGTGTGGGCTCAGCGTAACAACAGAGGGGACCTTCACATGCTTTTGGTCCCTCAACTTAGGAACCTTTAAGTTTTTAAGAACAAAGCGGTGGAAGGCCCTTCCATCTCAAATGAAGCTTCCTGGTGTCCCAGGGCATCACCACAAACCCTAGGAAGAGAGGAAGCAGCCACCCTGCTCAGACCTTCCCCATGCGCCAGTCGTGTGGAGAGCCCCTGCGTTACCATCAAAGAGCCACAGCTGGTGGCTTGGATGCTACTTTGTGATGTGAGAAGGTGGAAGCCACCAGGTTTGAGTTATTTGAGGAGACACAAGCCAGGGACAGCCGCAAAGCACACATGAAGAGCTGCTTGAATTCCCTCCCACCTATCCAAAACAACTGCGTTGCAAGGTGTACTTGCTTGGGTAGCTCAGCAGCAGACCAAACGCTGTATGGGTAACTGTGGTCTAGTGCCCAGCTTGGACCTCCCAGGCTGTGAGCCCATGGCGGCCAGCCCCCTGCGACTCACCAGCTCCTCTACCCGCCTGGTGCCCACCACACTGGTAACACCTTGGCTTTGGTGGTTTTGAAACATTTGGCCAGCATCAAAGTTTGGAAACACTTTCAGAAACACTAAACAAGCATCTCTCTGACAACAGGAATGAAAGTCTAGTCTTGAGATAGCCATTGCTCTCTGTGTGTGACTTGTTTTCCCTGCCTGAAAAGCAGGCAAAATAATACCAGGGTAGTAATTACCAAATTCCATGGAGGGGTGGGCTTATCATGCAGAGAAAATAGGAATTAATATTAATGGTAGCAGTAAATTGCTCACTCCCTGTGGAGTCTCAAACTTCACAAATGGTCACTTCCTAAGCCAATACACAACTGAATTTTGATTCAAAAAATAGACAATAAAAATAATAATGGTCATTTCACAGACTTTGTTTGCTACTTTTATCAAACAAGTTAATATCTCTTTTAAGTAAGTTTTTACCTCTGGCAAATCTATCAGACCTTGAAATGTGGTTTTCAAAACCGGATATTACACATTAACACCAATCTAATACGTACGATCATTATGGAAACAATTCAAGCAAAGAATATTGATTTTTTTTTTTGTGAACAGCAATAGCATTGATGCATAACACGCACAAGTTCTCGCACACATACATATATGCATATGTGTTCTCGTAAATCAACACTGCCACAGTATTACGGGAAGAATACGGTTGAGGCCACGGTGTTGATAGGCGTAGGATTTTGCAGTTTATATGTGCTTTCATTTTGGTCACGTAACCATGTTTCAGAACAGTATGCTTTTTGTATATTTTGTAAAACTAGCTTTAAGATAGACGATAAACGGAAATAACCCATTAATCAGATTGTCAATGAAAATTCTGAGAATTAAATTACAAATCCTGGACAAATTTAGTCATCAATTTCTCAAAACATCTTTGGCATGGAAAGCCAGAGATCTTTATGAGGTCAAAAAGGTTGATTTCATAAGGTTCTTAAAAGCAGAAACAACACTTGTCATACACAGTTTCAATCAGACTTCTTTTTCTGTTTTCTAATTTCATTTCATCCTACTTTAACATGGCATTTTCCACCTCCCTCAGACCTTTGTACAGAATCAGTCAGGCAGAAGAAATACTTGAGTAGCTTCTGAAGCCACGATGCCTGAGCTGGTCACATTACTGTGTCCCTGAACACATTAACCAATTTTTGGCAGAGAAAAAATAAGGATAATTTTCAGGTTGTGCTGAAGATGAACATTAACCCAAATTGTATGATAGGTAGCTGTCTTCAAAAGCCTTGCAGCACTTGCTACTAAGTATGGTGAACCCAAATAAGAATAGGAAAATGAAAACCAAAACAGCTTCTAAGATTTTATTTTCCACTTGGGCTAACATCAGTGAAAATGAATAGCCGTTTTGCTCCAGTAGTTGCATTTCTTTTGGGGTCATCTTTTGCTCAGCAGGAACAGATAAGGATGAACTGGGATTTATGGGGCTTTTAATTTTTATTCTTTAATGTTTCTATTTTCTTGTTCAAATATATTTTTATTTAATGTTTTGAAATATAGCTTCCCAGTTCAACCTCATTTTAGTTTCTCCAACTAAATGCACTTCATGTGTTGAGGTGAAAGAAAATACAAAAAGGAAGAAGTAGTAAAATTTTTCATATTTCAGACAAGAGCAAAATCTTTATCTAACTTGAAATATTTTCCACGCTTGCTTAAAAATCCATAAAATGAGCAACTGCTCATCAACTTAAGAGTTATAGATGTGAAATCTCCTGCACTCAAGTCGGGGCCAATGCATGACTGAAGATTTCTAACCATTTTTTAAATTTCCCACTCTGCAAGTGCTAAAGGATTGAAGAGTAAAAATGAGTGAGCAAAGAAAAGGTTCCAGGTCACTAAACTGATGTTTAGAGAAATTGCAATCATTTTTGGAGGGAGATACTGCAGTTGCACTGTAGTGAGGAGAAATCTCGGTTGGCTTTACAGCCAACACAGGATGTTACACTTGTAACAGGAAGAAAATGGCAAAGAGAAGTGCATATGAAGACAACAAGAATAAGCAGCTCAACAAACAGACGACAAACTGTTACACTGGTACTGCTCAGCTACATGAAAGTAAGCATCAGCTGCTGAATTTACATTGTGCAAAGAGCCTATAGACTTCATATGTGCTTTAATGAAACAGGAACCGATATGGATGGAAGTTATTTTATGAATAAGATACAGAAACTTTAGTTATTGAAGTAAACATACAGACAGTGTCTTCCTGTACCTATAGGAGTGCTTAGTTAGATTGAAACTCTGACTAAACAGATTTAGTCAGCGCAATCAGCTCAAAATAGAAGCTTGAGGTTCCTGTGTGTTAAAATGCAAACTTTTATCAAACACTATAAACACCAATAGGCAAATGAGATCCTTTTTGTTTCTTATTTAACATTAATTAAATAAAACANTTTAAGGCATTATGTGATCTGTCTGTAATTATATAAATGTCATTTCAATTTTGCTAGAATTCTATACATAAAGGCAAACATACTGCACACAGGACCAATTATGGACTAAGCAACGTCCTTCAGGTACCTTCAATGAGTGATAAGAAAGGTAACAGAGTTAGCGTTACACTTTCAAAACACCGAGCAGACCTTAAGCAAATAACTCTCACATCATCTCCTGCAGCGTTACCATTTGCTTTTTATAGATGGCGGAAGCAAGGCACACAAATGTAACTGAGCTGCCCAAGGCCATGTAGGGATCCAGTTGCATGGATAGATCTGGAGGTCATAAGTTCCTGATTTCTTCACCTGACCACAGCCTTTTTATGCAGCATTAGTCTTTAGTTCAGTTGCGTATCTGGGTGGGAGTCATAGGTAGCACTAAACTGTTCCTGTGCTGCTTAACTTTAGCATCTATGTTAAAAGAAAAAACAATTTCAGAGTGGAGGCAAACTTCCACCAGAGATAAAATGATAAATTTACAGGCTTCATAATAATTTACTTTCATGGCTTCCATACCTCTGCACCCCCATCAGGCTCAAGAAGACCTACCGGGAACATGCAGACAGGCTGAAGCAGCTGTAAGAGGGCTAGACCAAAGGCTTTGAACAAGAAGTTACTTTCCCCATTTCATGGGGTCCATGACACAATCAGGTTTTTCCTTTGGATTAGGATTTTCTGGCAACTCCCCCCCCCTCCACCCA